>OY101451.1:74248021-74848021 GCA_956483635.1 Panzeria rudis | reverse complement strand
TTTGATAGTATCAAAAAAGTATCGTCAATATATCGATAGTTTTTCTAACTTTTAATGATTTAGAATTGATATATCGATATATTTTTGCAAAATATCTAACATTTTCGATAGTGACACTATCGATAGTTTTCCATCTTTACATTTAACAAGTCCTACCAATTCGGGCAGTGAATTCTTATGTGTAGATCTACAGTGCTACCGCGTAGGTGACATATTGCCACAGTCCATGGAATCTCTATTGCATTTCTCTTCGATAGTCTGGCTTTAATGTCAAGGCGTTAAGAGAAGAAAATATTTATTTTTTTCTTGCATGTTATTTAGTACATAAATTCGAATATAACTGCAAGAAAGTATCAATAATCAACGATTTTATAGCATTTTACTCCGATATAACTGTCCATTTTGAAATGCCTGATTTATGTTCAAAATATTTTGATTCTGACCCACTGTGCAGTCCCTAATAGTGTTTCTTACACTAAACAAAGATATATGTATATGTGATGTTCCCTAATCCTAATGAAAAACGTTGGTCTATTACCCTTATTGCATGTACAGTGAAACTTCGATATAACGAACTTCGTTATAGCGAAAAACTCAATATAACTTATGTTTTATTGAGTCCCTTGAGAAAACGTCGTTATTGCAAAGTTCTTCATACAAAAATACACTATAGCTTTAACGAACAAATTCTGAGCAAAAAAGCCTGTATATAGCGAAACATTCATTCAAATGCCTCAATATAACGAAATCAGAATAAGTACTGATTGGTAAAGTCCCTTTATAAAAACAGCGAAGTCTAAATGTATCAACAAGTGCATTTGTAAAGCCTCTATACAAGGAAGTACTCGTAGAAAAGCCTCTATACAACGAAGTAAGAATAAAATTTAAAGCAAAGAAAATTATAGTTATAAAATTTTTTTTTCGTATTTCTTCAAATTTCGTTATATCAAGGCTTTGCTGATTATATTTATAGCGAAGCAATAGCTATAACGAAATATTTTTGGATGACCTTGGAATTCGTTATATCGAAGTTTCACTGTACTACGATTAGTAAATATGTACCTTAGGATAAGTAATAAAGCCTCATCTCTATTGTTAATATCGGTATGCTAGGCATTATCATCTCGTCCGAAGATATGATCATGGTCTTGTATCGCAGCAACTTAGCATGGTACGAACTGTATGTGGGGGAGGGTTATTATCATCGTATGGTAGAAATCCTTGCATTCAAACGCAAGAAAAAGAAAACATTTTAGTACCCTTCTGGAGTGGATCCAACTTAAGCTTTTGTGGAGGGGGCAGCTTTTAAATGTAACGTACCATTTTGTTAAATTTATTTTGAAACAGAATAGAAATGAGGTATATCTTATTCGTTTTGGAGGGGGAAATATCACTTTTTCCCATCCCCTGGATCCACGGCTGGTACCCTTCGTGGCCAAGACATTGCTATTGTTGAAATTACGGGTATTAGTCGCAGCTAGCCATTACGATAGTATTATTAGATACTATTAATACTTGCGTACGTGGTAAACATTCTTCAGCTTTAAAGCGTACTTCCAGGGAGTTAAAGAACAACTTCTTCCTGAGATTTTTAACGATTTTAAATACCGAAGAGAACGGTTGTAGCCTACCAGCTCCTTGCGTTCACCCAGTTTCGGTATCCTTGATCATTTTCCCACATTTAGAGGCATGAGCCTCTGACTTTCACTCTTTCTAAGCTGTTTCAGAGGTTATCATCAGTCGCGTACAATTTCAGTCCAGTCGTAAAAGGTTGTCCGAGTCGTCGCTGTTACCTACCCTGTCTTATATGGTTAACAATTTGTCCGTTCTTGTTCTTTGTCAGTTTCCGTAATTTTTTTATATATTGTTCCCACTAGAAACGTAGTAAGGGCTTAGCTAACTGCTGCGCCACCCAAGAATAAAAAGAAACTCCTAAGTAATATAGCCTGTTGGCACGGATCACACAAACTTCTGTTTTCGAGGGATAACATTAGATCACGCAAATTTTTGATTCTTATTTCTTCAATTCAGGTAAACCGCAGAATATTCGGGAATATATTACTGCTTCTTATTTTATTTTGAAAAACACCAAGTGCCTAAAGAATTTGTTAAAGAAAATACAAACAATTTATCAGTAAAATTTTAATCTTGTTTTATAAATAATTTACTTGCTATTTATGATTTGACTATATTACTTTTGAATATGCTGCAATGTTTAATATCAAACTAACAATAACTAATTGCAATATTGATTTTCGTTTAATAAAGGTTTACAAATTTAACACAAATTATATAGTGATATATTCTTCCATTTGTCAATCTGATATTTAATTAAAATTTATATAAATACCGGTTTTTATGCAAATGATATTTCAACATTTAAATCTATCAAGCGTTAAAGTTAATTTCGTTCTAACGTATCTACAATTGGAAAACAGATAATTTTCTTACTGTATGGAGTTTTATTTTATTCCACAAAGCATTTATTTATTGGAACGTTTTATGCACAAACATCTTAGCAATCTCGACGTGTTAATAATACTTGTATTTCAAAAATTACAATTTAATCAAAGACTCAAAATATACAAATCAATAGTTAGACCGTTTCCAAATAGAATGATTAAAATCGAAAATCATGTACGTTGTTAACTCTGTGTTTTAAATTGGTTAAAATTCGTTTTTTAATTTAGGTGTTGCTTACTAAACATATTCCGCTATCCTTTTTGTGATTATAGTCAAAGGATTTTTAAATATAAATCAATGAATAATAAATGAGTAACTCGAAGAGAAATCAACAAACAACACCATATTTCGTAAATAAGTGAAAATAACAGAACGGCACTAAGTGGACATAATAATGGATATATCAGACTTTTAACTGTATCCCCACATGGGTTTTTTGATATTCATAGTTGAGCACTTTAGGACAGTGAAAGTTAAGTTATATTATCAGAAGAGTTCATCCTTCACTTAAAAAAGAGAAATATTGTTTTATGTGGAACAGGTTTTGTACAAGGTTCGATTGAAAATCGATAAAATGAAAAAAAAAATGGATAACATTTAGGTGGCCGGCCGGCTACATAATTCGTCCAGTTCAGTTTTGCTTAGAAATATGAAATGGTTACTACTGCCCTATAAAATAAAGCATGAATGGTTCAATATCTTTTCTACTTCAAAAACTAGAGCAATTATACAAAATTTTGAAATTGGTCAAAGTTAATATTGCGGATGGCTACTATTCAGAAATTATACAAAAAAAAATTAAATTATGTTGCTTTTTTGTTCTGGTACCTCCAAGATTATCCTTATTTTTTATTTAAATCAATAATAATGTGGTAGGCTTTTTAACTCAAATTTCTTGATCCACTTGGAATGACTCATATGCAAGTCCTGAATGAAATAATGGGCCTTATTCTGTTTGGCGAAATCCGACTTTAACTTCGACATTTTGTAATAGATTAAAGAAAAACGCAACTTTTGCTATAATCTAGTACAAAATATTGAAGTTGAAGTAAAAAAAAGGCCAACCACAATAGGGGGAATGTTTTTCTTATTTGTTCATTAGTACGATAACTTAGCTTTGAATTGGATAATCTTATCCTACCCTAGAAGGAAGTGTGCTAGTTATTCTCTGAGTCTGGCTATTGCCTGACCGAAATCCGTCTACTATTCTTTTATTAGGCTTTGTTAAAAAATGTATTTAATCTTAGTCTAATAATGCTAACGGAAACGGTTTAATAAAGTGACTGTATTCTGCAAAACAAAACTTACATGTCGTTATCTTAATATTGAACGGCCCTAAGACATTTTTTCAAATCGACTATAATAATGTGTTATTATTACTTATGAATTTCCCTTATTTGTAAGTCAGCGGATAGGGGGAATGCTGATTCACTTTAAGTGTTAACCCTACAGGAGAAATTCTAATTAGAATCACATTTAGGCAAGTGATTATTATTAAGGCGGGTAAGGGAATAAAATAAAGTGATTAGTGCTTGTCTTTTATTTAGCCAATCTGTAGTGAGATTCTGTAACTTTTAACTATAACAACAATAGTCGTTATATTGTCAACTTACTAAGTTGTTTGCACTAACGATTGTACGATTATGTGACTTAACATTGTTTAAATCTAACATCATGTGGCATCTCTGTTAAAATAAACGAAAAGCTCAAAGAGGAATGTAATAAAAGCAAATGTATTTGTGATTGCCAAATAGTGTACATAAATTTTTTTTCATTATTTTTTTTATTTTTGTGAAATAATTGTTCACTTAAGTTTTTTATATAATAGAAATATTGTTATTTATAAGTAAATGTTTTATATGTTTGTATATTGTTGTAAAACAATACGTTCAATTGTTAAGATAAAGTACGTGCTCCGGCTCCACAGCTGACTCTTGTCTATTCGGTAACAACAGAAAAATAATTGTCGCTAGTTAAGCAACAGCAAATATTGTTAAAAAGTTTACGGAATGGCAAAATCGTTAATTTGCTTGTTAAATGTTTTAACAATGACAACTATTACTAAAATTGAATAGAGAATCGCACTACTGGCGTACGCTCGCTCATTTATATAAGGTTTAGACTCGGCTTTTTTACAATACGATTTAATAGCTACTTTTATATATTTGTCCCAAACGAATTCATGTTTGATAATTTAGTTATGTAATAACTGTTATAATCTAGGATAAACTTAAGTGTTATAATTCAATTTGTATTTCAATTTAGACGCTAGTAACGGCCATTTTTGTAAAGGAATTCATATATTATATAAGAAATTAAGTAAACTGCGACTTTGGCTCGCACACGAAGCGTTCCGTACGAATACACATATGTATTTATATCCCTTTTCGTTTTTGCTCCTTTTTTCATTTTTGCACTTTTTCGTTGTGCTTTTTGTTTAATTTTAGTCTTTTATTTTTTAAATATTTTTCGTTGTTTTTGACGTTCTTTTGCGCTTCTTTAATTTTCGTGATTTTTTCGTTTTTTTCGGGCGATTTTTGTTTGTTGCATTTTTTTTTTTGTTTTTTGCTGATTTTTTAGTTTTGGCAATTTTTTGGTTTTGGTGTTTTTTTAAGTTTTTTTTTTCACTTTTTTGACGATATTTCTAGTCTTAGCGATTTATTTTAGTTGTGCCAATTTTTTCGCAGTCTTGGCGTTTTTTTCGGTTTTGCGGATTTTTTTTTTGGTTTTTGGCGATTTTTAGTTTTTAAAATTTTTTTTGCTAATTTTTTTTTGTTTTGGCGTTTTTTTTTTTTTTTTTTCGTTTTAACGTTTTTTTTCGCTTTTTGACGATATTTTTATTTTTAGCGATCTATTTTAGTTTTGGTGCTTTTTTCAGTTTTGGCGCTTTTTCCGGTTTTGGGGATTTTTTCGATTTTTTTTTTTGATTTTTTTTTAGTTTTTGCGATTTTTTTTTGTTTAGAAATTTTTTCGTTTAGCGATTTATTTGGTTTTCGGCGACTTCTTTAGTTTCCGCGCTTTTTTTGCTTTTGGCGCTTTTTTTCCTTTTGTTGATTTTTTTCATGGTGCAAACTTTATAAATTGAACATGTTTTGTAATTAAGCAAGAAACTAAAAGAGGAAATAGATATTTTGGCGATTTTTTCGTTTTTTTGGTGATATTTTTAGTTCTAGCGATTTTTTATGTTGTGGCACTTTTTTCGTTTTGACGACTTTTTTCTTTTTTGTCGTTTTTTTAGTTTTTTTGCGACCTTTTTAGTTTTGGTGATAGATTGCGTTTTAGTGATTTTTTTAGTTTTGGTGTTTTTTTCCTTTAAGCGCTTTTTTTCATTTTGACGATTTTTCGTTTTGACATTTTTTTAGTTTTGGAATTTTTAAAGTTTTACAGTTTTTAAAAATTTCAAAAGTTTACCTCTTACGGTTTCCAAGATACAGCATATTGTCTCAATTACATAGTAAAATTACATTAACTGATAGAACACCCTTTAATTTTTATTGTTTAAATATCAGTGTTAATTGGTGTAGTATATTCTACAGACTACACCAATTAACAATAACTTGGAAAATTTAAATTGTCTATATATAAGTGTCTGTATATTACATTAGTATTATATTACATTAGTATTTCAACATGTTTCGCTGCTCGCTTTAGAACACCCATTTAGGTCCCATAATTTTTTTTTCAAAATCGGTGGGGAAATAACAAATTGCGGACGAGCACAAAATTAGTAGAAGTACGAGTACTTACACTCGATTTGACCTAACGTAAAATTGTGTATGTTTTGCAATCTGTTCAATGGGATCTTTGCATTGAAATCAGTTTTTTTTCGGCAGAGTTAATTCGTCCATATTGCTAGACCAGATAACCGATAAATAACGCATTAAGGACTTCATCGAAAAAAGCTAGTATAATTATAAATCTTAAACAAACAAAAAAATACTTACATGTCCAAACTCGTTTGGACATAGACTTTTTTTGCATAATTTGATAGATGAACTTCTAATCATTCGAAACAGCAAAAACTCGATTTAAAAAAACAAAGATTTAAGGCCTTTCTATATTAAGGTAACGATATGTTCATTTATATTCTTATATTTCTGATGTGCATATACATATAGTATAAAGAAGTAGGTATGTATTCACAAAAACAATTCTTCAACACTTGTGCCATTATTCATACTGCTAACATGCTGACAAACTTTATAAATTGAACATGTTTTGTAATTAAGCCAGAAACTAAAAGAGGAAATAGATATTAAGAAAGTCGGAGATTTGCAATATTAAAAGAAAATTTCTAAATGAATCTAAGACATCACATCAACCCAAACACTAATAGTAAACAAAAAGCAAAAATATATAAACCACAAGTACATATTCAACTGAAACTATTTAATAACAAATTTTCTGAAATAAAGAAGTTTTCAAATACTACAATATGTAATTTATGAGAGAATCTGTATGCGTAGCTGTTAATTATCGAAAATAATGCAAATATAGAATGTTTTTTTTTTCCTTTTTGGATTTCTAATAAAGAATATTTGACTGTTTTCTCTGTGATTCCTGACATGCATCAAAATCAAACATGTCTTTGCCTTGAAACATGTCTTAGCCTTGATGATATTAAATATATTTCTCAGTAGCTGATTTCAGCAAATCAGTTTCTATTGTTTGTTTGATATTGCGATGTTGGTGTTAAAAGCCCATGAGGGACTATAATCCGGCGACTTCGCATAGTGCAAGTTTTTAAGACAAACTCCTTTTTAACGCATGCATGTGTCTATAAAAAAACACATATCTGTTGTAAAACCAACGTTTCAACTTCTGGAACTTTATGCCCCTCTTGCCGTTCTGAATTCACCTCAGTTTGGTCGTCTTAGATTCGAACCAACTTTCACGTTACGATATTTTTTTAGTACTTTGAAGTTATTATGGAGTTAAAACCTTAATATATCAAGTTTGACAGAAAAACAGATAAATTCGTGTTAAATTTTAAGAAAATAAAATACTCCCAGACAACTAAACTGAGTTGAGTCGACAACGACAATAGGATGGTTATATGAGAATGACATGTCACTTTTACATGGCGTTGTCATTGGATGAGGTTAACTGATCCCTCCAATGACTGCAGGTTCCTTATACCAAATATACACGATGAAATATTTCTGAAAATTTTCTTTATGAAACTTTTTGTATTTGCTTATTGCAAGCGCGGAAAAGCGAATGGATTAAAGAAAAGTTACAAAAGCCCTCTGAAATTTTATTTCCAATCACTTTTTCAACCCAAGTTATTTCACTGTCCATTCTATTAACAAATAAAGAAAGTTGCATGCCACAAATTTCATGAAATATTTCATAATGTAAATTTAGTATTAGTAATATGACAAATTGCAAAAATATAATAAGATGAATAAAATCATAACACATTTTTTCCTATTTCAAATAACTTAGTTTTTATAAAAAGTTACTAGAAAATACTCTAGTGAATATTCTTCTCATTTTCTCTCAGTAACTCGTGTGTTATTTTTTAAATTTAAAATAAAAACTCTAACGTATAAACTTCATTTTACGTTGAAACACAACAATCTTGCCAGAAGTCAATCAGAAAACCACTTTGTTTTAGCTTTAAAATGCAATGAGGTGTGAATAGTTTTACACTAGTAAAAATGGTGAAAAAGTTTATTATTCGTGCGCGCACCTTATTTTTGCTTTAACTTTACAGAATGTTTGTTTTTGATTTTTTCTGTCTGCTCTGTTTTCTTATATATATACAAAAATATATACAAAATTTTATAATTTAATCGTTTATATGAACAGCACCCCTGCAGACAAAATTACTAGTATGTGTTTAGAAATATATTAGTTTTTTCTTTTAACTCAGACTAGTTGCCTATTTGTCCTTTTTTCATATATCGATTTTAACAGTAGGTTGTCATAGGAGCACAACTAGTTCATTTGTATACAGTTATATCCCAGTTGGAATACCAGTTGTTGTAAAGTAGTGCACTTAATAGTTTTTTTTTTATTTATCGTTTTGTATTTCTTAAAAAAAGGTTGGATCAACCGGTGTACGAAAACAGATTCCTCATATTTCAAGGCAAGTACTGAGCCACTTTCTACTTATTTTTTTAAGAGCTAAAAATATGCTTTCTGTATAGGTCGTATACTTGAAAATTGTGTCTAGTATCGTTACTAGTCTTGTTACAACTAGTAATATGAGAGTCATATTTTGACTAGTATCATTACAACTAGTATATGACTGTCCCAAAGCGTATCTAGTTGTAAATTTAAATGCTGGGATATTACACTCAATACCACTAAGAGCATTAAATTGCAAAAAAAAAACTACAAACACTTTCAAAAGAAAACGGTAAAAAGCAACAGTTAAGAAATATCCTCTGGGTTATAAGTCTACCTCACCACAAATATCTTCAAGAATACAAAATTAAAGAAACATTAATGAGTTTAATATGCGGTCGTACCAAATCTGGAATGCCCTTCACTTAATTATACAATAATATATGTACTCTGGAAACAAACAAACAAAAAATGATTTTTATGGTCCTTGTGTTAGAATTTTCAAACAAAATGTTTAAATAAATCTTTTATTATTTATATATATATATATATATTTTCTTTAATTTGTCTTCTTCAAAGCTTTGGAATAATATTTGCATTTCAAACTGAAGCGATATTTTCAAAGTTTTTTTTTCAAATATTCCAATTTTTGATGTCACAAGCCTTATTGCTTTGCAAATGCTCAATATTGGTAATTTTTCTCTACATAAGAATATTTGCCAATTTAGCTTTTTTACCCGACTGCGCGACGTAAAGAAGGGTATTGTGTTTATCAGCCTATGTATGTATGTGTGTTCCTTTGCGGCACTATATAAACCGAACGCGTCGACCGATTTTGACGATTCTTACGTCAATCGATTCCGGGAGTGTCACTAAAAATATGACAGTAGTCAAAATTCAATATGGCGGCCAACAGACACCATTTTGTTTATACGAAAAAAATAAAAAGTCGGCGAACTATATCAAAATGGGTATCAATCGACAGGTATTTGAAAATCATCTTTAGGCTTCCCTTATGATTTTTAATTTCGAATGACCATTTAGGATTTGTGACGGTTTAAAATTGTTTTCTTTTATTTTTTTTACGCTGTCGGGTTTTTTGATTTTTTAAATTTATGTCTTGTTACAGTATACCATGCAAAAATTTCGTCCATACTCTACCAGACAAGATTTGTACTAGAGGACTGCAAGAGTATACTCGAAAGTACTCGTATGTATGTTTGGGTGTGTATTCATATGTATTTTTTAGTATGTATGTATGTCTATATGTACATTTGGTCGTGGCTATGTGTGTACACACATTTACATGCATATATACAACATACGTACATACACAAAAACATGCATATACGCACACACGAAATTAATACACAGAGAAAATAGATTCATTGTGGCAACCGAATTTGTTGCCAATCGAATTTAAGCGATTGCATGTGCTGACGTATAAATTGGTTGTACCTACTGAATTCATTTAAGGGGCTGAAATATACTTAGGTTTATATCATTGATATGAAATATTTCTATTGTGAATAAAAAACTGCTTTTATTTTAACTTTAAAATTTATTTTCCAATGACACAAACCAAAACGTGGATTTCATTATACTAATCTAGATATATGTAATTATGTATGTGTAACACTTGTAAATGTTTGCTTGTATATACATATGTATCCATATATCACGCCTTTATGTATCCATATATCACGCCATGTTAGAGGACATACAAAACTTCACAAATTTGCAGCTCTTGTGTTTCCCATTGTTTTTAGTTGCTATAATGAAAATTACTTTATTTAAAACACGCATTTCCTAAAGACAGCGTCGAGAAACTTGCGCATGTATAACTTTCCTTCACACTATTTTTTATTCACCAACTGTTTTTGGTTTTATTTTATTTTGTATATTTAGAAATTTAAATTTTATTATGTTATTTATTTTAATTCTTTTTTAGATTGTCAATTTTTTTACAAAAAATGTGTGCTTGATTTATCACAAATAACTTTGAAATTATTGTAATCAATTATTTAGTTGAAGCAACTGATACGTATTATTTAAATTACGATACACGATTTTCGATTAAAATCATCAACATATTTATTATAGAAAATAGTTAATTGATTATCTTAAACTTCTATTCGGTTGGAAACACCAAATCAGTACTTTGGAAATTACAACCGAGTTTTTATAATAATAATTTTTTATTCTAACTGAATATATATCTGAGGTATATTATTTCAGATATAAGTAGGAACAGAAATATGAGAGAATTGATTAAAATTCATTACTTGTGATGGTATATTACTTAAGTTAGTGGAATATTATTAGTTGTAACTGTTTTCCAACTAATCTGTTTTCTCTGTGCACAGAGAAAACGGAATAATTGTGGCAACCGAATTTGTTGCCAATCGAATTTTGTCGGTTGCATGTACTGACATATAATTTGATTACATCTACTGAATTATTTCAAACAGAATGACTGAAATATTGGTTTGAATCATTGATAAGAAATTATCCTATTGTGAATAAAAATAATTTTTTCTTTAATTTTTGAATTTATTTACTAAGAACAAAAACCGCAATTTGAATTACAAAATATAGTGAACGTATGTCTAAAAATGTACATATAATAATTACAAGGCTTCCAAGGTTTTTCTAAAATACAGTTTACGTCGCTGAGCTTATTCTATCTTCATTTAAAAGCTGCAAAGATATGAACCGACATTGTTTGCAGTAGCTACACAAAAAATAGTCCAAAAAACATGTGCTGGAGTGTTTTCTATATATATCCTTCTGACCTTCATGCCATTGCTTAGTTTGATGTAAAATAGAATAAGAGTCCTTGATCCATACACATATAGCAGCATAAATAAAAGGCTTTATTAATTGGAAGGCCAAATTGTATCTTACATTTTATCCAATTTGTTCGACTGCTAAAAAGAAAAGATACGTACTTTAAGACACGTCGTTTTTAACAGAAGAAGAACTTACCCACATACATAAATACATTTTTTTTATCCCGTTTCAATAAACAAACTGCTTTCTTCTTGATTCATTTTATTTTTATTTAAAAATTTGTATTTTATTAATTTTCAATTTGTTATTTCTTTTTAGAAATATTTTACACAAATGTCTGCTTCATTTATCACAATAGAATCGTGAAGTTATTATATTCAATCGTTTAGTTGAAGCAACTGAAAGTTGTCATTGAAATTCTAATACCCTATATTTCCATTACAACAATCAATATTTTCATTCTCGAAACATATTTCGCTTTAGGAAATTATTTGCAACGACTAAATAAATATCCAACCAAGTTTTCTGTTGGTGAGATCTTGATTCGAATACAATAACATTTTTATAATTCGAAGCAAAGAATATCTTTTGAATCCATCATCCTTCTATGATGATAACTATGTTTTCATTTACGTAATTAACTATTAATGTTGGAAACCGAATTCCAACTGATCTCTTCTCTCTGTGTAGGTTTCGCTGATTACCATAATAGCTAAGCCAAGCAAAGAATACGAATGTTGAATCTTATAGGCCTATAAACCTATTGTCTAATATGTCGAAACTATTTGAAAAGCTACTTATGAGTAAGCTAACACCCAAACTGAATTGCACTGGATGCATTCCAGACCACCAATTCGGTTTTAGGAGACAACATGCGCGATCGAACAAACACATAGACTCGTGAACGTGGTTAGAAAAACTTTCGAGGAAAGTTTAATTTTACATGAATAAATAAATTTTTCGCCGCTAGCTTCTGAATAACTCCGATACAGTTCGAAATATAAAAAAAATTATAAAATGATGACTTAAAGTTAATTTTATTCCTAACATTTTTGGGGCTTATTTATTCAAATCGAACAATCTTTTCTCCAGTTAGAGTGAATTGTGGGTGATTATTTTCTAACTGCCATTTTTCATGTCCCGGACTGTTCTGTCTTACTGGTCATAATTATCAATCTATGAATGTATGTTTTATATTAATTTGGTCTTCATGAACATGTCCCATGCAACTTTTTTGAAATTGCAAATTGAAAACGAAAGAAAACTTGCAATTACTCAGTGAAATCTGAGCTTCGTGGCATGTCATTTGTCTATAAATTGCTTATTTTCTTCGTCCCAACAAACAATTTTAAAAGATTGTCTTCCATATTCTATTGTATATAATAAGATTTAATAGACGCGGAAATTTTCAAATCAATATATCTGCTTAATATTAAATGCCGCGTTAATAGTTTTTGTCCTCGAATTTTACCAAAATATCTTAATAATAAAGTTCTCGAGTTAATCGTCTGTATTTCACTATTATCGAATTTGCCCTAATGTAATTTTAGTCATGCCGACCTGAACAGATCTCAAACTGTTTAACTTTATTTTATTTGTAGAAGGAAGAAATGCGTTGGAGAATTCTATACATTAAAGCTGACCATTCTAAAGTAGACCATATGGTTCTTCTTGGCTTAAAAGATTATATTTCACTACGTACCAAATCTACTTGCATCATGGTGTGTCCGGGTAGTAAAAAAGTTATTTTAATACTAATAAATAATTAGGGAGTTCACAACAGCGTTCTAAAATGTGTCTTAATATAGATATATAATTTTAGTCATTTATTATGGGTTGGCAAGTTTCTTGTTTTTGTTTTGCATGTAAATGAACTTTACTACCAGATGACAATTTTAAACGTCCAAGAAGCATTTTTTTCAATGCGGCAATATTTTAAATAAAGGTTTTGTGTGTGGTTTAAGTGTATTGGTGTTTCTTTGGCATGTTGATAGGTACCAAGCACTATCGTACTTGTGTTGTTGTTTTGTTTGTTGTGTATTTTGAGTTCGTGTTCTATAAATGTAAATAGTGAGAAATATTCGGCAAACTTCGTCGTTACTTTTATTACTTTAATATGCTGTGCTTTGTATCGTTGCTTATAATGAAATTTTAAGGTGTAACGATATTACTACTTCCAAATTTTAATATACACAATGTGAATTCCCTAAATATTTAACTTTTAAAAAAGAAGGCTGTTATTGATATACATAAATTCCCTATTCCGATACCAGTTGTCGCAAAAAACATGTTTTAAAAAAAATCATATACGGTTGGTATATTACGAAACAGTTGTGACAAATAAAGCTTTTAGCTTTTATTGTAGCACTAGAGTGGCGGTACAGTTAGTAAGTTCTCGATAAGCTTTCTCTTCAACTGTTAAGCAACTATCGCTGTATTCAAAAAGCTTGATTTTCTTTACCTCTGACCATAACAATTCATTCTATAAAGAATTTATTAGCGCCAAAAATATTAGAAGTATTCTGTGTTTGGTGGAAATGGTCTTGCGAAAGAGCAAATGAAAAATATTGTGGCTATTTTGTAATATCCAACAAAAAAATACACGTAGTTGTTTTCAAACCAAATTTGACGTGGGATGACGGAAAATCGTTCCAAATTAAAAAAAAAACCCCGTCGGAAGAAAAACACAACACACACATAGTTGCCATTAGATTTCACAAGACCATTTGGACCAAACACCGAATACCGCCATTCAGTTGTACTATTATTTTCAAGAATCAGTATTTTCAGTTTTTTCCCGTAACGTGAGCAGTGCTATAAATCTTTTCTAAACTCTCAAATAGGTTATAAGTACATACTTGGTGAAACGTCTTACAAATTCATAGAGTTTGATTTTGTAGGACGTTGTAACAAGCAGCGTTACCGTTGGTGCTACTAAAGTAGCAATTTGCCACTTTTTCGACCGCTTGGATATTATTTTGATACTTTTACTACATGCACCCAAATGTGATACTTTTTGTAACTCTTGCCACTTTTTTGATACTTTTTACTAAATGAGGAGATTTTTCCTTATGCAATGAATTAGGTGGTGTTTTTTTTTTGCAAAATCAATCTTTTGAAATGCTTTACATTACACTGCTTTACAAGCAAAACCTATAAAGTTTCTAATGAATTTATAGGGTGATTAGGGTGATATGCTTAACACGGATAAGGAAAGGAAAAATTTTCATTTCGGGCAATTCAGGTAACGGTTTATTTGTGTTTTTTTCTATGTATACTTCCCAGAGTCAAAAGCTGGTTCTATTAAAGTCATCTACATATGTATTGTTTGAAAGGATTCAAAATAACGCGTCGAATAGTGGATAATTGGATTTGATTGGACAAAAAACTATTGAGTTATAGGTGATCAAATGTAAAATTTTTAACGTTTTTCACCAAGTGTTTTCTCTTCGGAAGCTGTTTTGTATCACAAATAATAACAAAATCCATAGTTATAAATTTCCATTGAATAGTCTATTCCATTTAAAAAGATTGAAAACATAATGGACCGAAATGAGATAAAAACTAAAAATGCTATAATAAAAAAACCAAAACACTAACATTTAAATTTACTAAAATATGAACTAGTAAAAAACAAAATAAAGCAAAACTATTAAATAAAGGATTTGCTAGTAGCTAAATTGAAATGCTAGTGTTTTCGTTTTTTTCCTTCTAGAGTTTTTAGTTTTTAATCCGACTTCGGGCTATTGTTGCTTAAATCTTTTGAAATCGAATAGACTATTCAATAACATTTTTTAGCTAGGCATTTTTTTATTATTTGTGGTATAAAACAGCTCCCAAGTAGACAACACTTGAGTGTCGAAATTAAAGTGGATCTTGATGAGTTTTTCCATATATTTTGATATTAGAAATCATCAGAGAATATAGCCATGAATCTGGGGATTAAATATTAAAACCAGCCCACTTGGGTCCTTATAGGTCCGGTTGTAATACCTGAAGCGGGAACGTGCAGATAAGTAAAACCCCCTTTTACGTTTCCCTATTCGGATCAGTGTTGAACCAACCCGACTATCGAATGAAAGAATTTATCCGTCTAATGTCTAATGTCTAACCTCGAAATCGAGTGACCAGATGCTGCGCGGTCCCAAATAGTTCCTGCTGAATATGAGATTTACAGCAGTTTAGCGGTACGTCAACCATTTGATCCGTGTCTCGATTGTGCATTCGAGCCCCGGATTTGGCTAGTTCGTCCGCAGCAATATTTCCGGACACCTTGCCGTGCCCTGGGACCCAGAATATCTCTAGGTTTGAATGTCTCGCTATCTCGTTTAGAGACATCCGGCAGTCATACACCAAATTGGATGTCATGTAAACACCCGATAGAGACTTGGTCGCAGCTTTGCTGTCCGTACAAATTTGGATATCCTCATTGTATATCCTGTAGTACCTCATCCATTTAGCTGCTCTTTTTATGGCTGACATTTCGGCCTGTAGGACGCTACATTTATCCTGTACCTTAAACTTTATTCTCTGTTGATAATGGGGAATAAAGATGCCACCACCCACTCCAAAGTTTGATTTAGATCCGTCCGTGTAAATTTCCAGCACATCCCCCTGACGAGGGGAGAAGAGCATCACGACAATAACATACCTCTTACGACAAAACAAATCCTTGTAAATCTTTTATTTTTAAATTAAATAAAAGGTGTTTTTAAATTAAATACCTTAGAAAAATGTTTTATGTTCAAGGAATCCAAAGTGAAAATATAAGATAAGTCGAAAAATTATGAATTATCAGTAAGGAACAAAAACTTAACTCAACATGAGAGATAAAATCATACAAATGTTTCCATAAAATAAAGACTTAAATTGACTTAGGTGCACTAAAGGTTAGTTCTTTCTTGTGGCACAGAAGCCTAACTCAACTTTAGCATTTTGAATTTTTTGTACTCAATAAGCCATAAGAGCCTAAGTGTCTTTTTCGCTATTATCTCTTTACTGCAACGCTAAAGAACTATTTTTTTAAAGAGACAATTAAAAGAATGCGCTTCCTTGCAATCTGTAAAAAAATAAACAACAAAAAAGCAATTCTTGATTTGCAATGAGGGTTTTAAACTTTAAACTGCTCTCCTGAAAACCTTGGAAAACAGACTTAGGCGGTTAAGGCTTGTGACCTCAGATATATTGACTTAACTTTACATTATTTAACGCTTTATAGTTGTATATACTAAATATATAAAATAACTGTATAGTTTCAAGTACTTTGAATTTCTTGCTATATACCTATCAACCTTTTTTCTGTATATCTAAGTCTCGCCTAGTACGGCACAAATAAAACTTATAGCGTTGCTAAAGAAAAGACAAATACAAATTTGTTCTTATTTAGCACTTTATTCAAATTCAACATTGTGTATTTTAGCTAAATACTTGAAAACATATTAAACTTAAATTTAACCCGCCCCGTAAAGTCAATCAAAGGCGTAAACTTTCGAAGCGTTGATCCACTTATATTCCTACTTTATCTTCCTACTAGTGAATTTGTTATAGTAATTTTTCTGTAGTTATTTTAGTTTGAATAACTCGGAAACCAATGCGTACACAGAAAAAAATAATTTTCGATTTTGATAACAAAAATCCCGGTATTCAATATTTTTTTTTCAAATTTCCTGTGATAAAGAATTCCGCTATATTGATAGCAAAATTATTTCAAAAGAAAAAAATGTAAATTAAAAATAATGTTGACATGCCTGGGAAACGAACTCGGGCTTCCCGGTCGTAAAGCTTGCGCTCTACCGCCGAGCCATGTCCCAGTTATATTTTTATGAGATAAAACTTGTTTTAAGTACTTTTGTATGAAAAGAAGAGATATAATCGGCATGGGGTAGAAATACAAACAACGAAATATTGTATTAAGTTAATGAAAAATGTTATTGAAATTCATATTTTTTTCAATAACATGGTCTTATTGAACATAATTCTTGTCTATATTCAAAGTTTTACTTCAAAATTTTGACGAGCCGTTCTCAAGTGAAATTTCATTCCAAGTCTACGATTGGCAAATAAATTGGTTGATGTATCATTTCCAATTATTGTACCAATTCATGGCTTTGACACAAGGCGTTAGCATCTGTTTTACCACCACACGGCTTGTCTTCAAATTAAAAAAAGAGAAGCCATTCAGGTCAATTTCAATTACTAATAAGTTTATTTATAAGTATTTAAAGGCAAAAAGTGAAGGTCAACCTCGAAATTATTCATATTCAAATAGAAAATGAAATAATACTTAAATTACTAGAATTTTGTTCCAAACTCTTACATTAAACCAAGAATAATTTATTGAAAAAGACACGAACAATCCAATGTTTTTGCAGGTTGTGTTGGCAATTGTCCAAGTCGTAGTTGAAAGGAATATAATGAAAGCGAATCTATTTTATTTATGTAGCTAATATATAAAAAGTTTTTCTTTCACCTCTGACTATGGCATTGCACTTTTTATATATACTTATATATGTACATAAATTCTCCTTTAGTAAAATACTGTTATATACTATTTATTCTTTCATGTTTTTTATACTTTGTTATTTCCTTACAGGCAGCCACCATCCACGAGATGACGAAACACATTCTGTAGCCATGTCAGATACAACAACACCACGCACTCGTCACACGTACATTGACGATACATACGGCACCAGTTTGCCACCAGACTTATTAGCATTTCCTGCCCGTGTGCCACCAACTTCACCCTCAATGCAATCATCACAGTCTAATATACCCGATCAGGTAATTTACGGCATACGTTCTCCGCCGCTTACCAGTCCAGTTTATGCTCATATGACACCCCACGGTATTTATGGTACAACGACTATTGCGGCAGCTACACCTAATGGATTTATGACATTGCAACATCCAAAATCACGTAATTTAGCACTTATTGCTGCAGCAAATAGCAGACAGCAACAATCACCATTTGTGCCAGCACCAGTTGTGTACTCGCCTGCAGCAACGGCATCAGTTGTTATGAAACAGGGCTACATGACAATACCACGCAAACCAAGAGTGCCTAGTTGGGCTCCCTCATCTTCGAATACTCACTCGACGCAGCTGAGTGAGTTTCAATCACCCACCTCCCCAAATCCAAGTGAATCGGGTACAGCAACTACAGCGGAACTAACAATGGAGCCTGTTTATGATAATTTAGGATTGCGAACAACCGCTAGCGGTAGCTCTACTCTTAATTTGAATAAGAGTCATTTGCAAGAACAACCAGTACGTTATACAATGCGTGATCGTCCGCTACCGGCAACACCCAGTCTCACATCGGTGAACTCAAACCAAGCCCTGCAGCAACAGCAGCAACAGCAGCAGCAACATCAGCAACAACAACTACAGCAACACCAGCATTCGATGTACCAACAACAACAGCAGAAACTGAGCCAACAACCTCAGCAACAGCATCCAACCAATATGACAAATAATTCGAATAAAATTTACGAACCTTTACACGAACTGGCTAACCAACTACATCATACAACGACATCCGATACAGAGCCATTGTATGGCCCGTCGCGACATCATTCTGGCCTAACAATTGTACCCAGCAGCAACAGTAGTATTATGAGTAATAATACAAGTGTTAATAACAATACCCTTTCCTCTGTGACCAATTCACCATCCAAGAGTGGCAACAGCAGCTCAGAGCCAAAATTAACGAAAATACCACCACGACCACCACCGAAGCCTAAAAAGAAAATGTCTGTAACAACAACACGCAGCGGACACGGCAGCACAAGTCAACTGTTCGACGACGAAGGTGAAGATGGCACTGAAGTTTAGTTAATAATTCATGACACAGGTGATGATAGCAGTGACGTTTGTAATGATGGTGGCAAATCTAATGATTGTGTCAATGTTGCTGCCACCACTGCATGTTCATCTTGTTAGATTGTAAAAACGAAATGCCTTCCTATCCAAATCAAATGTACCGGTAAAAAACACACACACATACAAAAAAAAGATTTTTTTAAAGGTCTTTAAAAATATGAAACACCATCACCTGTTTTAAAGCATTTATTTTGTCCGTCTTAAACAATTTAGTTTTTCTTGTTTTTCTGTTTTTTTTTCCTAATAAAAGTGCACTTTATTAACTCACCGCAGCAGCAACTGCAATTGAAATGAAGCAGAAATACTGTGGCTACATAATAATGTATAAAAAGTCAGCAAAACCACACCACCGCCATACATCCAAACTTGCACCATCTTCATACTCGTACATGTTGAACAAAAAAGAAAGAAATGAATTGTATACCTGGAATATATTTCGTTTTTATTAACAACATTCAAAATATTTGAATTTTTCTTTGTTGTTTTTTTTTTAATTTTTCACTATTGTTTTATCAATCTCAGCCACACAATGATTCTTTTTTCCAAATAATTGAATCTTCCAATTCAGTTGACAATTCACTTCCTTCACGGCACCACTTTTTTCACATCCACCATATAACAGTTTTTTTGAGTGATTATTCTATAGTATATAGTAAAGAAAATAACAACAAAAATATTTGTTGGTAAAAATTCGAAAAACATTTTTACTCTGCTGAGTGAAAAACTCACCATTATTTTTGCATTCGTTTTTTACTTTTTCGTATTCTTGCTGTATTTCGTCGTTGTGTTTGTGTTTGGGTATGAGAGAATATTGGCGACTATTAAATTTTTATGTATCAAAAATTTCTATTCTGTTACATTTTACGTTTATGCAGTGCAATTTCCTGTTTGTGTAGGGTTTGCTATTTATTTATCCGTAAAAAGATTTTCATAATTATAGAACTGCCAAATAGGGGTCAACCTCGTAATTAGAGATATTAGATCGAAATTTTGTATTTGCGTTAGTCTTGTGCATGGGTCACGAGTTAAATACGACTGTTGATCTTATAATAAAAGTTGTAGATAATAGAATTTCCTAAAAATTTTGAGCGATATTTCATATGAGCAACTAATAATTAAAGTAATAAAATATAAATTGAAAAAAAAATTTATTTGTGCCGCAGCGGGTAAATAAAATTAGTAATTTTATATACCAATCGAAAGGTATTTAAGTGCTCCTTGAAGTGATTCCAAGTTCTAATAATAAAGTTTTCATATTACGAAAGATATGACTAAAAACTCGTTAAAATAATATAGTTTTCATACTACGAAAAATATGGCTAAAGATAAAAATGGGTTTGAAACGCGTAATGCAGACACGAAGTAAAAGAACCAAAAAATGACACATCTACTTATTTAACGAAGGTTTGTTCCGCAACGATCAGGTGCGCTAATTTTAATGTGGGGAGAGTTCGAGGTCAGTACAAATATGGCGTAGCCCTTTTACACTCCTTGCGGTCTAACTCAAAAAGTAAAATATCATTGTATACTAAATTTGAAGGAAATCGCATTTACTATAGCTTGTTTTATAACATCAACGTTCATAAACAATACTGGAAGCGAGGTAATCAGGCACGAATTTTTGTGACATTGGCCTCTGATATCTCGTGAGGCGTGAACGACATTGCATAAGCATTTTAAGGTATCTTATAAAAAGATTAGATAGCTATTTTTTAACATTTTTAAACTTTTAAACGTATTTCGTTTAGTGTAATTTTTACTTTTAGAAATGACTATGTACTCTCCAACAATTTCGCGCCCCTGGGACCATGCCTTCCCGTGCCGACTTACGATTGAAATTTTATTAAATTATACTTATATAGATGATGACCAATAAGTCGAAACATTTGACAACATTATGAAAAAATTTCTTTTGCAAAGTTGTTGCTTATGAAATTTCCTATAGTCTCTGCCTTACCGGCTTTTCTCTAAATCTTATATTTAACAAAATAAACAGCAAAATATCGAAAAAAGCCCATAACTATTGAAATAACAAAAAAAGCCCTCAAATTTACAAATTTAGGTAAAAACTTTTGTTTCTTAGAAATTAAAGTTGTTTTTTAGTCCTTTTGGCTGCTGCACTCCAATTTTTTTTATTAACTCTAGTTTTCGAGATATAATGTTATATCAAAAATGAAGGCACTTGCACTACATATATTCATATAACTGGAGAAGGGTTTGTCATATTCATTGAAAAAGGAAAATCAAACTCTACAACAAACAGCACATACTATTTTTAAGTCAAGCGAACATTGTTTCTATATCTACCCAATAATTTCAGAGATGTCGTAACAGTTTAAACTTAAAAATAAATTTTTTTTTCTATAGAAATCATTGAGCTAAAGGTCAGGATTTACAAAAGAACAAACAAACTTTATTATATTCAATATTTCGTTATCTCATTGGATAGCTATCCATTGAGATATTGAAATATTGGATATAATAAAGTTAGCTTGTTATTTTATAAATTCTGACTTTTAGCTCAATAAATCAATTAAAAATTTCATAAACAATGTTAAAAGTTCTCTCACTAAATTGTGAAGAAAAACAAAAGTTTTGCACCAACTTACATGAAAAAGGGTTAATTTCCTTCGGAATATATTATGCTACATGATACTAAACCAAAATTGGGTTGCTGGTATGTTTTTATATTTTTATGAATTTTTAAACGCAAAAATTTAAAAACTTTATGAAAATTTTAAATTTTCTGCTTAAATTTGTACGATATCTTTGAGCCTAATGGGTAGATGGCTTGGCTTAAAGATAATTTTGTTGTCGAGTTTTAGGTTTTCTTTTTTACTGAATAGGGCAAACCTTTCTCTAGTTATGAAGGTGCCTTCATTTTTTTTAAATAACGGTATATCTCGAAAACTACAACTGAGTAAGATAATTAGAGTGCAGATTCGCATTCAACGGCCCAAATAACTAGAGAAACAACTCAGTGTTGCCAGTAGATGTTTCTTAAAGTACCATTTGCGGACGGAAAAAAAATACCTGGAAAGCGCTGGTGGCTCAAATATTTCCTTTTATTCAGCATAAAATGTGTATGTATCTGTTCGACTTTCCCTGCGTTCCTATTTCAATGACAAAATTATCTACATGTAGGGATTTTTCCCTACGTTTTGGCATCACTGAAACAACTTCAATTTCTAGGGAACGAAAAAGTTTACCAAAATTTTAAAATTTATGACCTTTTTTCTTATTTTTCGTTATTTTGCTGTTTATTTTGTTAAATAAATACACGATTTAGGTAAAACCCGGTAAGGCAAAAGCTGTGGGAAACGTTACAGACAACAACTTTTTAGAAGATTTTTCATAAGGTTGTCATATTTTTCGACTTGTGGGATAGGTGTAATTTCCACCAATTCCCGTGGACCACCCATGGGTGACCCATCCATGGAGTCCAAAAATATTTCTACTTTAAAAAATAAGGCCCCCCTAATATTACATATGTCCATGTTATGCCATGTAAAATACTGCACTTTCACAGCGAATACACTATTATTCATAAAAAAACACAAATATGCGGGTAAGTTTATGAAGAAAAATATTATTAAGAAACATGGACAAATGTTTTAAATATTTTTAAAGTAGAATACTATTTTTAGCACAGATAGAATTTAAACAACGGGCCTCCTTTTCAGAGTTCATGTGTTCTAATATTAGAATATATAATCAGATTAACAGAAACGTTCTTTGTTAATTTTTTTATTTATTGTCAAGGACGATACTAGTGAGTAGGAATGTTAACTATTTAACCAATTTATTTATCGGATGAGAAACTTAGAAAATTTATTTTATTCACTTACAAGCTAGATCAGTTTTGGTTTTGTAATTCTAATAATAAATGAGTTTCTTTATGATCATGTTAGGCTGAAAACTTCTCAAATGCATGGTTGATGTTTTGATGATAAGCCGCCACAAGCACCAAGGAAGTGCAGGTACTTACATAGTTTTATATATTCTTTAAACTTTTTTCTTAACGTTTGGAGTTAAATTAAAAAAAGGAGTTTCATTTGGAGCACAAAATTATTACCGCTGAGCTTTTCCGTCACTTTGAATATCCGTCAAAACTTTTTAAGAATTAGTTAATCCGCAATTTCAATTTCAATTTATTGTTTTACATATTAAAAAAATTATGATCTCATTTTACAATAATTTTCCAACAACTTCGGCACCAACCACAAACATAACGTTGATTTATTTGCCAGACTTGTGTGCCAAATGACTGATGTAGTTCTTAACTTAAAAAAAAAATAAATTAAATAAGAATAAAAACCAAATTAAAAACAAGAAAAAGAAAATGACTTATTAAGCCGCAATGTAAACTTTTGTAATTAAAATATTGAAAAATAAAAAATAAATTTGGAAAAATTTTGACTCAATGATCTTCATTATCATATACTATACATGCAAATTAAAAAAAAATTAATTGATAAGGTTTTTATTTTTAAAATAATGTTCAAATTTATTACAAATATATTTTATTTTAATTTTTATACCTTTTTTTAGAATAGTTTTTAGTTAGGATCATGTACAAAAGAAGATATCTTTGACAAAAAAAAAATAAATTGTGCAAATGAACAAATTAAGCAACAAGAAGAAACATTAAATCAAATTTATTATATCTAAAAGGTGTACAACAGTGCTTTTAACGATTTTTCTCCCGAAACTCGATTATATACATAAGTGCTGGTACGGTTACAAGGGGTGGGGGGGAAGGGATATTTCCCGCCCAAAACGAGTAAATTTCTATAGAGTTTCTAAAAGAAGTTTGGAAAAATAGTATGTTTTACTTAGAACTTCCCCCCCAAGAGCTCAAGCTGTATCCGCGGCTGCATAAGTGTGAATATATGTATTGCAAACTGTTAATTTTTTGGCATTAGGCAAAAAGCTGTTAAGTAAAAAAAAGTGTTCTAAATCAATTTTACTTTTCTATTTCATTTGGTATCAATAACTTTAGTCTAGCATAACTGCTACCAATCCTCATCATTTGCTCTTTAGGCAATAAATCAGAAAAATGCACATTAAATAAAAATTAAATAAATGTCAATTTAACATTATGAAAAATTTTATAGTCTCACTGACCACCTTTTCGCCTAACTGCAAAGAGTTGCATGCAGCACCGGCTCCAAGCTACTGCTGCACAGTGGTTCCAATTTCAAAAAAGGGTAACAAATCTGTGTGTTTGTAATTTGCGATGCGATTATAAAACGGTGTATAAAAAATCATTGAGGAGGACCTAAGCTTTAGGACTGTTGAAGTTTTAACCCCTCTGCTGAAAAACAAGGGGAGCTACAGGGCGTAAAAATTGACTAACTCGGACATGAACAACTTTGTTGGCCTCATAATTTTTACAAATATTACCCGATTTTTTTTTTTGAATTCGAGCTTGCTGTGAAGCATATAGATAGACCAAACAAATACAGTTTATTTCATTAAGATATCTTTAATATTTTCAGAGATATTTGGCTTTCAATTTAGAAATTTTGGCTTTTGGCCTTGATTTCTTTCCCCATTTCGTAAATAGCTCTGGTACTACCATAGCCAAAATTAAAAAATGTGTATATAAAATTTTAAGCAAAATCGTTACTAATTTATAGAAGAAATTTCTAAGTTATCTCACTGCATGTAGCCATAAAATAAAAATCAAAGTTATAACTTTGAAATGAGGGTGAACAATTGCTAAATTTTTACAAAAATAGAGCTTAATTAAGTTGGACGTTTTTCTCAAAAAATTTTAGAAAATTTTCTTCGTTATTTCAAGAAAATAGACTTCGAATATGATTGCAGTTTAATTTTAAATCGATTAAAGCAAGCACGCTACATTCGGCATTGATCGAATTTAGTGAATATAACTACGAATTCTAAATTAATCAATTAAGAAAAAGAAACGCCCATTGAATTTTTTTAAATTTCTTTACAAATTATATTAGATATATTTAATGTAATCAATATAACTTTTAATTGTTCCCCGCCCGCTCAAAAATGTGGCCAGCAGAACAGACGTTCTAAAAGTAGGAAAATTTTCAGAGGCCTTTATTTACCAGCATTAAAATTGTACTAAACTACATTAAGTGCATTAAAAATCTCAGATTCTAAAATTTCGATGTTAAACCCATTAAGCTACAGCAAAAAAGTAAACAATAATATACATTCTGTTGCGATTACATTTCAAATGTGATGCAATCTTAACAATATAATAATATAAGAATGCAAAAAGCAGCATTTATCAATATATTATGTCTCTTACAGGATGCCTACATAAACAAAGTAAACCAAATATAAATACCTGTTTTTCGAAGGACACCTTGCGTAATAAATTCGGCTATCTTTTTTCTTTGAATTTAGTCTGTGATATATATGATCTATTTATAATGATCACAGGGAAAGACACAACTGAAAGGGAAACAAATTCAAACATGTAATTTAGTCACAATAAGTTTGATCATAAAACTCAAGAAGATTTTTTTCATTTATTCATTCGTTGGGCATTACACAAAATTCCTAATCATGGGCACCCATAACTAAATAAAAACGTCAGAAGCTAAGTTGTACACGTAACAAATTTAGAAAACGATAGAGTTAGCAAGATATGAAAATATCAAACTTGTATTATATATATAGTAGTAAATTTTATTTACAAGAAGAAAAGAAAAATTATTAATAAAATGTTAAAACTACAATTAATATTTTTAAAACCTAACATTTGCAATTAGCTTTTATTACGATTAAAATTTGCAGTTATGTTTTATTAAAATTAATATAGAAAAGATATGAAAAATTAATTCGATTAATGATAAAGTAGGAAAGAGAAATGATTGATTAGGTTTGTTGTTGGTTAGAGTATATTTGTTAAATAGTTAAAGAATATATATAAAATATATTAATACGAACATATTATTGAATACTCATTAAGAATACACCACATTAATTTACATAAACTACCTATCAACTATTCTCTGCGGAAGGAAAAAACATCTCTAACATTTGTGTGCTTGAACTTGAGTTTGAATGGAGGGTGCTACGAATATATGTATATTTTTAAAATTTTCCTATATTTAATGTATAACGGACGCTACATTAAAGTCCCGATTTTATATCATTTATCAGTTTTAAAAAATTTAATACGAAAAACGAACAACATTTAAAAAGTATTCATTATATCAAATATTAATTTTAAGTTTTTTTTTTTGTAATCCATAAGCTTATTTTCAATAAAATCAGTTTCACCAATATAAGCAAAGAAAAGTGGTTTATCTAACAGCTTAAAAGAAATCAGATAGTTGAAACTTAGCTAAGTTGTGATTTCACTATATTGCCATAATTTAAAAAAAAAACATCTGACAAATAAGTTCAATTTTTCCATAACTCTAATAAATGAGAACTCTATTATTATATTTTTCAAGTACAAACTTATAACAAATGCAAGTAAAAGTGCTATATACGCCCAATCTTGTATACCCTTCACCACTAACCATTTTATTTTTGCTGATTTTCAATACCAATCTTAGTGAACAAATCTTGATACATAAGTCCAAATCTGTAATTTTTTTGGTGGTTTCGGAAAACCGGTTTCATTTACAAACAGACGGACGAACATCGTTCCCTATCTATAAGGAGCCAGAATACTTTATGGGTCCGCAAATGAATATTGTGGGAATTACAAACGGAATTACAAACCTATATGTATTTTTTATATTGTGTGCTATTTGAAGCTGTAGTTTTTATTGTAATTAATAGTTTGACCGAAAATCCAAGTATAGGAGATGTTAATAACTTACCCAAATTTTTATAGAATTCTATCGTATTAATTTTCTCTGGAGCATATAATTGGCTTCGAAGTGTTATCAGTTCTGTATGTATATCAAACAATTACTTCGTTACACCACAATTAAAAGGGTTTTCAAAAATATTTAGCAATGGTTGCATATTTCCAAAATCCTAAAAGCTGTTTTGAAAAATTATACAAAAAATTATATTAAATTTGTTATGACTTTCTGTTTATTGTTTGTGAAACGGACAGGCTAAATTTTTTTTGTCTCCGATTTGTTTGTTTCTGATTATATGTTATATGTATGTATATATACTATCGGTTCAGAAAAAAAATTAGACTCCTTAACGAGATAAAGGACTTTGAACTTTGGACTAAAGGGCAGAACCGAGCTACTTCAAGTGCTATTATTAAAGGCCTATCCCACGATGTCGATAAGTCGACGTCGTTCTCTTATTTATATTGAAAACAACAATGAAAAATTTAAATTTGTTTTTGTTTTCAATATGAATAAGAGAACGACATCGACTTGTCGACATCGTGGGACAGGCCCTTAGTTTTAAAAAATCACAAAACAATAAACAAAATATCAGGTTATAGTTCATTAACCCTTAATTACTCCCACTAAGAAAATTGCATAACTGCTCGCATGGGGTCTCAGATGACCCCAGACTATTCTCTTTGTTTTTAAGATACATATAGTGGATAACTAACTCAGTAAAACATTTATTATTTTTAATTTGTTTATTTAAAATAGTATATATCAGGAAGCAAAAGGAATTAATATCTAATTGTACAAAAATTAAACAAAGTTAAAATAACTTCAGAAATTAACATTTTATCCTCATGGTGAGATGAAATTTCTAAGGAAATTTCTAAGGAACTTTCGAGATCTCTGACACTACACTGTTACCATATCGCACCTTAAATACAAAAGGGTCACAACTCAAAATTTTCCAAAACTGACTTTTTTCCATAAATTAATTCAGAGTACACATCTCTAACTACTGCAAAAATTTCTTTCACATCACTATCTTCTTTAACTGGAAAAATACAGTTATGTCTATTTTTATGTTAAGTGTGTTGCTTCTGCACATAAACAGTTTTTTGTCTCTCCTGAAAATTTTAGTATTTTGCGTTGTGACCCTTTTGTATTTACGGTGCGATATGTCTTACGCTGCCCGCTGCACACAAAGTTTGCAGATTTTTTCTACTTTGCACCCATCTCCATTTTTTTAATTCAAAAAACTTGCGCAATTTCTCGCATGGGGTCACAGCTTAAGAGAGCAGCGGTGTAGCTTTATTTGTCCGTGACTTGATCGTTACTAAATCTAAATTTTAAGGAAAGTTAGAAAGCTACCAAGTGCAGGATAAATTTTGGAACACGGCATGTACCTGTTTTTTTTATTTAACAATAAAGAGCGTTGACCCCATGCGAGTAATTAAGGGTTAAATCAGCTTTTTACATACATATTTGGATTTTAGAAGAAATCCTTTTTTGGGAAAAAATGTATTTAAATAAATTAAACTAAAACTTCACAAGCTTCCCCATCTTTAATTTAAAAAAAAAAATTGTACCAAAAAATAGCTTATATTGTATATATGAATCGTTCCACGTTAAATAGTGGGGCACGAAAGTCGTTCATATTTTTTTTCTAAAATCCTAATATATATTTAAAAAGCTGATTTAATAAGTTATAGACCTAATGATTTTATTTGTTGTTTTGTAACGCTTTAAAACTAAATAATAAAACTTGAAGTAACGAGTGCCTGCCTTTTAATCAAAATTTCAGAGTCCTATATCTCGTTAAGGAGACTTAAAAACTTTTGTTTCTGAAACGATGGCATATATAGATATAATATAGTCAGAAACTATAAAAATCGGAGACAAAAAATTTTTAGCTTGTCCGCTTCACAAATAATGTCCCATATGTTAGAGAAGGTTTTGGGAAAAATTCAAAAAATCATCTGATTGAATTTTCGGAGGGAGTTAAAATACATACCCAGTAAAAAAGTTGCTTCCAATAAAGCAGGTTTCTACTATTATGGAATAAAAGTAGCGCTGACAATCCTGCTGATATCGTTGCTGATTTTTGTATGGCGAGTTCCCGGATTGGAGTAATACATTTTTGCTCACAAAAGCGCTTTTTAAGCGCTGAAAATCATCAACATTTGCAGCACTACAACTGAAAATATATGATTGGCCATTTTGAATTTTTCTTATTTCTTTTCTTTATTTATTTTTATTAATTTCATATATTTACTCAATGTTTGTTATTTTAACTTCAACTAGTATCGAACTATGAACCTTCAGGTTTGAAGTCCAACGTACCAATCACTCGACCAAAAACACTGTTGCAAAACGGCACCAAGAAACTCAAATAAACTTACTCTTCATTCTCGCTTAAAAACCTGCTTTCGATCAGCACTATAAAATCAGCTTTTTTGTATTTCTCGCTTCAAAACCTGCATTGTTGTGACGCTATGAAATCAGCTTCTGAACAAGCCCATATTTTAAAGCGAATTATGAAACGCTTTATTTCTTTAGTGCTTCAAAAAACATTAAAATTTTTTACTGGGTTGTTAACAAGAATTTTGGACAAATAATACAAATTCTTTCCCTAGATCGAAATTGAACTCATCATCTTTTATCACATTTTTCTATGAAGGTAATCACGTCACCGATTTGGTCTTGTGAAATTGCGAAAGTGCAAAGTTTATCTTGAAATCATAACAACAACTATACAGAAAATAATTTCGCACTGACTTTTGCACTTCGCTCTACCCATGAACAAGTACGTAAATTTTATGCAAATTTTTGCACAAAACATATTGCTCCTTTATTGCAACGTTGTCATATCTCAGAAAAAAGTTAACTTGGCAAATCGGGACCTTTACTAAAAATATTTTTAATAAATATCCTATCAGAAAATTGTTTTTCATGCCTAACAATGAATGTCCCTGTTAAAAAAGCTTGATAACTCCAATCGCATTTTTTATTTCCTGACTTTGGTCCATTATGTTCCACTGCCAGCAAGCATTATTTTTATTTTGTTTAACCGACTTCAAAAAGAAACAGGTTATCAATTCGGGTGTATTTATTTCAATGTCTGCACACGCATAATTCTGTCATCTGTAAACCGAATTAAAATATATTGTTTTCGTCTGAAAGGGTGTGTCTGCACTTTGGTCCAATAATAATTTTTTTCAAAATCAGAGAGGGAATTTGCTCCCCCTATGCATAACTCTCATTTGTGAACCGATTTTCAAAATAATTTTTTTTGTCTAAAAGGGTTTATCTGCAGTTTGGTTCCATAATTTTTTTTAAAAAAATCGGAAGGGGAAATTCGCTTCCCCCCCATGCATAGCACTGCCATTTCTGAACCAATTTTCAAAATTATGTTTTTGTCTGAAAGGGTCTGTCTGAAGTTTGGTCCCGTAATTTTTTTCCAAACTCGGAGGGGGAAATTTTCACCCATCCCCCCATGTATAACTCCGTCATTAGTGAATCGATTTTCAAAATTATGTTTTTATCTGAAAGGGTCTGTCTGCAGTTTGGTCCCGTAATTTTTTTCCAAAGTCGGAGGGGGAAATTTTCTCCCCTCATGCATAACTCTGTCACTTGTGAACCGATTTCCAAAATTCTTTCTTTGTTTGAAAGGGTTTGCCTACAGTTTGGTCCCATAAACTTTTTCGAAGTTTAAAGGGAGAGATTTGCTCCCCACATGCATAACTCTGTCATTTGTGAACCGATTTTCAAATTTTTTTTTGTCTGAAAATGGTTGTCTGCAATTTGGTTCCATTATTTTTTTTTTTATTTGAAAATGGGAGGGGGAAATTTGCTCTCTCCATGCATAACTCTGTTATTTGTAAAACGATTTTTAAAATTATGTTTTTGTCTGCAGTTTGGTCCCGTAATTTTTTTTCCAAAGTCGGAGGGAGAAATTTTCTCCCCTCATGCATAACTCTGTCACTTGTCAACCGATTTCCAAAATTCTTTTTTTGTTTGAAAGGGTTTGTATGCAGTTTGGTCCCATAAACTTTTTCCAACATTGAAGGGAGAGATTTGCTCCCCACATGTATAACTCTGTCATTTGTGAACCGATTTTCAAAATTTTTTTTTGTCTGAAAATGGCTGTCTGCATTTTGGTTCCATTATTTTTTTTTGAAAATGGGAGGGGGAAATTTGCTCTCTCCATGCATAACTCTGTCATTTGTAAACGATTTTCAAAATTATGTTTTTGTCTGCAGTTTGGTCCCGTAATTTTTTTCCAAAGTCGGAGGGAGAAATTTTCTCTATCACTTGTGAACCCCTTTACAAATTTTTTTTTTGTTTGAAGGGGTTTGCCTGCTGTTTGATCCCATAAACTTTTTCGAATATTGGAGGGGAGATTTGATCCCCTTAAACATAACTCTGTCATTTGTGAACCGCATAATTTTTTTTTCGAAAATCGGAGGGAAAATGTTGCCCCCCCCCCCTCTTCCTATGCATAACTCTGTCATTTGTGAACTGATTTCCAAAATTATTTCTTGGTTTGAAAGGGTTTGCCTGCAGTTTGGTCCCATAAACTTTTTCGAACATTGGAGGGAGAGATTTTATCCCCTAATGCATAACTCTGTCAGTTGTGAACCGATTCTTAAAATTATTATATTTTATTTGAATGGTAACTACCTGCAGTTTCTTCCCATAACTTTTTTTTTACAATCGGAGGGAGAAATTCGTGAACCGATTTCCAAAATTATTTTTTTGTTTGAAAGGGTTTGCCTGCAGGTTGGTCTCATAATTAGTTTTTTTCCAAAATCGTAGGGGGAAATTTGCTCTCTCCATGCATAACTCTGTTATTTGTAAAACGATTTTCATTTTTTTTTTTGTTTGAAATGGGTTTCTGCAGTTTTATTGCATAATTTTTTTCCAGAAAATCTATTGGGAAATTATCTCCCCCAAAGAATAGCTCTTTCATATGTGAACCGATTTTAATATTTTTTTTGGCTTGAAAGGGCTTACTTGAAGTTTGGTCCCATACATTTTTTTCGAAGAACTGTTGGGCATAACGATTAGAGGCTAGCTCTAGGCAGCCACTAGTAGGTGTATTAGATAAACCACATCTTTTTAATTTAAGTTTTCTAAAGCTGAGTACATACAAGGCAACCGATGAAGGAATTTTTAAAAGCTACCCTTACGACTATTTTATATACAAGAGTTAACTCATGCGGCAACGTTGGTAATTTTTAATCCGCCAATAACAAAACTATTTTTTCTACCACTCTTCTTTTCAACCAAGATAATTCTCTACGTAAAGGAAACGTAGCGGCGACAAAAAAATCAATGTAGCAATTTCAACCATCTTTCAAAGCGACATGTTGCAGTTATTCCTAGGTTGCCTCATATGAACTTAGCATAACATATTCAACGAATGATGTTTTCCCATTTTATTCGTAAAAGTTATATAATTGTTTCTCTTGAAGTTCACTTTTAGTTTTATGAAATCAATTAAAGTATTTAGTTTGCCTCTTATTACATTTTATTTTATGTATATGTAAATCCGTGTTTGTATGTGTAAGGCCTTAGATAGTTTAAATCTTAAGTGGTACTCTTTAGTTTTAAGGATAGATCTACTGTTAAGAAAAATATATATATATTTTTATATTTTACAAATTATTTTAATTTATATAAAAATATCTATAAAGAGTTGCAACAAAAAACGGAAACTAATTTAACGAGTACAATATAATTTTTTTAATGTTTTATTAATTAATTTAAACAATAATTTAAAATTTTATAATTAGTTTAAGTGAAACTTAAGTTGTTTTCTGCCAATTACAATATACATAATATATATTTTTCAACGTTTTAAACGTTTTAAATAAATTTGATTCATACAATATTATTTTTTTCAATAAAACAATACATAATAAAAAAAGTACATATAAATTAAATTTTTTTTATAAAGTAAGCATCAAAATGATAAGGTGACTAACTAGCTATTGACAAGGTAAACTTTGATTTCATGGCTTACAACTCTCAGAAGTATATATGATGATTTATTAAGGTAAACATGGTGGATTTGTGAACAAATTTTAATGCTGTGCCCTGAGTATCAGAAAATGTTATGTATATGAATTTCCTAAAACACAGTACTTTTCATATACATTTTCTACAAACAGCACATTAGGCAGCGTGTTCCTTGCTCGCTGTGCTGTTTCTAAGTCCAATGTAAAATTTTAAGACGCAATAACTGATATTTTTTTCGAAATCGATTTATATATATTTCAGTGGTCAGCGAGTAGAGAAGGCGAAATAAATGAGAAATAATTAGCCCGTTCTTAGAATCCAACACGGATTGGTTTGGCACCACTTTCTGATCAAAACCAACTGACTGCGTTCATGAAAAGCGTGTTATTTTTTCAAACGAAAAACCACTGGAAAATTTCCGTTCGAACACGTAGTTAAGCGTTCATGAATTCCAATAATTGCTTTTGACAATTGAAAAATTTCCGGCTCCATATTACAAAGAGGATTTGTTACAAAGTGAAAGTAAACCAATTTAAAAGAAAAATAAATTCATGAAAAATTGTTATGTAAGTAAAGAAAACATACATACAGACATACATAATATGTATGTATTTGTTGTGTATTTGGGTCAATTGCCATCAAAACGTACACAAAGCGTTTCTGTTGTTTAATTTTTAAGGTTTCTTAAATATATGAAATTCCTGAAGAATATGAAATCGCTTTTAGACTCGGCAAAAAATAAATTTTTGTTAAGTTTTAATAAGGAATACCAGGCTTTCTGCCCTGGCCGTCAATTATGAACGGTTTTAAAATTTTTGGGCATTATATTGTTGATATTAAAAATGTGTTTTAGAGTTACGTAAAAAAATTCCATGCTAGTGCTTAGTATATGGGCAATTGCAAATATATCGATATATCTGTGGCCACAACCCTTAACCGCCTCAGTCGAGTTAGGAGAAAATTTAATTTTTGGTGTCTCAATCAAATCGCTACCAATTTTTTAAATGTGTAACTTTATTAAGACCATAATTATCTATGCATAATTTAAAGAAAAGCAAACTGACGACTGATTGGAAGTGAGTTTTTGACACTTTAAACAGATGGGTATCGATAATATAACGATATTTCTTTATTTGTCAAGCATGATTATTCATACTTACTCCCTTATTCTGAACTTTGTGATAATTGACAAAATTATAACAATTGACAAATGTATATTTTAAGCAATGTAAAAGTTGTCATTTGTTATAATTTTTATTTAGTCGCAGAGCTCAGAATAAGGGGGCCAGTCCCAAAATCTAAAAAATCGGTTTCTATACTTTTTGAGACACATCTTAAATATGACGGTCAAGACATTTACTACTTCTTAGTTTTTTTAAGAAGATTATTTTGCAATTTTACTTAAACTTTAAATAAATGAAACAAAGTCCATAAAACAATGACTTTAAGCTTCGGTTTTTAGAAAATGTACATGACAGTCAAGACATTTCTATACGTATTCCATTTGTTAATTTTGGTCGTTTGCATTTAACTTTTTGACACGCCAATATTAATGTCGTTGCCAACAGAACGCTAAAAATCAGCTAAAATTCTAAAAGCGGCTGATAGCTTTAGTATAGGCAGAATATTTCCAGCATCAATGAAGTTATAAAATCATTTAAGATAAACATAAAAACTTCTTTGTTCGCTAGCAGCTGTGAAATAAATCTAAAACAAGTATTTTCAAATCTTTGAATAATTTATTTATAATGTAAAATATAGTACAAAGTGTCCGGCAGTTCCAAAGGATTGCTGTGGTCGCGTAAAATTCTTCGTCCAACCTTTTCTTCTGAGTGGGTTTGTGCATCATTAGTAATCACTAATATAACATTTAGACTCATTTTATTAAATTTTTGATAACTGTTTTTATTTAAAAAATATTAGCGGTAACAAAAAATAGCTATTAATATTACTTAGAATACTATTATTCTAAGGTGTAAGCAAGAGCGGAATCATATGGGTAATTCCATGTCAAATCAACTAATAGTTGGACACGACCCCTTTCGATTTTGACGAAACTTATTCAGATGTTTTCCTTAAGCCTATAACGAACTTATGCCAAAGGAAAAAAATTAAAAATGTTTATTTCAGAAGTTATGACATATCCAAAATGTGAATATATCGCCAAATTTGCCGAAAGTGTTGAGTTTAGTTTTTAAATATCTCGCAAGCTATTTTATATATAAAGATTGGTTTGTATGCCATTTTAAGCAGAATATTTGGAGCAACAAGAAATTTATAGGGCATAATATATTTTTTTTTTTTTTGGAAAAATTACTTATCTGCAAAGATTTGAAAATTTCAAAACTGACTAAATCAAAAACCTATATTTTTTTTGGTGAATTTTTTTTATATAATATCTCTAAACGTCCTTAAGAAATCCTGAAATTTTTAAGGAGGTGTTTTTTTCTCTTTTATGAGATATGGCAAAAAATGCACCTTTTTAACACAAAATTTCCAACATAAAATTTCACCGAAAAAACAAATGCACAAATTTGTCAATATTATTACTTTTTTCCTTTCAAAAATTTTAAATTAAATTAAATTTAATGCATATTGCTCTAAATTACAAATTTAAATTATTTTTGATACTATATTGTCGAAGGTTGCGAAAGAAAAAAATCATATCTCAAAAAAGAAAAAAAACACCTCCTCCAAATTTTCACGATTTATTAAGGACATTTATGGGCATTATATAAAAAAATTCTGATGAAAATAATATAGGTTTTTGATTAAGTTTGAAATTTTCAAAACTTTGCAGATAAGTCATTTTTCCAAAACAAAATTTTGTTCTATGCATTTTTTGTTGCCCAAATATCCTCTTTAAAATGGCATACAAAACATCCTTGTACATAAAATAGTTTTAGAGATAATTAAAAACTAAGCTCAACACATTTTGTAAATTTGGCGAAATAATGACATTTTGAATATGTCATAACTTTTGAAATAAACATTTTTAATTTTTTTCCTTCAACATAAATTCGTTATAGGATGAATGACAACATCTGACCAAATTTCATCACAATTAAAATGGGTCGTGATTTGAAATGGAATTAACCATGTGGAATATAACTGTCAAACTCTATATGAAAAAAATAAAAGAAAAAGTATATATATAGTTTGACAGTTAGGATTTCAATCAGCTGTGATTCTGTATTCACCTTTTTAATCAGCCCATCATGTAATTGACAAAATTGTAGTCCTGTAATTACTTTAAATGCAGCTCTATAAACCGGATATTAACTTCGAACGAAAATTAAATATTTTCGAACAAAGCAATTCCGATACGGTTTCATGAACCCACTTATGATTGGAATTGGATTGTAAATCCGTTTCCCATCCAATTTCGTAACGGATTCTATGAATAGGCTGAATTTGTTTTTTTAAGTGGGTTGGTGTTTGTTTGAAACATGTGTTGGTGTTTACTTGAAACAAAGCGACGAGAACTGGCTTTGCTGATAGCTTCAATGCTATTGCATACGAATTTAATTGATTTATTACGCTCAGTTCTGGATTTTAGTGTTGTTTATTTTAATGTTCATGTAAATAAATGCGAGAAATTTCATGAAAATTTAAATTTTGTCAGCCTTGTTCTCCTTAAAACTTGCCATATAACAGTTCTCTAAAAATATGAACTATTCGTTTCCAGAAAAAAATTTACTACTACCAGTTAATATGTTTTAAAATGGACAGCCGAACTGATTTTCCAATAAAAAATTAAAGTTACGAAATTTACCTTATTCGTTTAGTGCATGAACACATTTTTCATAACTTGTAATGAATAATTTTAATTTCATCTATTTTTTTCGCAGAAATATGAAATGTCATTATGAGTTTAATTAATTGTTAATAAAATCATTTGTAGACATTCATAGATTTCTGATTGCATTTAATCAATATAATAAATTGTGTGTTGTTACATCAGCAATATACATACATAATTAACTAGAACGTCAGCATTATTTCAATTAACATCATATATTTTATTATTGATTTAGTTATTTTTTTTTACTTTAAAGCAATTTTAACAATTTTTAAAAAATGCAACAAATTGTGGTAATTATAAATAATAGAAAGTTGTAAAAAATAAATTTAGCGTTATCATTATATTATTAATAAATAGCATATAAATCTCTAAATATAAATTGTATTGATAAATAAAGCATAGAAATATATATAAAAAAATATTAAACAAAAAGAAGAAATTCTAAATATTTAATAAATGTATAAAGAACTTTTTTTTATTAAAAATTAAACAAAAAGCTTCTGTGTTTTATTTAAGGGAATTGTTATTTAAACAAGTACTTTGCTTTGCACACGGTTAAACAATTACCCTACTGTCAGTTTTTTTTTTTAAATAAAACAACAATTTTGTGTGAGAAATTATATTGCCAACAAAAACTAATTATCGTATTTTATTGTTGTTTTCAACATAAATTATCACACGAAATTTTCGCTGTTACACAAAATGGCAGTCAGGCTCTAAAACTAAAGTGAACTGAAAATTGTATATGGTGGCCAGCTACAAGGACTTTTGGATACTAAGGTCCTTTTTAGTTTCATTCTTAAACTTTCGGACTTATTTCATAAGGAAATGTAAGTTTTTTTAGGAGTAAGCTAACTTTTAATTGAATAATATGACACAAATTTTAATTATTAGATATGCGAAAACTTAGAAGTTCTCTTTTAGAAAAAGAAGTTCTCGTAGTAAAGATTGATTACATAACTGGCCTGCAAAATGTTTCCCTCTATGGGATATGGTAAGGAAATTTTTTTAACAGTGCAGTGAAATAAAACCATGGACGATTTATTTATTTAAATAAATATTTTTATAATTTTTTAATTTGTATTTAGTGTACAGCTATTGTGATATAAAAACTAGCTGTTGCCATTATAATATGTCTTTGGGACGATTTTATCCTGAAATAGCGGCTCCGCTGAGTAAAGATTTATGCATAACTGACCTTGGGCCGGACTTTGGGGCCGGTTGGGGTCTTCTCGGTATATCGAAAAGTTTCTTTGCTGAGTAAAGATTTTTGCATTACTTAAGGATTTTCTTCTCTCGGTATTTCGAAAAGCTGCTTCGCTGAGTTAAGATTTTTGCATAGCCGGCCTTTTTCAGCGCTTAAGGATTTTCTCCTCTTGGTTAAGCGAATAGCGGCTTCGCAGCGTTAAGATTTTCTCTTTGGGCGGGCTTATGGTTTTCCTTCTCTGCGTTTCTGAGTTAAAGGCTTCCCAAAGAAGAAAATCCTTTCTCACTATTAAAGACTGCTGTGGCACAAAATCTTAGCACAGCGAAGCCACTATTCGATATACCGAGGGGAGAAAACCCTTAAGACCGGCCGTAGGCTGGCTATGCATAAGCTCTCACTCAGCAAAGCCGCTTTTTGACATACCGGGAGACGAAGCCCCTTAAGCTGGGCAAAAAATTAAAAATTTAACTCTTTATTTGAAAAAAACAAGCTTAGTTTTCTGGAAATTCCCCATAGGTCATATATACGGAGAGTAGTTATATGCATAACGAGAACTTGGCATGAATTTGTCATAACTAATGAAATCGATCTGGATCTCAACGAGTTCTACTGTACAGTTTGACATTAAAAAGCAGTATATAATGTGGTGATGAGTCACAAGATACGTTGGTCTTAAATAGCGCATTGTGTGGTAAAACTCTTTACGACCCAGTTCCATTTAGTCATTATGCTAAGTTCCTGCCAAGTTTTCGTTATGCATAATGCCTTAAATTTTTCTTTTAGATCTAAGTAATTTTATATCGTTACCAAAGAATATCCAGCATACTTCGCCTATAAGAGAGTGGGTAGTCTTGCCCATATAGCGTTCTTCAATAGGCGCACATATCTAATGAAATTGTTCAGCATGTCCATCGGATGCTGTTATCAAAAAATTAATTTTTTATACATATATACATATTTAACATCTTCACGTATTAATATTTACTATTGTACTGATCAAACTTTAAATTTAATTATTGAAATTTGTCCCCTTTAATTTGTTTAGTAACAGCCTATTTTTCGAAAATGAATTAGTTCGTAAAAAAACGAACGAAAGTAGTTTTACGTTTTTGTAACATAAAATATTTAAGTGAGTGAGAATATATGAGAGAGAACAAAAGAGCTTTTAATTTGTTCATATATATTTGGTTATTATAAAATTAATTCTTTCGTAATAAAAGAATGAAAACATATAAAATAGTCGATAAGCAATAGGCACTCCTTTGTTTATAAATTGCAACAGTAAAGTAACAAACAGCCAGCAAAAACTTTGCAAAAAATTAAAATTTGCTTCAACAAACTAAAATATAAATAAGAAATCAAAATTTTTGCAAAAATAAAAAACGAGATGCAGAAAGAACTCCAATTTGCAAAAAAAATCGATTAATTTATTCTTATGTGTGTAGAAAAACACAGCTAAAAATCTCCTAGACTTTAAAGAAGATCTTAGTCGCACTGGGAAAATAAGGTGGCATGCAATTGCGTCCAAAGTAATAATGTCGATGGACATTATGTCTAAGTTGAAAAGGAAATAATGTCCATGAACATTTCCAAATGGAAAGGGAAATAACGTCAAAGGCCATTATTTCCTTTTCAGAGTGTAAATAATGCACTTCAAAATTGAGAAATAACGTCCATGAGCTTTATTTCCACTTTGAAATGGAAATTTTATCCATTGCTTTCTCCTCTGGGCATATAAAATAGTGGCTTCGCTAAGTAAAGACTTTCTTCTCGGGTAAGTCGAATAGTAGTTTCGTTAAGGCAAGGTTTTCTAGCTTGCCAGCTTCTGGCTGATTTATACCTAGTCTCCTATGAGTAAAGATTTGATACCTAGATTGCCTTTAGCTTCTAATAATGAAAATCCTTATGACAGGCTGAGAAGAGACTTGTTCAGACTGGCGGTATGCCAGCTATGCAGAAAATTATTACTAAGTGAAGTCACCATTGGATATACCCAGAGGCGATAATGTAGAAGCACAGCCAGCAAGGCTGAACCTCTTTACTTGGCGAGGCTACTGTGTGATATACTCACATACATACATACATACATACATACATACATACATACATACATACATACATACATACATACATACATACATACATACATACATACATACATACATACATACATACATACATACATACATACATACATACATACATACATACATACATACATACATACATACATACATACATACATACATACATACATACATACATACATACATACATACATACATACATACATACATACATACATACATACATACATACATACATATAAATACATACATACATCATACATACATACATATGAACATACACAGAAAACAATTTTGGCCGACATGTCTAACATCATAAAAAATCTGAGACTTTACCAGACAATCAGCCGAGTTGTCTAAAACTCCCTCAGACATTCTGCACATTTCTGCACATTGTCTGAAATATTATCCGATTAATATCAGAATAGTCTGCACATTATCCGAAGGCAATTTAATTTCCTTTAAGGCATTTAACAGAGTAGTCTGCACATATTCTGATCTACGTCGGATGACTTTTAGCAGTCACGTCTGCAAATTGTCTTATTTTAGTTTTCGTTACATTTTTCATTTATCTCTTGAGTTTATACTCACATATATTTGAGTTTTTAAACATATAAAGATGGGAAAATGTTTTATGAGAAGCTGCGATAGCAGCACAACAATGCATGGAAAATTTTAAACGACATTTCTGATAAATATCTAGTTTTAGCTCCGACTTTTCTCTGATATTAATACGCCAGGATGTAAAACGTATCAGATAAATCGGAAATTTTTTTGATGTTTTGTCAGACATTTTTCCGACATTTACAAGACATGTCGCAAACTCCTTTAGAATTTCCCTAGGAAATTCGTCGGAATTAGTACAGAATTCTGTTCGACCTTTCGGTATAGATTTTAGAATTTCCTCAGATAAAGAGATGCGGTTTCTTGTCAACTACTCATATGATTTTCGGTACGTTTTCTGACCGGCATACAAATTAGGCATCTTGTGCAGACTTTCTGACCGATTTCGGACCCAAATCGGCAAAAATTGTTTGCTGGGTACATACATACCCAGATGCAAGCAATATTTACAAAACTGCCTTTGAGGATTCATTGTAACATTATGTATATATGATGTATGCAGGTTTCGACCTTTTCTATTGAAAGTTCTGTTTGATTAATGAGGAAACGTATGCATGTTCGTTTCAAAGGTTTATTCAGAAGTAAAAATATGTGTCGAGAATTTTCATACAGAACATAGTACATAATTAAAAACTCAAAACATATATAACACAAAATAACAAGTTCATTTTCAACACCTTCCCTGAACATATTATTTATGCAATTGTTATTTAACAAATTAAATTATAAAATACAAATCAATACTATTTTAGGCCAAACTTGTCCATGAGTGCTTTAAATTTTGGAAAAGGAACACCTTTTGTCAATAAATTAGCCAACATATTATTTGTAGGCAGATATATTAAACTGATCAAATTATTTTCAAAACATTTACGAACAAACTTCACCTTTACATCAATATGTTTTGTACGTGATGAATATGCATTGTTAACGTCCAAATCTAGCAATACTTTGTTAAGAATTTTATTCCATACCCGACTGGCTTGCTTGAGTACATATATAAACTTTTCAAGCTTACATACTTTTCCAGAACCGTCATCCATACCTTCTGGTTGTCTCATATAGATTTCTTCTTCAAGTGTGCCATTTAAAAATGCGGTTACAGCATCCATTTGATGAATAAGCAGGTCATGTCTAACTGCTAATGCAATTAAATATCTGATAGATTCATACCTTACTACTGGAGCAAAAGTTTCATTGTAGTCAATTCCTTCTCTTTGACTACAACCTTTGGCCATCAATCTCGCCTTTCTTTTAAAAATTTCACCATCAGAATTGGTTTTGGTTTTTAATACCAATTTACATGATATTGCTTTCTTGCTGTGAGTTAAATCTGTCAAAAACCATGGCCCAATTCACAATCTTGTGCAAATGGTCTTGCATCGTTGCATTTGCAAAATGGTATAGCATATTGATACCCACCACTAACTATTGTTAAGTGGTGAGTATAATATACTATACCAATTTGCAAATGCTACGATGCAAGACCATTTGCACAAGATTGTGAATTGGGCTCATGTATTATTTTCCATCAAAGAATTATATTCATCTTCCATAGCTTTCGACCAATTTAGAGCATTTGTTGATGGCATTGCTTCTTTTAAAGTGGAGGGGTCATCAGACACAAATTAGGTAGCAAAGAAATTGTAAGTACATAGAAAAAATTATGATAGCTTTTTTTTTAAACAAACATGTTTTTGAAACTGATTTTAGATCTTTATTATTGTCTCTATTTAGTTTAATAAATAATTTTGTTTGACTTATTATTTCATTTCATTTACCTACCGCCAATGTTAGCAACCTAATAAAATTATGAAATTCTTTGATTTATTTTTTATATATCTATAAAACATTTTTTGATTGAAACAATTTGTTTATTGAAAAAATCAGATTTTTTTTTTCAAACAAATTATTACAAATTTTTGCATTTGAATTTACAAATTTCTTTATAGGATCTAAATTGAACAAATGTACATTTGATTCAGGGAATTTGGTATTTGAAGTGAAAAATTAGTTTTTTCTGCATACATCTCGTTTTTTTAGCAATTCTCTCAGATCGTTCATTGTTGTTGTTTTCATTAGGAAATCCCAAAAATTCTTCATCATTCACTAAAGATTCAGTTTCGATTTCGGGAATATTAGGTAACATTACGTTTGCTTCAGAATTTGTTTGCATACTATGATTTCCTTCAATTAGTGTTGGAAAATAAAAATTATTTTATTTATATATTTAAATTTTTTCATTTTCCAAAAACACCAAATCTCTGTTTGTAATGATTTCTTTAGTATAAGGATTAAAAAGTCGATAAGCTTTTGAATCTGAACTACATATATCCTACCATAATACAATCAATCGATTTCTTTTCCAATTTTTTTAGTTTTTCTTTAGGAATGTGAACCATAGTTTTACATCCAAACACTTTTAAATGTTTCAATGTAGGCTTCTTTGCTGACCAAATTTCTTCGGGTGAAAATTCATTTCCTCTGCATGGAACACGATTAACTAAATAAGATGCAGTAACTGAAGTTTCAGCCCAAAATTTTTCATCTAATCCAGCATCAAATAACATACACCTCATTCTTTCAATTAACGTCCTGTTCATACGTTCCGCAACTCCGTTTTGTTCGGGGGCTTAAGGATAAGTTTTTTGATGAATAATACCGTTTTGCTGAAGAAATTTTATAAAACTATTATTGACATATTCAGTACCATTTTCGGTACGTACAATTTTTATTTTTTTAGAGCATTGATTTTTTATTAAATTTTTAAATTTTACAAATTCGTTAAAAACATCAGATTTTCTTTTGATTGGTACTACAAACACCTTACGTGAATAGTCATCGACAAAACTTAGTAAATATCTGTTCCCGGAAAACGATTTTTGGGTAAAAGGACCAACCACATCAGAATGAATAAGTTCGAGCATAGACTTAGCACGACTGCCAAAATCTTTGAATGGTTTTCTTGTTTGTTTCCCATTTATACACGTTGTACATTGATGGTTTCTTTTAACATCGCAGTTAATACCATAACATGATTGTTTAACCTTTTCTAGATTTTCGTTACAAATATGACCCAACAGACGGTGCCACCAATCTGCATTCTCTTTAGAAATAAAAACTTTTCCATTTGAATTTACAACATGACACTTCAAACGACACAAATCATTTTCAATAGATGCTTTTCCAATTAACTGATTATTATTATCAAAAATGTTGCAAATGTTCCTTTCAAATACAACCTTATTTCCGTTTTTTGTTAATTGACGAACTGAAAGTAAATTTGTACATAAATTCGGTATATATTCAACGTTATTAACAACAGCATCACATTTTCCTTTTTCAGTTTTTAGCAACATTTTTATATCACCAACAGACATTTTACTATTATTTGCCACAACAATTTCCTTATTATTCACTTCTTTTATATTCGATAATATATTTTCGTTGTTTGTCATGTGTGAGGTTGCACCTGAGTCTATATACATACCATTCCTCAGAATTTTTACCATTTGAGAATAATGATGCAAATAGCATTGCACCACTGTTTTTGAAATTTTTTTATTTGTCATTCTGATATCTTGCATTATTATTCTTATTAGGACAATTTTTACTAAAATGACCAGCTTGATTGCACGAATGACACTTAAATTTTTTATTTTTGAAACTAATGCGTTGGGACTACATTTATTGTCGAATTTTGCATCTTGAAGTAATAAATTCTTTATTGCATCTACTGTTAACTTGGTTTTTGAGTTTCTACAGCCATAACCAAAGCACGAAATTCATCAGGTAGACCAGCTAGCATTAGGGATGCGGTTAGTTCGTCGACAATTTTAAGACCAGTGTTTTTCACTTTTAAAGATGTCATCACAATAGCATTGATTCAAAATCTCCAAACTTAAGTTGTACAAGCTGTTTTAAGAGCTCAACTTTTCTCGTCAAACCTGTATCTTCATATGCGCCAACAAGGGAGGGAGTCCCAGGCTGCCTTAGCCGTTTCTGTTGTAGCAATGTGCGCGAAATTGCTTGGTTCTATCATAAGCGTTATTTCAGCGAGAGCTCGCTCATTGACTTCTGCATCTTGAGCACCCAAAATACCTTTTTTAACGACTTTCCAAAAATTTTTAATTACTAAACATGACTTCGCGTGTCTCCGCCAAACATCGAAATTTTCACGACCACGTAATTTTTCGAACGGAAAACTTATTGAGGTTGATGCCATTTCAGTTTAGTAATTTTCAGCACAATTTCAGAAAGATTATTTTAATAACATACGAATCTTAAACGCGAGACAAGAGTCCCATAACCTATTGAAAGTTCTGTTTGATTAATGAGGAAACGTATGTATGTTCGTTTCAAAGGTTTATTCAGAAGTAAAAATATATGTCGAGAATTTTCATATAAAACATAATACATAATTAAAAACTCAAAACATATATAACACAAAATAACTAAGTAGATAAATAACAAGTTCATTTTCAAAATTTTTTAATTACAAAATTTTAACTCCCATAGAATTTAAAATGAGTTTGAAATGTCTTTTATGTAAAATTTTTCATACAAAATTTTCTTAAAATAGATTTCAAATGCATTTTATCTATTCACGAATATGGGGGTAAATATTTAAAAAAAATTTGAGTTTTTTAATTAATTTTTATTTTTATAAACAAACGTCAGCTTTTAGTAGAGTTACCACCAAATACCATACGCTTATATAAGAAGAAAAAGGTAAATATATGAAAACAAATATATTGGCAATATTATTCTCTCACGAAATAAAAAACATTTTTTACTTCAAAATTGGATATACGAAAGCTTTTAAATGTTTTATAAGAATCAAATTTTAAGCATTATCGTAATATAACAAAACATGAGTGTTAACACCAGTGCTTTCGTTGGCAAGAGGCTGTTTTTGAGTTATGGACTGGTTAGACTTCAAACCATTAGCGTAGAACTGACTGTTAGGTATGCTTTGCTCTATGTCCTGGTTAGCCTTAAAAACATTGGCGTATGAAGGCCGGCTGGTAGCGGGTTGGCGCAACTGGGGATCATTTGTATTGTCGAAAGTAATAGGTTGAGCATAGGTGTGATTACCTCTTTTAGACAAAGACTGCTTAACATCTACGAAGATACGGCAGGTCCTATACTTTGCAGTGTGGTTTTCATTTCAATTGCTACACTTTTTTAATTTTCGAATAATCTTTTGGCTTATCCCAATTTAGAGTACTGTGTAGTTCACCACAGACGATACAAACGGTGCACAACTTGCAATATGTTTTGGTGTGGCCATATTGATGGGTATAAGCAAGTCTTGAACTCAGGTTTCTCAATTCATAGCATTTTTATATTGTAATGGCCTTACTACTTCAGTCACTTTAACATTTAAAATATTGATAGCACAAAGTCAACATAGACATGAAATCACTTTGAAACTCTTTATACTTGGTTTAAGAACTCCAAGATTGATTTTTGAATTAGTCTTTTTTTTCTAAATAAATGAATAAAATAAATAAATAAATAAATTACAACTTTCTGTAGATTTTGGGATTATGATAGCCTCTAGTAAAAAAAAACGTAAAGACTTTCTTTAGTAAGCATGGCTTGTCATATATGCATTATTGTGCATCTATAGTTTTTTGTTATGTTAAATTTAAAATCTTATAAAGATTTATATTTTGTTAAATAGAAGAAATATGGCGTATTTAGAACAGGAAATTTTAGTAAGACAAAACTGTGAATAGGAAAGGAAATCTCTTTCCTTTCCACCATTTTGCTGTTGGTGTTACTCCTGTTGTTGCTGTTAAACATATGTTTGGCTTTAAAATAAATACTCGTACATGAAAAAAAAATAAAATAGCAAAGTTGGATATAGCTAGAATGTACGCTTGTTTGCTATTAACTTTTTCATAGTAAGTACCATCTTTTCTTTTAACAAAAGCTGTTTATTTCTTCATAAAGAAAGAAACTGCAAAATAGAAGAATAATTGGTGTGCTTAATATTATACTTGTAAGAAGGTAAGTAAGTGGCTAAATGTATACTATAGCATAATACCATATAAGTCGAAATCAAATACACCTTAAGATAATGTTTAATATAATTTTTTTGTTGTTGTTTGTAGTGTGTGCCTGTATATCTGTCTATCTGTGTGCCTGTACACGCCATCGTACAGCCGAAACGTCTGGACCGATTTTGGCTTAGCTTCTTATTTATTTGAAAGGCGACTCGATCGGCAGTGTTCTTAGCTATAATTGAAGCAAATAGCTCCAACCGTTTAGAAGATATCACATTTTTTCTAGATGTATCCTCTTGAGGCTGTGTGACTGTAGCTCCAAAACAGCTAGATCGATTTTAATTTAGTAAATTTTGTGTGAAAGGTGATTTGATCCAAAATCGCCTAACCCATATTTGAAGAAAATTGGTCCCAACTTTTTGAAGTTATCATCTATTTTCCTCGGGTGTTTTAAAATTTTTAAGTTAATGTTATTTATTTTTTATTTGGGTGGATTTTTTAGACGCCATCAAACTTCTCTTTGTAAAATGTCTACCTGTGGCCCGTTTCTCAAAACTACAAGCTACAAATCTACAAGCAAAATACACACAATACAACAATAAAATTTGTAAAAATGTTGTCCGTTTGTGTGTATTTTACTTGTAGATTTGTAACTTGTAGTTTTGCGTAACGGGGCCCTGGAATGTAAAATGAAGCAAGAATCATTTTTGGTAAGAGTAGTTGGAGATCGAAACATATCATGTTTTCGTAATATCATTTGTAATTTATAAGGTAAGAGCTGTATTTATTGAATTATTGTACGAAATAAAATCAAGATTAGAAGTGCTGCTTGCTTTTTGCAGGAAGTATAACTAGCTAATTGGAACCATTTTTATGACCCGGTTTGCGCAAACGCTTCTGTGCTTTGTAATGGACATTTTTTGCAAGTCGCGAAATGTATTTTTATGGTCTTATCGGCAAGAAGTGTACACTTTTTAAAGTATTACAATGTGTAAGAAATTTAAATAATAAAACTCAGAAAAACAAAGCTCGAAAATTTTTGTTTGCAGCAGCTGAAAATTAAATTTTATCAGATCCATTCGCAATACAATGCAGCGTCACGTTTGCGAAAGAGTTCCTATTTATACCTAAGTTTGGTAAGGCAAACATATCAGTTGAATCAGTTAAGTTTTTAATTTCTCATTTATTATTTTTGAGCTTTAGAAAACTTATCAGAAATCCCGCTTTGGGCGGGATTATCTCGCTTTTAAGAAGTTGATCCCGCCTAAAATTTCTATCGCGCTTAATCCTGCTTTTTCGAGATTTAAAATTTATAATTTGATGTAAGAAAACATATAAAAAATGCGAAACCCAAGAAAGCTTTGCCGAAAATAGCAAACAATACAACAACATATAATCTTTTACAAGTAAAAAAAGTTATTGAAATACACTAGCTTACAAAAAAAAAATGAACTTGAAAATAGAATTCTCAAAGCTTCACTGAAGACAAATATGAATTCATTCATTCATTTAGTTTTTCTCAACAAACGTTTTCGATATAATCGCGAAAACGTGCTTTTCCCATGGAAAACGTTTCAACTGAATGAAAAAGACTACATTGTTTTCTTCCTTTTCACCCAGTATTGATTGGATTAAAGACCTTTAAAATTGAAAAAGGTCATTTTAAACGTGCCTTCAACTTTAATTTTTTTTTTAATTTCTACATTAAGATGCTTCAAAATTTTTAAACAGTTTTGAAAGCCAAAAGATTATTTTGTGTCGAATACGTGAAACATGGTTAATATACCACAAAAAATAGCTATGTTACAGGACAATAAGTAAAAAAGCCGATTTTTTTCAATACAAAATAGATTTTGATCGAAAATATTCTTTTGACTACAAACTAAATTTAAGCAATTTTGTTTGAAAGATAACTTGGGATTTTTCATTTAAGGCTCGTTTCCGCATACACCGCAACGAAAAAACTCCGCGTAAACGAGCTTTAACTGGCGTATGGCTTTCTTATTTTCGTCAGACCTTAATGACTTTATATTGCGTGTGCTCAACCCAAAATTATCTTTAACTTGTAGTCTTAAAACTATCGACTCTGTTCAGAATAATTTCTGTAAACCGAATCCGAATAAATTTCTCGTTTTCCAAATACAAATAATGCCCTCATTGATGTACTTTAAATCATATATAGCAAATTAATTTCAGATAAAAAAATATGGAACAACAAAAATATTCTGAAAAAATGTTGCTATTAGTGGATTTAATTTCTCTAAATCGAGCATTTTTAAATCGACTCAATTTACAGAACAGGCAGGTCTTTATAAAATGTTTATTCCATATTAATGGAGAAAATAAAAGTGATGAATTAAAAAAATAATTCCAAAAATACACTTTTTTTAATTTTAAGACCTGTTACTTAATAAATTTCCTAAGTACATATGGAACTATGTATGTACGTACACTAGAACGACTAAAAAAAAGTGATTTTGTTACCCCTCTAAAACTAAAGCTTGATATGTTTTATGATGATTCCCGAAATATTTTGGTTCTAGCGTTGACCATCCGTGAGCTGGACCATTTTTAAAAGAGCTATTTTTTTCCAGTTTTTCGAATTTTTTAGTACTATGCTCCAAGACGATATAAATAAAATTTGGTATCATCCAAAAGAGAATTTTTTCAAGCTGCTTCCAATGGTATATAAAACTTGACCACTTGCGACATACTAATTGAAATATTTAACCTACTAATTGAAATATTTGACATATCATCGTTTCGGGCTTTCATACAAATTCTACGTATTTGGAAATAATGTTCTGCTTTTTAAGTTGAATCTGTTTTAAAATAATGTTGATTTATTTATGTTTTTGTAATTATTCACATAAAACGCGAAAATCGCGATATATTTTATCTTTTTTCAATATGGGTATCAACATGTTTAATTTTTCAGTTATAATAACTTGGTGATAAGCAAAAGATACGTTTTCAAACCATGGATGCTGTGCGATAAATTTAAGTTTTCAAATATTAATTTTTTAGTTGAATTTTTAATTTGAACAAATTAAATTAGTTAACTAAACTACAAATTAAAACTTTTATCAAAATGTGAAAAATACAATTACAATAAAAAATATAAAATTTATAAAAACTGTTTTCGCGATTCTATCTTTGTATAAAGTTTGCACGATTCCATTTTGTTTGCAATATGACCTGGTCGATTACTTTCGATAACAGAAGGCCAGGATGTGTACGTCGTACACATACATATTTATAAGATATCATATATAATCATAGAAATGTAGTTCATTTACAACATCCCGCTTTCAACAAGATATTTTTTTTAAATCCCGCTTTTTTTATCATATTTTTTCAAAATCCTGCTTTTCAATCGTTTTTGTCCCGCTTTTTGCAAAAACCTTCTGGTCACGTTAATTATGAAGTGCCATAAGCACCAGCAAAATGCTATCATACAGACTGGTTTGTAGCCCACAATAAATAAAAATTTCTTTTTAAAATTAATATCTGAATCAAATTTACTAAATACTATAAAATACTAAAGTACATAGAGAGTTTAACATTTTGGTTTTAGAACAGGAGATATTCATTCCATAATATCGAAGCAGTTGCGTAAAAAGGTCAATCTGCATTTTTTTTATGAGGGCCAATCTGTTTTTGTTTACCTTGTTACGACAAGTCAAAAGGGCCAAGCTGCTTGGGCCTATCTACAACGAGCTGGCTTGCATAGGCCAATCTGCACAATTAACTATTTTTAAAAATATATATTTTGGTATTTTTTAAAGGGGTTTGGCTTTGATAACACTAGACCAAAGTATGTAGGCACAGTAAGCTTTTGAAACCATATTTTACAAAAACAAACATCAAAATAAATTATTTTTCAATGTTCTTTGCGTGTTTACTTAAATGAAAATAAATAGTGATTAGATTATTACTAAAATGGTCAGAACAAGAGGAGGGAAAAGAAATATGAAGAACATTGGCTCACGGGGAAGGCTGGCCTTAAAATTAGCGCTACCACCAAATCAAAAACAAAAAAAAAGGTATTTACATAGATTATCTTAAACTTCTAAATAAAGGCCAGCTCCTAATTTAACTGTATTCTTTGGCTTCTGTTGCAGTTGAGGGCGTTGGAACAGAGGTAGTGTTCGTTGAAAAAAATTATTTAATATCTGAAATAGAAAACCAAGTTTTTGGATTACAGGCAAATGAAGCAAAGATTTTAGAACAAATTGAGATACCTGAACATGAAGAGGAATAAGTAGATGTAGGCGATGGCATTCTTGAATAGAATTTTATATGTCAATTATTATATTATTTCTAGTTTAAATATTATATTCTTTGTCAGTAAATAATATCTACACAGAGAAAACAGATTAGTTGGAAAACAGTTACGACTATTAAAATACAACTAAGCTAACCAATATTACACTGCAAGTTCTGAAAATTTAGAAAGTCAATAATATTTCTCTTCTTGTATTTGAAATAATATACCTCAGGTATATTTTCAGTTACGATCACCAATCAATATTATAAAAATTGGTTTATAATTTCCAAAGTACTGCTTTAGGGTTTCCAATAGAATTGAAGGTTAAGATAATCAATAAAATGATAAAATTACTTGACATTTAAAAATAATTGATATTAGAAAACAAATAACTAAAAATAAAAGCAAAAACTTTAGAATTAAATTCAAGCAATGTGTAAAGCAATTTCAAAATCTTACTCAGGCTTAATTTTCTTTACTATTGAAAGGTAAGTTCTATAAAAATGAGATTGATGAGCCATTTTCTAAATATAGTGATTTATTTTGTGCATTAATAGAAATCGTGCAAAAATAAAGGAATTAACGCTCTATAAGGCATCACATTGAAACTATTTACAGCAAAAAGCAGTTTTGAGTTTCTTAACCACATTTAAGAAGCGTGTACGTATTACCAATATTTGCATACGTGAAACATCTTATCCTTAGAAAGATCTCTATTTTTAAATGATTTCAGTGTAACCATACCCAGTAAAAAATTTTCATCTTTTTTGAAGCACTAAAGAAATAAAGCGCTTTACAATTCGCTTTAAAATATGAGCTTATTCAGAAGCTGTTTCATAGCGTCACAACAATGCAGGTTTTGAAGCGATAAAAGTATTTGATTTTTACTTATACAAAAGCTTCGTACACAAGCTATACAAAAAGCTGATTTTATAGTGCTGTTCGAAAGTAGGTTTTTAAGCGAGAATGAAGACTAAGTTTATTTGAGTTTCTTGGTGCCGTTTTGCAACAGTGTTTTTGGTCGGTTGATTGGTACGTTGGACTTCAAACCTGAAGGTTCTTAGTTCGATACTAGTTGAAGTTAAAAAAACAAGCATTGAGTAAAAATATGAAATTAATAAAAATAAGTAAAGCAACGAAATAAGAAACATTCAAAATGGCGTCAACGACGCCAGTCCACATCGAACCATTTTTTTCATATATTTTCAGTTCTAGTGCTGAAAATGTTGATGATTTTCAGCGCTTCAAAAGTGCTTTTGTGAGCAAAAATGTAGTGCTCCAATCGGGGAACTCGCCATACAAAAATCAGCAGCGATATCAGCAGGTTTGTCAGCGCTACTTTTATTCCATAATAGTAGAAACCTGCTTTATTGGATGCAACTTTTTTATTGGGTGGATATAGACGTTTGGGTGAAGTGCAAAAATATATTTTTTCAATTCCGGAAAAACACAAATTTTAAAGAAAAGGAAGAAGCTTAAAGATTCGGACTGAATACTTGAATAGAGTTCTTTGCAAAGTATCGGGTGTCATTTCTACTCATGATTGTTCGCTGATGGACCTAAAATTAAAAATTTCTCAATGGTACTTATAACTCAAGCCTTCAAAAACTATAAAGAGACCGACAAATATGTACATATATGTCATGTCTATTTAATTAATTTACCTATGTCTTTATTTCTCTGTTTTTTCGTTGTAAATTTTTTGTTTGTGTCTGTTCATTTACTATTTAGTGGACATTTACATGGAATATCCGAATTAAAAATACATAATTGTTGGTTGTATTATAACTTATACCAACTCAAACGAAAACTGCCACTCGGCTGTCAAAAGAACATTATTGCCACTTTTAAAGTTCTCCGTTTAAATAAGCACACCGTATATCTATCAATTGAGTAAAAAAGTTAATAGCAGTTACAGAATATAGTTGTCCTTTTTTGCTTAATTTTTTTATTTTATAGAAAATAATTTGTGATAATTATTTACTTATGTAGAATTTTTCAATTTGTTATCTCAAATTTAGCATTTAAAACACTTTACTCACCTACATATATTTTTTTAATTCAATTAAAAGATATACCAAAAACTTTGCTGAATATAACACAACTTGTTGTATGACTTCATTAATGTTCGCTCATTAAATTTATTATTTGCATCTTCAAACAAACTTATGTAAAATTTATATCCTGTAGGTTATTATTCATTAGTTCAAGGAAGTACATATATCCGTCGGTGTACGCAATTAATAAATCTTGGCAAAATCATAGAAATCAAAGATTTAATTTGTTGTGCCAAAATCTTCACAATGTACATATCATAACACATCACAACAATATGAAAATGTTTTTGTGTTGTTTATATAAAAATAGCTAATTCTTATGTGTGTCTTCTCCTGATTATGATGGCGTCATTAGTTTTTTCCCAGCAGCTCTAGTTTAAAACATACGGTGACACATTAATCTTTGGTTTTTGTTTAATACTTATTTTTTTTTTAATTTTAGTTTTTGGAATTAAACTAACTGATCTTTATGTATTTTTATCCCCTGACTACGACAATAGCTTCATTATTTTTCTAGCACCTCTACTTTCAGAGATATTGTGCATTAAATTAAGAATGACCTAAAAATTTTCTTTTCTCACGCCAATTTTTTAATTTAAAAATAAAAAAAAAGGTTTAGGGACTAAACTAAAAACACACGATTTTTAACATCCTTGCATTGGTCGGGGCGAGGACCAGCATTTGGGAGATTGGCACTCTAGATTTTTGTAGGATGTGAGAGGATGAGGAGGAACCAAATTCCATTGAGCATGTTATCTGTCATTGCCCGAGGCGGCACCGACATAGGCTTTGTTGGCTCGGCAGACGTTTTAATGAGAGCATTAGTGATATTGCAAAGTGCAAACTTGAAGATATCAGGGGCTTCATCATGGGAATAATGTGGCTTAATGGCAGATAACAGAGTTGCTTTCTGGGTACAGGAGGGGTTTTTCATAACGGGTACGAATAGAAGGGAATCACAATGCATCCAATTGGGCCTCCGAGTGGATGTGATGTACCCTTCCTAGCCTAACCTAACCGAATATCCTTGCAATAACCGTAAGATATCCTGATATATTCATCAATGCGACTTTACCCAAATGAAAAAGACTTTTTTTTTTGTAGATTAATAATCCAGAAAGTAGTTTAAAGTTTGGAGGCCCATTCGTGAAATATTAAGCGAATCATACAAAATGTATTGTAAATTGTACAAATACTAAATGCAATTATATCTTTAAAACTAAAGCTGCTAGGGAAAAACTAATGATGTCATCGTAATCAGCAGATGAAGGTACGTTGACAGGTAATAAGGTAAATGGAAATAAAGTCAACAAAAATTTGGAAATAAAGTAATTGACTTTATTTCCCTATTCAAATAGGACAAAGAGAATAGTGAGCAATGCTTAAAGTATGTCAGGCTTAAGTTTTTTCCTCTCAGTATATTGAGAAGCGGCTTCGCTGAGTAAAGATTTTTGCATATCAGGACTTCGGCCGGACTTTATGATTTTTTTCTCTTGTTATATCGAAATTATCGAAATGCGGCTTCGCTGAGATAAGATTTTCTCTTTTGGCGGTCTTATAGATTTCTTTCTATGCGTTTGTCGAATAAATATCCCTCACTAGTTAGCCCTGGCTAGGCAGAAAATCTTGGCTCAACGCAGCCGCTTTTCGATATACTGAAAAGCAAAAGCCCTTAAGCCTGGCCGAAGACCGGTTATGCAAACATTTTTACTCACCGAAGCCGCTTTTCGATATCCTGAGAGAAAAAAAGTCTTAGCCCTGGCCGAAGGCTGGCTACGCAGAGAATCTTTAGTAATAAAAATAAAATTTCTTAATATTTTTAATTATAATGGAAGAAACTAATAAAAATATGGCTTTTAATAGATAGCCAATATTGACTTGGTACATTCAGATTATTAAATATTTGAAAGTGCAATAAAGCCAATTGAATTTATTACCTTTTTTGTGGGAAATAAAGTCAATTGACATTATTCGCATTGACTTTATTACCTGTCACCGAAAATACATAATGATTATGTGGGAAACAGTGGAGTGACTATGTATGGCAGCAATGACCATTAGTTAAACACGTAAAATAAAAGGTCTTGTAGATTTGAATTCAGGATGAGAAATATTTTTTTGCAGTTTAGTGACGTTGCTTCTTTGGGCGGTTAAAATACTATGCCATGAAAAACATTAGGCTTAGTTCTCTATACGTCTTTCTTAAGCTTTTTAGTACATGAGTTTTAATTCACCTTGCACTAAATGAAAATTCACAATGAAAGATAGGTTGACCATCATCTATTTTCTGATTCATCATTCAGAAAGATTTTCTGAAGATGTATGAAGAGCATAGAAGCTGCTACTTCTAAGATTTTTTGATTTTAATTTTTTTTAGATTTTCTTTTTAGATAACTCTGTGTTATTTGATTTACTAGTGCAATATGAATATTAATGGCGGAATTTTTCTTTAAAATTAATAAGACCAATCAATAAAAGATTCAGAATAATTTAAGTCATACATATATCACAAAAGATCCACTAGATGTCCCAGTGCTGGTCTTTAGATCAGTTGTTTCCCTTATTCTAATTTAATAACACACACACTCTCCTCACCAACATAGGGCAACATACTCAGACTAAAATAAACTCGTGTGGCGTTGTTGACTATTGATAACGGAAATACAACGCGCCCCACTTATACAACCCTATATCCATATTGAGTTGTTTATAGACAAATAACTAATTCATTTTGTGGCGGCGGTCAACTGTGATTTACAGTAATACTGAATACACATAATGGTAACGTCATCAGATCAATCGGTCATGAAAATTAAATGCGTCCCTCAAATCTCAGATCAATTGGTTGACCGGAAGGGGTTAAAACTAAATATTAATTTTTATGAGAGTGGCTCGGCCAATTGTTTTTATTAGGAAATTGTATTGCCATAAAAGTTATAATTGTTTACCAAATTTCAGAACAATCGGTCAAGAGGGAGGGAGTAAAAGTCAATATTACTATTTATGGGCCCGGCGAAGTACACTTTCTTAATTTCAAGATTGTATACTAATCAAAATTAAAGGCGTGTACCAAATTTATATCAATCGGTTAACAGCAAGGGGTTAAAACTAAGTATTACTTTTTATAAGCTAGGCGCCGCCCACTTTTGTAATTATAAAATTGTATAGTCATCGTAAGTAAAGTTGTCCACCAAATCTCACATCAATCGGTTGACAGGAAGGGGCTAAAACTAAATATTACTTTTTATGGGCGTGGCGGCACACAATTGTATAGTCATCGTAAGTAAAGGTGTAGACCAAATCTCTAATCATTCGGTTAACAGGAAGTGGGTAAAACTAAGTATTACTTTTAATGGGTGTGGCGCCGCCCACTTCTTTAACTACAAAATTATATAGTCATTGTAAGTAGAGGTTGATTAACAGGAAGGGGCTAAAACTAAAAATATTACTTTTTATGAGCATGGTGCAGCCCACTTTTCTATTAACAATACTAAATTGTCACCAAAATTAAAGGCTGTTACAAAATCTCAGATCAATCGCTCAACAGGAAGGAGGTAAATTTTCAATTATTACATTTGATCCAAGCTCCACCTACGCAGAAACTCCACAAACACGGTAAGCTAAATAAAACCATTTAAAAATTAATGTACTTACATAGAAATGTATGTATGTAATATATACAAATGTATATTTTAATATTTTCATACTTTTGTTCTTCCTTTTTACGAACATATAAAGCCTACGACTGCTCTGAGATATAAGGCAAGTATGTCGGTGTTCGAAAAAGAAAAGAACTTCAAGTGCATTAAAAAAGCTTACTCGTTGCAGACCTCTATTTTTCATTACCTAGATTTTCTTAAAAAAGAAAAAGAAATGTTTGAAATTGAAACAGTAAAAATTATCATATTAATCGAGCTATAGGTGTAGTTGCATGAACAAAGATATAAAGGTTGTTGTTAGGAATGTATTTTGTTTTGTACAACTTATTACTACTAAAACTTTCATGTGCTATTAAAAAGAACTAGACGATAAAGAGAAGAAATAAGAGCACTACTTTCGAGAATTTTATTACTTTTTTACTTGTTGTATACAGAATGCTTTTAGATTTTGTTCTCATTGTACTTTTCAGTAGTTACTTGTACTAAAACTTAATAAAGAAAAGTTTATTTTACTATTTAGAAAAAAATACAAGACTTTAGCCAAAGCAACCGATTAAAAACTTTTTTTATAGTTACATTAGTATGTAACAAATAAAATAGCACAAATTGCAAAAGGAAATTTAGAGCATTTTCCACTAGGAAATAGTATTTTTAATTAACACTATATTTAAAAAGAAATTTCGTTTTATTTTGTTGCATAAACAAAAGTTTTACAAAATTAATTGAACAAATTATTTGAAAAACTTTTAAGATACAATATTTTTTTATATAAAAATTAATTGTTATGTATAATAAATATTGTATAGAAAAATACAAATTAAATTTTTGCAATTGTAAACAAGCAAGCAATTACATTGGAGTAGACAAATAAATATATAAAAAAATAAAAACAAAATTGCCAACTGCAGTTAAACTTTAAGAGTAGGTTTTTGAGTTCGAGATTAGAGATTAGAAATTAAATTAAATTTAATATCTGTATTTACTCTTTGAGTTGAATATTTTTTTTGCTGGCAAAAAATATTAAAAAAAGGAAACTCAAAGAGTGAATACAGAGAAAAAAAATCAATAAAACCATATTGATTCTATAAGAACTATTAACAAAATTCTAGTTCGGTTGAATATTTTTTTTCAAGATTGAACCATATTAACAATATTAATTTAAGTTATTTTGATAATTTTATAGCCCAATTCACTATGTCGGTTTTATACGTTTTCCGACTAATTTCTCACTGATTTCTCTATTTTGTATTCGCTAAATAGCTTAGAGCATAATTAGGTCGTTGTCTTTGAAAATGAAAAATTATTACGTCCAATAAAATAATTGTTTCAGTTGCCATATTAGAATAATTATAAGTTGAACAAAAAATACAGGCCAAATAATTTTTTAAAATATTATGGTTCCTTACTTGGCTATACCTTATCTCCAATTTATTGTAGGCAAGACAAGAATCTCGAAACTCAAATGAAAAAATAACAACGATTTACTGAATTGCATTAGCGAGTGCTTTCCGTCTATATACGCAACGTTTTATCGAGATACTGAATTGGGCTATTAATGAAAGAATTGGGCATAATTTTTATTCCAAGGAACTAGTGACAAATTAACATCAACTTAATTTTTCAATGTACAAAGCAGAACAGAGTAGTACCACTTTCGGAAGCCGCTACACTTCCATCGTCAGTGCTCACGTGAATTTTGCTTATCACCACTTGTCAGGTAGCTCGGTTAACCCATTTTAGTCGACTGGGTATTTAAATACCCAAAAAAGTTAAAGTAGTAAAAAAAATTCTGCGTTGGCCTGATAAGAGATAATGACTGCAAGTTGCTTTTTTATTTAATACTAGAGATTGATTAATGTGGAAAAAATTAAAAAAAAATTTGTTTGTGAAAAAATTATCAGAAAAAGGTTTGTCAAATAAAGGATAATGCGAAAAATGAAAAACGCCTGCACATTCTAAATAGCCTTAGGTGTCCCATTTGTAATGTGAAAAATATATAAGCGATTTATCAACACACTTGGCCGTCACACGCTAAAAAGTGAAAATGGGTATTTAAATACCCAACCGTCCATAATGAGTTCTAAAATTAACTATTTTCTCTATATTGAAATAATTCTTTTTGGCGTAAATAAAAGGCGAATTTATATATTTTAAATTTATTTATTTAGACTTTGCAATTTTAGATTTATCTGGTGTGACACTTGTATGGTAATCCAGGAAGCATGTTGCTGGGTGCAAATTCGCCTGGCACTTCAAACATCCGTATTCTGTTTTGCCGCCGCACTGCCGGCAGGGAGGACGTGCTCGTAGTTTTCCGATAAAATGATCGACGCGATCATATCTAACTTCCATTTGTGCTCCGGAAATCATAATCTTACCGGCATTTTGCCGATTAAACTTCATCATTATCATCTCGCATACTTCCACTCTAAAATCAAATTCAGACATTTGGGTTTTTTTCATATTTGCGACAAAGGCAATGCAGTTTCCATGCATTCACCATAGCCGCATCGAAAGCGTTTGTAACTAATGGCCAATACCACTTTTTGCCCCGAACTCGAATGCGATAATTGTTCATGGCGTTATCGAAAAGGTCCACACCTCCCATGTATTTATTATATTGGTTGACTAAATAGGGTTGTTCAAGTGCAACCATTTTTCGTTGTTTTCGATCATATCGTCTTGCGCGCATCATTGGTGTCTGACTTAGATAATTCGATAATAATGTTACGACCTAAAAAAATAATAACGGAAGTAAATTAATTGATTAATTCCGTAAAATATTTCGATGAATAACGTACCGAATTATCGTTCCAACGTACAGCAATTATAGAATTGTCCACACACATCAAAACAAAATTCTAAAGTCCCACGGGGCTGTTTACGCATTTTCTTGACGTCCATCAGTGGAGCATGATTAGTCCGATTTTCACGAACTGTTCCCAAGGCGAAAAATCCATAACCCGATAAACGTGTTAATAGTTTATGGCTAGTAAAAAAATTGTCAAACATTACGGTATGGTTCGCGGGGACATCAAGATGAGAAAGAAGGGAAAGTACCACCCTTTCTCCTAACTGTAACTGCGAGTTATCCTGTTCCGTTGCGCCTGCGTATGGCATAAACTGATACAAGTAGCCTTCGTCAGAAGCCCAACACCAATATTTGTAACCAAACCTAATTGGCTTTCCTTTTATAAACATTTTGCATGAATGTCTGCCATAGTAGGCTATCATTTGCTCATCAATAGAAAGATTATGGGAAAATACTCCAAACTGGAGAAACTTTTTGTTCATCAGGCTATTTAATGGCGACACTTTAGAAAATTTGTCGTTAGGATCTAGTGCCGAATTATCGCAGACATGAAAAAATTGCTTGAATCGTTTGAATCTATCTCTTGGCATACATTCTTTTATCATCACACACCCTAGTGATTCTCGGTTTGACCAGTAAGAATTTACCTGTGGTAACGTGTGGTAACCTGTTATATATCAGACGCCTAAAAACGTTTTGATTTCCGTAGGTGTTGTTACAAATGATGGACAATTGTTTGCTGCAGCATACTTGTTGGTGGAATTCACTATAAGGTCCAACACCTCCTCATCAATAAACAATTCCCAAAGTTGCTGGGGACTCATTTCACCAATCATTTCATATAGAGCTTTGTGTGATGTCTCCGTATCATCCAAAGGCTCCTTCTCAAACTTGTAATTATGCTTTCGGGACCATTTTGGTTTCATTCCGTTCTCAATTGTACGTCTCTTCTTTCCAATCTTACTGGAGGTCACTGGCAAATCATCATTCTCGTTTTCAGCAGATAGTATATCTTCATTCAATCTACTGAAGAAACGTTCTATTTTATAAGTCCCAGCAATCTCGTGAGGCAGATTTTGGTCGTCGTTCAACACTTGTAAATTGTCATCCAACTTTTATATCCGTTATTTATAATTTTTTTGGTATAAATTTATGTTTCTATGCACTTGTTTTATTGTAAAAAAATTCACTTGGTTTCACCTGTTCACTTTGTTTTACTAAAATGAACTACATGTAAAAAGTTCAACAAGTCTGAAAAAGGAGAAGCAAACTGGAAATCCCCTTTTTAAAAACAAACAACTCTACAGAGTTGGATTTACTTTTTACGGCGTAAGCTATAGAGTTCAAAGTTGGATTTACTTTTTACGGCGTAATTTTAAATATTTGTAACGCTCTTCGAAGTAACAATGTACATTTTAAATGGTACAGTGGGGTGTACCGGAACTTTGAGTGGTAAAAAAAATTAATAATTCTATAAACAAATAAATAGATTTTTATTTATACTGAACTAAGAAAAACAAAATTGTTCAAAAATATTTAAAAAAGTATATCGTTAAAGACGGTTGGGTATTTAAATACCCATGTCCTATCTCAGGAATGGGGGGAGGTAAAAATTTTTTTTTACACCAAGCAACTTCTATGGACCTCCAGGTAAAATTCAGAAAGTTTCGTCAAAATCGTACGTGCGGTCTATGAGCCGTCTTTAATGGATTAAATATGATTTTTAACTCTTTTATATACAACTTTTTCGTGAATATTGAATACGATAATTAAATCGCTTTCAAGTTGATATTAAACTGCACTTTCTCTCAGCGTTGCCATCGGTTAATTTTACTTCATTCCCATTTTTCTGATTTTTGTTCTACTCAACAAGACAAGCTTTTTTGGTTTGTTTTTATACCTAAGTATATATGAACATGTAAACATGTGAAAAGTTCAGGCCAGTAGCTAATTGCTTCTGAATATGATTATTTCAAACGTATTTGCTTGTAAAGTAAATACAAAAAGTTTCATGAAGAACGTCTGCGGACTTTGTACTGAAATTGATTACAAAAGCCAACAAAATTAAGATTTTTTTTGTGTATCCTATTTACTTAGTCAATTTGGATACACATAGCATAGGTACTTAGATAGTTAACTAAAACTTCAAAAACCTAAGTCTGCTGTCAAAAACCTAAGTCTAAGATTGTGTTAGTAGAACATTTTGTATTAGTATTGGTGTAAAATAAAAATTTCACCACATCACAATAACCATTCATAGTTGTACAAATAATATTTTACAAAATCTTTATATTTTCAACATGAATTTTTAGTGGTTATATACAATTAATTTTGTATTAATTAATGATAATAAGATTTAGATTAATTTTTAATACATTTGAGCTAGGAAAATATTGATTTTCTAAACTTTTTTTTGAAATTATTCTATTTCATACTAAAAACATTTATCCCAAATAGTATAAAAAATGCAATTCTAATGAATGAAAAAATTGCTTAAAACATTGATAAATTCATGATACAAAAATACAAGGTAATAAATATCATTTTAAAACTCTTTGACTTTTAAACTGATTTTTGAAAGTTTGTTTTTTAGAAACATTCAATGAAAACCTTGGCTCATTTACGAAATGGGATCTAATACAGGTATACAAAGTATACAAAGTGCACTTAAAATAGAATTTTGAAGAATAACCACAGAAAACAAATATTTTGTGCAGTTAAGTCAAAATGTAGCTAAGGTTGGTGTTTTGTATGAAAATAATTTTGAAATGTAAAATATTTAAAGCATTTATCATAAAAAGTGCAGGTATAGAAAATTCACTTAAAAAACGAATTTCTATGGGATTTTAAGGAATAGTGACACCAGATAATAATTTTGTGCAGTTAAGTCAAAAGAGCTCTTAAAAAAAAGGCAGTTAAATCAAACCTTCTGTATTTGCTTTATCGCGTTTATCAAAATTTCCTTGAGAACTGCAAACTTTCGTATTTATTAAGGAAACTTAGTACTAAGTTATAAAACTTAGTATTTCAGACAATACTATACCTTATATTTTCTGGGAAAGCACACGCAAGGAAAATATATGATTGTGGCATGGTTGCGTCAGCAATGACATGTTTCCCGACACAGATTTTCAATGTGGCAAATAAGTTATTATTGTATTAAATGACTGTGAACCTTAATTAGTTTAAGGAATAAAAACTAACGTTTTAATATAATCAAGAAATTGTTAGATTCCGTGAAAGTTTACACATGGTTTTCTTGAACAATATATATTGTTGAAGAAAACCATGGTTTATCTAAACATTTAACTACAGAATGGTTCTATAATAATAAAATATCGTTCTTATCTATACTATTTTGTTTGTAATAAAGCTATGATTATAAAACAGACATGGCTCTCTGCTTCCAAAAAAGTTTTTGTTCTATCCATTTGTTGAACCATATATATGGTTGTTTTGAACCATATACATGGTTCCTTGAGCTATGCATATGGATGTTTTTAACCATATATATGGTTGTTTTCAACCATATATTCAATCATAGTATGTTGCTCTTCGATTATCCTTGCGTGCACTTTTATTTAATTTTATATACTTCTTTCCTATGACTATGTCATCTTTTCCAAAATGTAATGAACATACCACAGGTATCTTTGGTAAGTCAGACTTATTGATCTTGCATAAACTAAGCCACTTTTGCCGAACATAAGGAATTATTGGAAAATTAACAAATTTTGCACCAGAATCCTTACAAAAGTGTCTTGTGTTACTGCATTCTAGAAAAAGGTAACGCATCTTTACTTAAATTTAACTATTTTAATTGAACAGCATTTAATAAAAAATTACAGATTTTTTTCTGTATTTTTTATCATTTTTATTTTTTAATAAAATTGGATTTAATAAATTAATGTGGTAGCATGAATTTTCATAATTCGATTATATGTCAGAACGCTAATACGGCGAAGAAAAGAGAGAATTGGACTACCTTCTATTATTGTATCATTGATAAATTTCAACATGCAAATGTCAACAAAATTAAATAAATATTTTTTATAAAACACAATAAATAAGAAACATGCAATTTCTATCAAAATTTATAAAAAAATTAATTAAAAAGTAATAGTACTTGTGTGTACAAAAAAGTGAATTTTAGTGCGTTCACAGGTGCAAAAATTGCGCTCTCTGATGTGTGTTGAATTACCCCGTTCATGTTAGTTGAATACACAGTGCTTGTCCGTGTGAAGAGAGTTGTATTTTTTTTTTTTTTTTTTTGAGAAATCGCCTGTTGACTACCGACGTATAATCTATGACACATAGTACTGAGCAGCATTGTCAACTCAGTTCTTTTCGCACCGTTTTTAGTGCTTTTTCATCTTTTCGATGCAAAAAATTTTCGAAATAAATTTTCAAAAATAAATTTTTTTAGATAAAAAAAAATTTTTTAAGTGTAATATTCTTTGTTAATGCAACTATTTCCTGAACATGTTTTTTGCAGTCTTGCAGACAAATGAAAAAAGGGGATTCAAGCAATGAGTGGTGCTTCATCTTTTGTTTTTTAAAAGTGTTAAAACCCATAAAAAACAATTTTGTACGTATTTCGTTTGCTTGTCACTTCAGATTTAAAAATCTTTCCGTTTTCAACAAAATTTGACATACATATGTATATTCTACTCTTACGTGTGCATCACGTGGCGCAAGAACTAGTTCTATGGTCATACTTCTTATAGTTTCTTTTTATAGCCTTCTAAACTTGGGCAGCTCTGCAATTTTTTAAGATATGTTCGTCAAATTCAAGATTGAATAATTTTAGAGCACGTCATCGGATATTAGCAAATTTGGTGTCGTTCGAAAGGTATTGATTAAAAAATATCTTCCCGCTACAAGATCCTCTAAAAAGCCAAATGCGAAAACATGTAGACAAAAAAAAATTTGACTGCGCGGAGGGTTGAACTGACATGTTTCGATAGCTCCCGCTATTCTCGTCAAAATAATTAAATTTCCGTGGATATAAACCAATACAGTTCTACTAAAACTTATCGCTTAAGGATTTAATTTTTCTAAATCGATTCGTTTTAAACAAAAAAATTAAAATTTAGTGCTTTTTTTCAAGAAGTACGTGTTTTTTCTTGTTTCAGCGCTTTTTGAAATCTAAAAGTTGATAACGCTGGTACTGAGCATAGATAAGTTCGCAGATTTCTAACTGTCGGCCTGTCAATAAAAATTGACAACTCTCTTCACGTATAGATATTGTATATTCTACAAACTTGACAGAGGCAATTCAACACACAACAAGGAGAGTAGTTTTTGCACATGAAAATGCTCTAAAATGTATATTTTTTGCATACACAAACACTTCTATTACTTTATTTAATTTTTTTCTTTTTTCTTTAATTTTAAAATATTTTTTAATTTTGTTGACAATTGTATGTTGAAACGTATCGATGCTTTGAACCATTTTTTTCATAAAATTTTTTAGTTTTAAAATTGGAAGAAAATATCTAGCAACTCAATATTGTTTGAGCTCAAATGTATTAAAAAGGATTTTAAATTCATATTTTCATTATATAATGCAAAATGAATTGTATATAATACCTTAAAATTCATGTTTAAAATATATGAATTTTGAAAAATACGTTGCAAAAAAGTATGTATGGTTTTGGTGCTGTGGTGAAATTTTTATATAAACCATTACCAACACAAGACGTTCTTCTAATACATTCTTAGACTTAGGTTCTTTTGACAACCAACTTATATTTCTGACAACTATTTGCCAACATTCAGGATTCTATGTTTTCTATGGTACTGAGCTTCAATGCCTATAAATTACATTTTTTGAATTGACTCTGGTTCTCGCGATTTACCGTTATGTAGAAAATTAAGGAGGCTGCACTACACACCGTTTGATTAAATTAAATAAAATACCAACCAACAAAAATTATCTCTATATTAAGTTCTCATCTATTCTTGGATAGCCTTATAGTTTTGAAGATAGTAAAAAAGTTTGGCAAACAGACACAGTTTTCCAAGGAAAATAAAAGCTTTTTTTTCTTAAAAAATTTATAAAAATTTAAAATGAATAAAATCGCAAAATTTTATTCTTAAATTATATATCTATATATATTATAAATAAAATTACACAATTTTATTAAAATCGATTCGCAATTTTGGATTTTATTCACAACTATGTGAGGGAACACAATTGATAAAAATCATGATTTTCATACAACAGCAAACTTTTAATTTTTGTGTGTTATATAGAAATATACATTTTTAAGGTTTTTTTTAAATTTAGTTTTTAATTTACTTTTTGTTAATTTTACTATGAATTGAATTAAATTCATTGTTTTTTTTTAAATCTTATTAATAGTAATTTTAAATATTAATCATATTTTATGCTGTTATTTTGTAGGAAATAATGAATTCTTGTCAATTCTACCCTGAATTCATTTCGCTGTTTATTGAATCTTATTCCCAGCAAAAAATATACTCCAAAGAAATCATGGATATGTAGAATTTGCCATCCGGAAATAGTGCAAATTTGGATTATTTCTAATTAGTTTTACATATGTTTACCTTTGTAACAAGTTCTCTTTTTCGAATACCAATCACCTAATTGGAAGCCATGCAAAGAAAAGTTTCTTTTTTAACGTTCCATAATGATATTTTCTTCAAGTAAAAAGGATGAAAAATTACCTATTTTCGCAACATGTTTCTTTCAGAATTTAAACGCAGAACTGTTAGAACTTTTAGAAAAATTTTGACAATTAAGCTATTAAGTTATTTAAAAGAATATTGGTTGATAATGACCGTTAAAAAATAGATTTTTTAAAAAGCATGGCGGGTATTTTTTTAAGTTATAAAAGAACTGGGCATGTCCAACGATGTCGACAACTCGATGTCGTTCTCTTATTTATACAAAAAAAAGTAATAATAAAAAATTTAAATTTGTTTTTGTTTTCAATATAAATAAGAGAATGACATCGACTTGTCGACATCATGGGACAGGCCCTTACAAATAAAATTATACTTGCTTTTCTATTAATTATCTGAATATTTTTGATAAAGGTTCTTTGGAAGCAATGATAATGAAGTTTCTTAAAAATTACTTCCAATATTTTATACTTGGTTAATATAAATTTTGTATATTAATAATATGACATTAATTAATTAATAATGTAACATTAATCATACGCCGTAAAAACCAGTCGTGGGATAGAATCAAATTTATTTTGAGAACGTTTTTCTCTTTATTTGCCAGAAGACTTAGTTCTGTTTAGTCTTTTGCACTGTAATATTGTATTATAAAAAAATTACCGTACTTGAGTTTTGTTAATTTAAACTTGAACTCAATTTTAATATCCGTATCAGTATAGGAATCGATATCGCCGATATTTATTTTTGAATATCGTATCGGTAAAAATGCAGATCGTTACATCCGTACTTTAAACTAGGCATGTAAGCGATACCGATACCGATACCGATACCGATATATCGGCGATACTTCAGATTTTCCGATACATCGGTATCGGCGATATTTTACTGTCGATACGACGATACTTTTTAAATTTTTTCAGTTTTTTTAACAAATTAATTATTTTTTGTTAATTTTACCATGAATTAAATTCAATTTGTTGTTTTTTAATTCTTATTAATATCAATTTTAAATATTAATAATATTTCACGATGCTATTTTGTAAAAAAAATGTTTTTTTACCTTTTAATTTTACCACGAATTCGAGTTCAATTCTTTGTTTTTTAAATCCTATTCCCACCCTTGGCGTTTCATGGAACGAGTTAAGATCAACGGCACAAAATCGGCCCGATGGCGATCGGCTGTTATTGGAGCCCTATGCTCCAATGGGAGTTAAAGGACACTCCAAAGAAGTCATGCAAATTTAGAATACGGAAGTGTTGGAAATTTGGATAATTTCTAATTAGTTTTATATATCCTTGTCATTGCAAGAAGTTCTCTTTTTCGATTACCAATCACCGAATTGGAAGCAATGTTAGGAAAAATTTCATTTTCGGTGTTATATAATGACTTTTCCTCAAGGAAAAAGGATGAAAAATTACCAATTTCCGCAACTTGTTTCCTTTTATGCGATTTTAAATGAAAAACTGTGTTTTAAATTTTAAAGATGAAGCTATTAAGTTACTTAGAAGAATATCAGTTGATAAATGTCCGGCAAAAAAAGCATTTCGAGTATTTTTTAAAATTATAAAGGAATTACAAATTTTTATATAACTTAAATAGACTTTACTTGCTTTTCCATTAATTATATGCATATTTTTAATATAGATGCTTTTGAAGCAATGACAATGTAGTTTCTTAAAAATTTCTTTCAATTTTTAAACTGGTTTAATATCAATTTTAAATATTAATAATATCTTACGCCATAATTTTTTTTTGGTAAGAAATTTGACCTGCTTGAGTTTTGTTAAGCTAGACCGCAACTCAATTTTAATATGCGTGTCGGTATCGGCGATTTTTCTTTTTGAGTATCGGTGTCGGAATCGGTATCGGAGCGGCAAAACGGTGTATCGTTACATCCCCACTTTAAACGCATTTTGCCACGTTTATTTTTTTGGGATTTATCTACTCTTGCATTAAAGGGACGATATAAGTTATTCTAAGTGAAAGCAGCAAATCGAAAATCTGGCATACCTCAACTTTTGCTTAGCCCTTAGGGACACACAATAAGCGAGCGGTTCACGCAAAAAAAAATCGTGTTTTAGACGTATGCCAATATAGCTGTTAACATTTTTCTATACGAGGTGTCTTCTTAGTTTTCATGACATTTACTTGTTAAAGTTGAATATGTTCTATAGAAAAAATTGTATGGCAAATTGAAAGAGTTCGTATATTTGAAGCTCTGATTGGGCGTGTGTTATAGTATAAAAATTAGTCGGCGCTTAGGAAGTGTTTTTTGATATAAATTTTTAAAGACAAATATCTTATAGCATGCAAAAGAACTTAGGGAATGATACAATTGTTATATCGTATAAGAAATACATAGTACATTTATATTGGCTTAAATCAGTGGTGGTCTAATTCTCAATTTCCTATGCAGTCGTTCTCAGGCTGTTTTTTTCAACATCATCACACGTACACTGTGTGTGAGACTCATATCCTATCTATTAAGCCACGAAGAACCACTGCAGCGCTGCCTACACATACACTGTTGTTCGCGGCTAAATAGAAAGAATGTGAGTCTCACACACTGCACTGGTTTGAATTTTTGATTTCATAATTTATTTTCATAATTCTGGGACGTATGTGTGATGTTTACTTTGATGGCACAAAACGTATACGACAAGGTCTACATTTATTTAATATTAAAATGTGGAAAAAAATAAAGCATACTTTGCGGATGTCAATGTATATCGTGAATTCTATGTCACGCACAGTTACAGCGTGCGAATAATTGTAACTGATTATGATAAGAACACACTTTTTGTTAAAGCAGATTTGCCATTTTTATTATTCAAATTTATACTCTTTTCCAAAATGTGTAAATTATTTATTAATCGGTTTTCTAATTTCGTTGTTATATTATAAATCAAACATTTCTAGATTATATAAATACATAGTTATATAATCTCAAAAGAATATTATATATTTGAGGGTGCTGAGGTCTTGAGATCAAGACTAGTTTCAGGCAAGCCAACAACATCATGCATTTTTCTCATGTGCATTGGTGTGTTATTGTGTTGGTTGTTGTTGGCCTGTTAAAGTGATGAAGGCATAGCACTGATCACTTGATAGTACCGGCAGCGATTAATACTAACATAATATCCTAATGCACTTCTCAGCACCATCCTTCGTCGGTATTGTAGCAGAACCGTCGGCGAAGTAAAAGAACTAATAAAATGGTTACACAGATACACATATTAAATAACTCAATGCCTCTACTTGACAACAGATGGGCTTGCAACACTGCTCTATAAAAGCAAACGCGCAATAGCAGGGTTGTAAATGAACTAAACTTTCTATCTCTCTTCCACTTCACCACCTGTTCTCTCTACACTATCCTTTTCCCAAAAGAAGATAACACTTTAATTAGTTAACTGGTAGGCATTAATTGCCTGATTGTGTTACTTCTCTTTATAAAAAAACAAAAAAAAATTATATATTGATATTTTTAACTTTTAACGCCGTCACGTACATGTAACGTCACGCACAGGCAAAAACTGTAAAACGTTAGCGTAACTTATTCACGATGCAAAAGTAATGAAAACGAAGGAAATCAATTTCAATGTATTTGAATAAAAAAAATTTATATTTTACTTATAAAGTAAAATATTAAGTTGGGAAAGAGCACGTTAAAAATTAAAATTAATGTAATTTAATAATTCCCAAAAAAAGAACTTTTTGAAAACGAGTGTAATTGCTAAAAATTCAACTTAAAAAATATTGTAGTTTATATACATACATATATTCTTTACATGTATATAAAGGGTGGTTAAATTTTAAGGGCCGATGTTGTTTGTCAACCACACCTAAACGTCAAGTTTTTTTTGCATTTCATTTCACATTTCTCAATTTCAGACTAATTCAATTTGAACCATGGAATGATACACAATCGAGCAACGCCTTAAAGTTATTCAGGCTTATTAGGAAAATGGGCTTTCAAATCAAAATGCATATCGTGCACTTCGCGATTTTTTTCGGACAATTTAATCGTCCAAATGTGCGTACAATCGGAAAAAAAGTGCAAAAATTTGAGCAAACCGGGTCTGTAGGAGATGTGAAAACACCAGTGCATGCTCGTACTGCAGAAAATATTGCTGCTGTTCGCGATAGTGTGGCTGAAGAGCCGTCCACCTCAACTCGTCGTCGTGCCCAACAATTGCTGTGAATGGTGTTCGCTATCGTGAGATGATAACGAACTTTTTATGGTCCGCATTGGAAGATATGGATGTGGATGATATGTGGTTTCAACAGGACGGTGCCACTTGCCACACAGCTAACGAAACAATGGCTCTTTTGCGCGACAAATTCAATGGCCGTGTTGGCGATGACAATTGATGAGATAATTCGGCACATTAACGGCATATAATCTCAATTATGGCTCAGCGTCATCGAAAATTTGGACCATCGGATGGAGGTCCGCCGCCGACGTCGCATAGATAATTGAACCATACCATATTATCATAATAAAAAGAAATGGCAATAATTTCCTATATAATATGTGTTTTATACAAAATCAATATCGGCCTCTAAAATTTAACCACCCTTTTCTATCAATTGTATATTAATATGATATGTGCTTCTTGGTTTAATATTTTCGTTTGTTGTTGGTGCTTTTAATCTAGTTTAAATTTAACACATTCTGAAGAAAATAAAAAAGATATTTTCATGTTCTAGTAAAGTTATTTAGAAATACTTTGCTTTAGTTTATTGTGTTGAACGTTTTTTTTCTATTTTATTGTAAAGTTTTCTACACTCGCTCTTATTCAAACAAAAGAATAAAATTCTTTACGGTCTAGAAACTTTACAACGAAGAACTTTTTATCATTCAATTCTTTTCGCATTATATTTTTTGTTTTATTGTGGCAAAAACATTTTTTGACATCGAATACTAAATTTTGTGCATTGTGAAAAGAAGAAAAAAAAGTGAGATAAAAAAGTCTGACTATAATTTTGCAGGACATGCTTCCAAATATGTAGATGTATGTGAACATGAAAGTACATAAATGTATTCACACTTCCATGGATACATGAGTGTATTTTTATTCTTTTGTTTAGTATTCGTTTCCTTTTTTTAAGTAACATCCTGGCACAGTTTTTCAGTTTGCTATTTTAGTAGAAAGAATGTCAAAGATGTAAAAAAAAGTTTTCAACTTTCATCTTTATCTTGTAACATTTCATCTATTTTACTTGTTTATTTTTGTAGATCTTATCTTAGTTTTGAAAGTGTTGCGTAGCAAAATTACCAGGAACTTTTACAATTGTTGTCGAATCTCTCAAACAACTCAAGTCTTACTACAAATACTTGTAATACACAACATGTACAATTGAATTGGGGACATTATATGAGACCTTAATAATATTTCTGTTATACATTTGTTATTTTGTTCTTCTATATTATTAGTTCCATTAACTGCTCGTTAATGAGAAAAATAGGAAAAGAATTACGGTCAACTAATGACAGAAATAATTAAGTATAATATAGAACATAAATATATTGATTCAAAAATATTAAGGTGCTGTTGGCTGAAATAGTTAGCGCATTGACCACAAAACAAATTATGCCTGTGAACATGGATTCATCAACATAATACATTTTTCTGATGTTCATTAGTGTGCTATTGTGTTAATTATTTTTGGATTGTTAAAGTGACGAAGGCATAGCACTTGTCACTGAACTGGCAGCGATTGATAATTATCTATAATAACATATCTCTCACCGCCCGCTTCGTCTGTATTGTAAAAGCTTAAAAAATTAATGCCCCTGCTTGACACCATAGGTGCCTGACCACAGCTCAAAAAATCAACAAAAACGCGCAATAGCAGAGCTGTAAAAGAATAAGCTTTCTATAGCTCTCTCACATCTGTTCTTTCTACTCTATCACTTTCCCAAAAATTAACGTAATTAATTAAGTGATAGCCATTAATTGCCTAAGTGTGTTTCTAAAATAAATTGATATGAATGGCGATTTTATTTCAATAAGCATTTTAATTGCTTATTTTATTGCACATAAAAATTATTCAATTATAAATTTTTAAGAGTAGTAACACTCAAGCAATAAATGCCTACAACTTAACTAGTTAATGTATTACCTTCTGTGCGAAAGGGATAGTGAGAGAACACATGCGGTGAAAATGTGAAGAAAATATCAATTCTTTTAAAACTCTACTATTGCGTGTCCTTTTAATTCCTTAGAGTAGTGTTGCATCGCCTCAGGTGTTAACTAGACTCATTAGCTTTCTTAAATTGTATCTGTAGTAGAGTCCGACCGAAACTTGTTTTTTGAGGCCGAAACCGAGCCGAACCTAATATTCGGTCAAAAGGCCGAATTCGAAATTTACCGAAACTTTTTTAGCATTAACTAGTATTGACATTTTTAAAACTTATAAGAATTAAAAAGTCCTTTATATTATTAACGGCCCTTTTCACAATGTGATTTAAATTTAAAGTGGTCTTTAACGGCAAATTCGGCATACAAAACTTCCAGTTAAATTATGCGTTAACTTTAAATCGTATAATGTGAAAAGGGGTGTAATCGTATTTTTACATACATACAGTGTCGGTCAAAATAAAAGCACAAATTGAATATATTTTATTCCAACGGGCAAAAATAAAACTTAAACATTTACGAGCATAACTGCCAAAAAAGATCAAGCGACATACTTCTTAAAAATCGTTTTTGGACAAAAATCGATTATTTACGATAAATCGGACTATCGATCAAAGTTTCAAAGCCCTGCCATGTACCGTTACGGAAATAAAGCAAAAGAAAGTTTATCTTAAGCGCATTATCCCTTTAAATTGTTAATTTGTTTATATTTTTCTGTAACTGCAATGTGTCGCTTAAGCTAAAATTCTCTTTTGCAAGTAGAGCAAAACTAGTGTCAAAAACTGCAATGATAATAATTACTGATTTTAAAATAATTTGTTTAAATTAATTGATTTTTCAGGGCATCAGTAATATCTTAAAATATCTTAACCCCTACAAACATGCGTTGTCTAATAGGAAATTTATTAAAACTATTAACATTACATATAACAGTCCACTACATTCCTATATAGCGAATATAAGGGCTCTACTTCGATTTAAACCAAGGATAACTAATAAATACTTCTCCTGTAAAATTTACTTTATGACGCTTAAGCTTTTTTTGACGGTTGTAGCACTCTATTGATGACGTTATAAGAGCTCCAATCAAAAAGTTGAGTCGGAATAACTAAAAAATATAACAAAGTGGAATTTTTATCTATTTTTGATTGACGCTATATTTATACGATTTCATCTCTACTAAAGTGAAGTCTTTTGATTTGCGCCCGCGTTTCATCGATGATAAACAACACAATAAAGAATTTTTCTCGACAGTATAAAATTGATCGTGAAGACTCAAAATGAGTTTTCTTCATATTTTGATATTATTTCAAAAAATCTATTTTAAAAGACAAATAATCAAATTCAGTGCAAAATCGCAGAAGTAAATTCGATTGCGAAAAATCGATTTATTATAACACAAAATATATTTTCGATTGGTATCGAAATCGGTTTGCCATTCCCTAGCTTATGTGATTTATTTTGCCAACAAACAGTTGAATAATTTATGGTACTATATCTATATGGTTAGCTTTATAAAACTAAGTAAAATCTTCGTTGAGTTTGAAAAGATATGGGCGAGAAAATACATTAATGGCGGTGACATATTTTAAATTTGGAAAATACTATTTCGATTAACTTCCTTATTTATACAGAATAAAAATTTTCGGTTTCGATATTCGGCCAAAAATTTGGCCTAAACCGAATATCAACCGAAACCACAATCTAGGCCGAATACAAAATCGAAACCAAATATTCGGTAGGACTCTAATCTGTAGCAATTTTTTTAATTGTTTGACTACGCCGACGATTTTGACAATATTACGGAAGTAGGACGGAACTGTGATGTACATTAGCATAAAAAAGTATCAATCGCTGAAGGTACTAGTAAGTTACTTGAGCTATGCCTTCATCATTTTAACAGTACAACAACAATCAACACAATGACTCATAAATCCACATCAAACAATTTCGTGATTTTGCTGACTTGCTTAAAATTAGTTGCGAACCCAAGAGCTGAGCCATTATTTTGCTTTGTAGTCGACGCACAGTGACTCGTTCCCATATAACGAGTTATTCTAGAGTCATGAAATTTGACAAACAGTCTTATATTGGCTTCGATAAAAAAACACAAAGCTTGAAAAATATCGAAGCTGTTTTGCGAGCATTTTAAAATTTACATTTTTCGGTAGTGCTTTTTCATAAACCGAGCTAAGTTGGAGATGAAAAAGGGGGAAAAATATATGTTATACATTTTTTTATTTTCTTTATTTATTTATACTAGAGACCTGTTTAAGTATTAGCGAAAGAGAAAAGTCGACCAAATTGTTACTTAACAATCGAGAAAATTGCATTTTAAATTAAGGGGTTTCTGTGTTGCTTTTCATAGAAAGAGCGAACTTTGAAGCCAATAAAATTGCAAAATGTATAATTTAATTTATTTGTTTTTGAATTTATTTATTCTCGAGACCTGTTTAGGTATTATCAAAAGAGAAAAGTCGCCCAAATTATGTAACAACCGAGAAAATTAACGCTTTTATATAGTGCTTCTTCATATCCAGAGCGAAGTTTTGGGTGAAAAAAGTGCAAAATGTATATTTAAACCAGCCGAAAGGAAGATGAGTCAAAATTGCCCGCCACTGTTTGAATTGCTTATGGTTTTATTACTACACGTGCGACTATGCCGCTTTTCTCAGTAGCTGGAGATATTGAATCGCTCTAAACGGTTTTAATTTGAAATCAGTCGAACGGTGATAGCGCTTCGAGTTATACTAAATGTTCGAGAATACTGAATGTTAAAAAAAATATGACCTTTCCCCGCAATTAGTGTAGCCATTTTGCGCCAGGTGTATTTTACGTATTTTGCATTTGTGAAATAATTGTTTATTGCTGATATCTAATCTCTTGACATTTTTATGTGGAAAACTTTAATTTATTGTCCCAAAATCATAAAATGGCCATTTAAATTGAAAGACTGTTAAAGAAGTGTTTTTTATATTTAAGCTAGATTAAGCTACTTTTAGTAATTTTTTATATTGTGAAACGGTTTTTTTTTTGTTGAAAAAATTAAAACAAATATGTTTTTGTTAATAAAGTCATGTTGTATTTCTTGAATAAAATCAGGTATAATCAAAAGTCAACCTTTTTTCGTAAATATAATGAAATAAATGATGTTTAAAAAGTGGGTATTTATGACCCAACCCCCATGTCGCCAGGTTAATATTTTTTATTTTCTGGTTTTATTTATTCTCGAGACCTTTTTCTTATTATCAAAACAGAAAAGTCGCCCAAATTAAATAAAAATTGTTAAGTAAATAATTTTTTAATTTTTAGAAATTTCAACAAACCCTTAAAATCAGAAACTGTGATTATAAAAGGTTTTTTGGACTTCAAGGAAGAACAGGTTTCACAAAGTCATTTCTGCAACGATGTTTAAAATTTAAATACTTTTGATTAGAGGAGAGTATATATGAAAGCTTTTAGGTTGTTTAATCTTTCGCGGAAATAATATTAAAAAAATTTAGAAATTAAATTACGAATTTTAGTCGAACTGTATGGGTTTACATCCAAAGCTTGAGCTCGGCGCCTAGCAAACATTTACAAACATTCACACACTAATAATATATTGTAATTATCAATGGTAATTCATACTACTCGTAGAATATAGAACTAACAAGAAGCTTAACACAAGACTTACGAGAAAAGTGAATATCAATAATTATCAAATGAAATACAGCTCTAAGAATAACAGTAAAATTTTCCTTTATCTACATACTTCATATATATCTCTAAATAAAAATATAATTTAATAATAAAACTCAAGCCAAAATCATTAAATTTCTTTGGATATAAACCCATACAGTTCTACTAAAATTCATAACTTAATGGTTAAACTCTTAAGGATGTAAATTGCAGTGACCCTTATTTCGAAAAAAAACCGATTTCTCCCAGTCTCACCCCCAGGTTGGTGAGACTCGTGCCAAATTTTCAGGTCAATCGGTCAATTTTGCTTTCTTGCCACATAACTTCCAAAATATTTATTTAACAAGAAAGTTTATAGAAGGAATATGTTGCTTGTGAAGTTCGCAACATTTCATTCTTTAAAAACTTTTCTGCTGATCTAACAGTTAGGAAAATAAAAATAAAATTTTAAAAATGTATTAGCTTATTTTAATCCTTAATTCGTCCTCCAAGCTCATGATAACTAAAATAAAAATTTACAAGGAGAGATAGCAAGCTAAAATATCCTACAAAAAATTCCCCATAAAATTTGATTAAAAATCTTTGAAGACCATACGTTTTAAGCTCAACTGGAATGCCAGAAATCAGTAAACACTATAATGTGCTTGAGGGCTAACTTCGTAATTATTCACAATTAGTTTTTAGTGATTTCTGGAGTTCCAGTTGGGTTTGGAAATTTATTGTCTTTAAAGACTTGTACTAAAATTTTATGAGGAATTTTTCTTGTAGGATATTTTAGCCCGCTATCTTACCGTCGAAGGCGAGTTTTTTGCGCCTATTTAAAAAAGGGTAAAAAAGAACGATACAGCAAAGCGCTAGAGGGTTAAAATGTTCCATGAAATTACTTCTCGTGGAGTTTTAGATAAAAGTGCTAAGCACACAATTGATTAAACGTAAGTTTTACACGATACCTTATGCCATTTCTCTATAACAATGAACTGCATATGGGGCTTATGTAAGAAAATTTGCATTACTTTTAAATTTATGGAGATCCAATTATCAAACTTTTACAGTATAATGAGGACACCCTAGGCTAAATATGTTAAAAATAAAAAATAAATAAAAAGGGCTCAAGTTAGAAAAGTTTTACTTTCATTGGTAATTTTCGGTTTTGAGCCTGAAAAGAAACTCTCTTTTTTTAATTAAATATTTTTGAGTCATGAATTTTAGTCGAACTGTATGTTTCTGTATCCAAAGTTATTTAATTAGTTTGGGTTAAGTTCGTTTTCAATTTAACCTTTCGATTAAATTATTTTTATTTTAGAAAGAAATTCTAAAGCATGTACATATTAAAGAATCAAAGAACTGACATCAGATGTTTTGAGACCACCTCGGCTTCTCATCAGATCTCTTTTACAAATAGACCACACTGCATTGAAGGCAGCCACAACCAACGAGCGAAAATCCCCATATCTTGTATCAATTAACAAAGGCTCGGACTTTTCATGTTCAACTTTTCTTAAACTTTTTGATTTCTGTCTTACCAGCATGCAGTATCATCGATATTTTCAAATGGTTGTGCAATATTTACATACTTTAGAATTGCTTTCCAAAATAAAAATGATTCAATCGAAAGATTAAATTGAACCGAGCAAATAGAAAATCTAATCAGCTTTTAACATAAAAAAACCTATATGGCCGAAAATTTCAATTAAATCGATTGGTTGTTCCACAAATTCCACTTACACTTTTTTATTTCGACGGCTATAGGATGTTGATTGGAATGTTCCCATTGCCGGTTATTCTTAATTTCCATAAAATTCAAATAAAATTAATAGCAAGTTCCAGTGATGGCCTACAAGGTTGATTGTTTCGCACAGTTTTCATTTTCCTTCTGTTATATTAATGTAATATTTGTAATACACACAAATTGAGTTTGATAGGAACGAACCATATATACACAGAAAAAACTAAATTATATTTTCTGTAAAGGAATTCAATGAAATAGTAAATAGTTTGTCTATGATCGGACCTTCAAACGAATTTGTAAATATAGACAAAAATACCTCAACAATTTCATTGAAAACAAAACGTGTTTGTCTAAAAATATTTACAAATTGTAGACAAAACAATTTACTAAATCAAACAAAAATATTTACTGGATTTTCTGAAAAATATTAAAGAATATTTCTGTCTGAATTTAATAAACAATTAGTTTAAAAATGCTAATAATTATTAAGCAAAATAATTTACTTAATCAAACAAAAATACAAACAAAATTTTTGTCTGTGTTATCATCATCATCCATTAAACATATATGAGATTTCATTTTGTTAAATGTGTTCAAGTCTGAATGTTTATCTAAATACTATAAAAAAATGAATGAGATTAACGCAACGACATTAACTAATCGATTCACTCAAAAATCTTTTGTAAAAAAACTTGGTACTTGCACTCCTCTTGCTATGATTGTTGTTGTTATTTGTGTGTATGTCGTCATCGCGGTGGTTTTTTTACGACAAAGTTTATTGATGTTTTTGGTGTTTGCGTTCTAAATAAAAGTCAAACAAACAATTCATAGATTATGGACAGAACATTTACTGAAAATTTAATTTATTTTTAGACAAACTTTTGTTTGAAAATTTTTTGGTGATAATTTTTTCTGTGTATAGTACAATGTTTCAGGCATAATATAGAATGAGGAAATGGTAATGATAGTTTTTTAATTGGTATGCCACTTCGTCATAAATCATTTCCATTTTAGTTCGCCATACATTACTTCACGCCTTTTGAACGCGTGGAAATTATTTAAATATATTATCAAATTTAAGCTCAATTGAAAATACGCAACGTGTGTTTCGTCGAGATTGGTGCAAAGTGAAGAGCACATAGTCGCCATAGCGGCAAAATTTGGCGCTAGAGATATTGAATGAAGATTTGTATTTTGGCCAAGAATCATTTCCAAAGCACTGCGAGCAAAGGTGAAACGGTAATTTGAGTGATTATTTTGGCACTTCATATCTTTTACTGAACACTAGAACGGAATAAAGCATTTAGTTTACTTAGCTAAAACATATTGTCACCCCTTTATTTCAACAAATTTACCTACAGTTTTTTTAGATTTAAGAGTTATTAGAAATATTGTAACATGTAATTAAGTTGTATAGTAAATCACAGTTTGCGATTATTTATCATCTTGTTTTACCTCATAGTAATTTCCTGCTATTTAGTTTTTGCTCCTCATACGGCTATGCTTTTAAGTTATTAACATTTTTCTTGTCTCTTTTGTTTTGTACAGAACAGAGTTTGATGTTTTGGAATTCCTTTGAAAAAATAAAAATGTTGAAAATAATGTGACAAGGACTTTTCAAATTTTGGAACTTTATTTGTCATTAACGCTGCAAATACACAATCAAAAATATTCACTATATTGCCAAGGATATTAGGATACAATGTGAATTCCCCTACATGCATTTAGATGTTTTCAAAAAATAAAAATAAAAAGCTTTTTGCCGTTTGTTTTCGTTAGTTTTTCTTTACTTTTTTACAACTTCCGACATGTAATGTAATATTTTTTTCCCTATTTTTCCTCAACACTGTGGAGCCAAACATAAAATAAATTGTATAACTTCTGCAATACTGGTCAGATTAATATGAAGGTTGCATAAACTATAAAAAAGGAGTTGCATTCAAAATTTAAAATTTTCAACTTTCGCTTTTTGAAAAAAAACTTTTTCAGTTCTAATCCTAACACTTCGGCATCATAAACGCAAAAAATATATCCGATTGCAACTAACTTTATATCTGTACCCACAAGGTACATTAGCTAAAGTCGAGTTAGGACTTTTGAGAAATACAACTCAAAAGCAAATTATTTTTGCTAAGTTGCAACGGCCATAAAATTAGAACTAATGGACGGATTTGAAAAAGGTCTTAGGAATTTTAAAGACTATTTGTTCTCTAACAGTGCCAATGAAGTGTCAAAAATGTGTTGGAAAGGCACTCCTTCAGAATGTTCCTTTAAAAAGTCCAACAAATAAAAAATAAAACAATGAAAATTGTTTCAATTTTATAAATTATTAATAATAATAAAATAAAGTTAAGTAATAATAATAACAATAGATAATAATAAACTAAAGTTTAAAAAAATAGTTTTTGAAGTTTTATAGCCGAAAAGAATGAAGCTGGAGTTTGATTTGAGTTGATTGAAGGTGGGCCAGCATTCGTATAAAGCATCTAATAATCCGCCAATTTTTTCTGCATCAAAGCTATACGCTCGTGCGCGACCTATGTGAGTGCGAACAGTTGGTAAATCAGGAACACTTGTTGTTATATCCTGAACTTCAGGACAATAGGCCTCGACACATTGCAATAGATCCCAGAGTTATTTTAGTGGACTCAATAGTCCCATCTTTGTACGCAAACCATGACCCAACACATGTCTAATAACAATAAAGAATTGTTGTAAAAGCAAACGATGAGAATCCAACATAAGTCCATAGCGCAGCGATTGTTCGGGTAATTCTTTTAGCACCAATTTACAAATATTTATATTACGTTCAATTTCAATTTCAGCGGGATCGCAAGCGGGCTTTTTCTTTTTATCAGGTTTTGATAATTGGGAGGTTGAAGCTGAAGTTGCTTCCGAAGTGGCGCCAATAGAGCTTGTACCTAAAACAGCAGCAGATACTGCTGAATCAGCGTTTGAGACAATGGAACTTAGATGATAAGGATTCTGTGCGTCGAAATGTTGCGCGTAATCGGTTTCAACAAAAATATGTTTGTAAATCACAAAAAAAAAAATGTTTTTTTTAAATGTGTAGTGCGAATATAAATTTAACATAAATCTTTTTTCATTGTGTCACAATTTGAAACATATACTTGTGCATACATATGTCTTTTGTTTACATTTTAGTAGCTTTAATTAGCATAGAGTTGCATTTTTTATGGTACACTTTTCACGTTTCAGCACTTTTTATTTTCAAATTAGCGTTTATTTGTGAAATTTTTGATGTGGCAATATGTTAATTTGACAATTAGTAAATGCATTACGTGAACAAAGTAAAGCTTGACGACCGACAAGTCGATAATGTCGAAATGAACTACAATGAGTGACTTGTCCTTAGGCGATCGAGTTGTCGATCGGCATCGTGGGTTAGGCTGTTAATTTTAAAAATTCTCTGTTGACAAGTTGCCAAAATGGACTTTAGTTGTTATTCCTTAAGGACACAGATATTTAAAATGCTGTCAGATATTTAAAATGCTGTAGGAAAATTCGATTTTTTATTAAATAATTTGCTATGAGGTAAAAACGAAAATTTTCGACATGAAAACAAGGGTTTGGATTTTTCACCTCTCCAATTTTAATGAAAATCGACACATATCTTCTACTCCTGTGCGCGCGTAACAAAACAAAAAATTATTTCGATACCTGTAATGCTTTCAATTTTATAGACCTCTAAGCTTGGGCATCTCGGTCAATTTGAGAAAAGTTAGTCATATTGAAGACTGAATTACTTTAGAACACGTCATCGGATATAAATAAAATGTTTGTCATTCGAAAGCCCTCAGTCTTCTCTTAATGAATGTTGATTAAAAAGGACATATCTTCCTGCTACAAGGGCCTTTAAAATGCCAAAGTATCATTTATCCTTAAGTATCCTGAAAAATTATATTTTGATTTTCTTTATTTGTTACAGAATGTAGACAACTGACATATCTTTGTTGTGTACAATTTTCAAGATGGGATGAAAACAGACTTAAAAGATACAGTTGTTTCTTTATGATAACTCGATAAGATATAACAATAAAAACAACCATTTGAATACATTGGGATTTTTTTGTAAAAAGTAATATTAAATATAGCATAACTTTGTAGCGCATCATCAGATTTTAGTAATTTCAATATCATTTGAAAGGTTCAGGCACACTTTTTGTAAATCCAAGACAAGGACATAACAAATGAAAAAGAAATTGATTCTTAAATATCCTGAAAATTTTTATTTATTATCTCTTGTTGCCATTGTTTTTATCGCTATTGCTTTCACAATTTTCATAGAAATAATCGAGCTATCATTAAGAAACAACTGTAACTTTTGAACCTGTTTTCATCCCATCTTGAAAATATTGCACAATAAAAACATGTCAGTTGGCTATATTCCGTAAAAAAATTAAAAATATTAAAATACCATTTTTCATGGTATATAAGGATAAAGGATACTTTGGCATTTTAGAAGCACTTGTAGCAGAAAGGTATGTCCTTTTTAAGCAGTATTCCTTATTAGGAGACTGCGTCCTTTCGAATGCCAGCATATGTATTTATATCCGATGACGCGTTCTAAAGTTATTCAATCTTCAATATGACGAAGTTTTCCCACAAATGGCCGAGATGCCCAAGTTTAAAGGCCTATAAAATAGAAACGATAAAATGTATCGAAATAATTTTTCGCCATGTTACGCGCCCACAATAGACCGTGTGGAAAATTTTCGTTTTTACCCTATACCTTAAATTTTACCAAACTATTGGAGGTGTGTATTTTAATATTTTGCAATCGACCACACTGTGCATTAAGGGTTAATGTTTCTGTTTTTTATATTATTTTAGTTCGTTGTTATTGCCGTTGTTCTGATACTAAATATATTTTACAAGAAATTTAAGCGACACTTTAGTCGCTGTTTACCCTGAAATTTTATTGTTCGTATAAAAACATTTATGCGTTGTAAGGATTCTCGTAACGTCGAACAAGTTCATTTAAAAAATCCACATTCATAAATATTCGTTTATGGTTATGTGAGTTTAAGTATGTGTACTATGCACCCACACAAATTTTTTGATCACCCTCTAAAATTATAAATGTGTTTTTACGATAAACACACCAACACCATTGCAAGCAACATGCTTACAATCATACGGCACAACATGATGTGTATGTTTTTAAAACTAATTTTGTTGGTAGGAAAACTATAAAATCCTTATCCTCTCAATTTAATTTTATTGCATTATTTGTTGTAGGTTTCCCTTCTAAAGTGGCCATTAAATGTGTCCAAAAATCCTTTTTGGTGACCTCCAACATTTGTGTAGCGATTCTCAAAGGAACTAACAAGGGAATATGGTTTTATTTTGTAAACAAAAGTTTTCTTAAATTGCTTAAAATAAATTTATTGAAATAAAAACATTTCGTTTAGTTATATGTACATTACACATTTACATAGTTTTAGGCGACAAAACAAGTGAAGAAAGTTTTTTCTTAACCAGTCACTATTATTTTTACAATTGTGTCGTTAGTACTTATCTGCTTTTAGTGATAGTACAGTAGTGACATGCAGCCTGCACTGGGTCAATGGAGTAGATTATTTAACTGCTAACCTTTTCTTTCAATTACGTTTTCTTCGCATTTAATTCAATTCCTGCAACTGAGCACATGTCTTTTTTTAATATCCTTTATCACAGTTTAAGAGCAAGGGGTATATTACTCATCGTGGGTAGGTTTTTGTCACTGAAAATCAATAAAATGAATCAATAAATCACCAAAACCGAGGTAATAAATAAATGGTTCTCTATATTAGTTACAAATTTCAGGTATATTTCTGAGAATCCTCTTTTTGAAAGCCATGGCTCTTAAATAATTGAAACGTGGGGAAAAACGACAGTGTTCGGTTCTAGTGATATTTTTCATATTGCTCTTTTTCGTATATAACTAACACTTGCTCTACTCAAAGGAAAAATGGAATATTGGTAGGTTTAAACTTAGTAATGCTGCCTTACTTGAAAGCAGAGAACGAATGAAATTTATGAAAAAAAAGAGATATGTGACCTTAAAATCTCCAGGAAAGGAGAGAATTTTGATGGTTCAACAACGGATTACAAAACACATCCAAAAGTTCACGTGGTGCTACAGCCGGTGCTACTATCAACACCAACAGTTTATACGCGTCTACGACTGTGTTATTTACTCATATTATTCGGCCCATCAGAAATAGAAGTCACATAAATTATAATGCAGGAAGTCCGCTTAACTTCTTGACGAAAACCTGAAATTAAGTGAAAGAAAGTTGTATTATTATCTATCCCAACAACCTTGATTTCCGTACATATGGCTTCATCGAAGCACAGTGGGTTGTGTCGCTAAGGGGGTAAAAAGTCTATATATCGTTCATTTACTGCAATAGTGTCATAACTCATAAAACATGGTTTTTCAGTTAACAACGCATAATTAGTAACACAAGTTTACAAATTCCGGTCAACTTTTGGATCAGATCTGATGAGAACGAATCTTAATGTTATTTGAGGCACTCAATCCGAATCTGGACTTCGTTTTCCAACATTCATTCTATACATTTTTTCAAAAAAGAAGCAGTTGCGCAACAAATCTTAACATAACCGCAGAACGGCTTGTGCTATTCAATTAAAATAAAACACCCAAACATCCAAATCTGCTCCGTAGTTTTAGAGATATCGAGGAAGTTACGCAAAAGAAATATATTTTTTAAATATTTTTGTTTTTAGTTAAGTCCTAGAAAAAAATCGTTATTTTTCTATTACCATTAGACTTTTTAGGGTTCCGTACACCAAAAGTGTAAAGGAACCCTATTGTTTTCGCTACGTTGTCCGTTGTGTCTGTCTGTCTGTCTCTAACAAGCTGTTTTCTCGGCAACCATAAGAGCTACGGACCTGAAATTTTCAAAGAATATGTAAAACGTTTGCCGATACAACAAACATATGACAGTTAAAAATTAAAGGGTATTCTAAAGCGAGAAACGAAACATGTTGAAATACTAATGTAATATACAGACACATATATATACACACTATAAATTTGCAAAGTTAGTGTTAATTGGTGTAGTCTGTAGAATAGACTACACTAATTAACACTGATATCAGTTAATGTAATTTTACTATGTAATTTAGACAATTTGCTGTATCTTGGAAACCATAAGAGGTAAACTATTGAAATTCTCAAAACCGCTAAAACTGCAAAATTCCAAAACTAAAAAATGTCAAAACGAAAAATCGCCAAAATGAAAAAAGCGCTTAAAGGAAAGAGGCACCAAAATAAAAAAATCGCTAAAACTCAATATATCACAAAAACAAAAAAGATCACAAAAAAAACTAAAAAAACGCACAAAACCGAAAAAAGTTGGCAAAACGGGAAAAAACCACTACAAAATAAAAAAAAACTCTAAAAATAAAAATATCATCAAAAAACGAAAAAAATCGCCAAAAATTAAAAAAATAAATATTCAAAACGAAAAAAGCGCCAAAACCACAAAAGCAACAAATCTAAAAAAGTGTCGAAACAAAAAAAAAATCGCTAAAACTAAAAAAATAACAAAAAAAAGGAAAAAATTCGCAAAACCGAAAAAACTGTCAAAACTGAAAAAAGCGCCAAAACTAAAATATCGTCAAAAAGCGTAAAAAACGTTAAAACAAGAAAAAACGTTAAAACAAAAAAAAGCCAAAAACTCAAAAAATCGGAAAAAAAAAACTAAATTGCAAAATAATAAAATATCACCAAAAAACGAAAAAAATCGCCAGAATGAAAAAAGGGTCATAACAAAAAAATCGCTAAAACTGAAAAAATCACCAAAACTGAAAAAATCCCTAAAACTGAAAAAAGCGCTGAAACTGAAAAACTCGCCACAACTAAAATAAAATACTAAAACTAAAAATATCGTCAAAAAGTGAAAAAAAAAACTTAAAAAACGCGCCAACAAATCGTCAAAACTGAACAAATCGGCAAGAAACAAAAACATTGCAAAAACGAAAAATCACCAAAAAACTAAAAAAATCACGCACATTAAAAAAGCACCAAAACCAAAAAATCGCCAAAACAACGAAAAATAATTTAAAAAATTTTAAAAACTAAAATTAAACAAAAAAGCACAACGAAAAAACTGCAAAAATGAAAAAAGAGGCAAAAACGAAGAGGCATATACATATGCATTCGTACGGAACCCTTCGTGTGCGACCCAAAACCGCACTTTACTTAACTTATTATATTTCTGGACTTCTTTTTTTGCCGGGATAGCGGGAAATAAAAAAATTAAATCCCGGGAATTCCCTGGAATTGAACAACATAATAAAATATTTACCAAAAACGATAATTTCCGAAATCCATTGATTTTTAAATGGGCAAAATAAATCATTGAATCATTCTTTATTTTAAACTGAGCTTTATTTTAAAAGTATTTTACAAACAAAACAGTTTCTAAAGATATGAGACACAAAAAGCTTCAAAGTAAATTATTTACAAAAAATGGCAATATTTTTATCGAAATTTTAAGGAAACTTCGTATTTAAAAATAATTTTTAGACCGAACAAAAAGACAAGATATAAATCGTTAGTAATATCACTGATAAATTGAAATCAAAATAGTTTTATTTCCGATTTTAACATGTGGTTGTCAGAGAGCGGCAGTGATAAAAAGAGCGATTAAAAAGTTTTATTAGATAAATGTTACAATCTCACACTCAAAATATTTTTTACTTAAAATTAACTGAAATTGCAATATAAAATGAATAAAAACTCAATTAAAAATTGGTCTACTTAAATTTCATTTAAGTTTAACAAGAAGTTTATTCAACTTTAAATGTTAAATAATTAACAGACTTAAAACAATAAAAAATGAATGATTCCTTATTTGTTGCGATCAATTTAACAGTCAAAAGAATTATAAGCAGCCTCCGTATAAATAAAAGAGGTTTTCTTATGTCTGCCATTTTTACTGTTAAATAATCAACACCAAGTTCCGCAAAAGTAATTGCATTTTTTCTTTAGTTTTATATGTTAGAGGCTTATTATTTCGTATTTTTAATTATTATTTTATTAAATTTATATTTATTACTCACTCTTTGTTATGTCAACTTCTACTGGGAATCGAACAAAGCTCGTTCAGGTTTGAAATCCAACGTACCAACCACTCAGCCAAAGCATAGTGTGTAATTTTATGCATTTAACATTACAAATTAAAAAAAAAACACACGCATGGTGACATCCGAGGACATACCGTCACTGAAGCTCTAATCATCTTGTCGAATTAACGGCTTACATACCTAGAGGTTATTGATAGCCCCAATACTAGTATCAAATGCAGAGACCTAATCAGTCGCTCATTCTAAACACCACTGATTAGCGAAATAACACAAATAATATTCAATAATGGACCGGATTTTTTGGCACAAGCAATTGGCTATCGAACAAGGACAAGAATCAGAACCTGGAACGTACGAACTCAAATACAGCAGGGTATCATTTTCTGTACAGCGGCAATGACAACAGCCACACAAACGGCGTTGGAATCTTGTTGACACCCAGTATGAAGAGATCCATGATCGAATACAAGCCTATTTCTGACAGACTACTTATGGCACGACTTAGAACGAAATACCGCAACATTATTATTTTCAGTGGTACGCCCCCACTGAAGTGGATGATGATGATACCAAGAATGGCTTTTATGAATAACACGATATAGAAATTGTTCGAGCTAGGAAAATTGAACACAAGATAGTTTTAGGAGATATGAGTGCCAAGGTTAGTACAAACAATAGAAATTTGCGATTCGTAATGGGTAGTCAAGGTTTAGGGGCCACGCGCAACAACAACGGTGAACGTCTGGTAGACCTATGCGCAACACACCAATTATTCATCGGTGACACAAAATTTCCGCATAGCGACATTCATAAATATGCATAGCGATTCGCCGATAAAGCTACGCGCAACCAAATCGATCTCTTTCTAATTAGCAGAAAATTTTTGGGCTGTTTCATGGACATAAGGACATTCACAAAACCTGATATTTATAGTCACCACCAACTTCTAATTGGTGTAATCAAACTTCGCCACAAAGCTTTCTACTATAATAAGAAATCTAACAGCAAATTCAATGTCCACCGGCTGCAGGACTCTCCTACAGCTACAGTATACTCCAATCACCTACGTTCCAAGCTTAGCCGGAATCCTACAAATAACTGGTCAAATATAGTTACCTCTTGTCGTGAAAGTGCAAAAGATATTCTTGGCATCAGCCAACGCCACATTAAGCCTTGGATTAGTTATTCCCCATGGATCACAATCGCTGAAAGGAAAAGGTTTTGAGTCTATTTTCCACATTCTAAATATACAAATGGGTAAATATTTTTTTTTAATGTCTTCTTATTTTTTAATACTCATTGGTGTTCTGAGTCCATATACAGAAAAAAAGTTCTCTCATTTGCAGTTTTTCAAATATCGCGAATTTTATATTAACGTGATATACCCCAGTGTTTTGGAGTAAATATCTTTCTTTCGAATGTTTTTTTTTTGACAAATTACTCATTTGAGTATAATATCGCCGGTGTTTTTAGCTTTAGATCTTAGTGTTATTTTAAGGACATTTAGTGGTTAATCTTGTCTTGTTCTATTCTTTTTAAATATATTCGAATTTTTTCACATAAATGTGCTAATTGTAGTATTATGTAAAAATATTTTAAGCTGTTAATCAAATGTAAGATTTATAAGGATAAAACTGAAAATAGTTAACATTCAATATCCTTGCAGTTTCACCAAAATATCCTGGAACGTACATCAAAAATATTATATTTAGAAGAAAGATAATTTTGTGTTGATTAATAATCTAAAAAGTCTTATTGAATTTTAAAGTCCATTTTGGAAAAATTGAGCGAAGAAGCAAAAAAGGGATAGAATGACTAATGCACCGAACCTCAATGTTCATTTTGTTCCCCTGTGTTATTTCACCTTTTGAATAAAAGAAATCTAATCGATTAGTAATCATTACTTAACAGCTATACTCAAAAAGTATTTTCGGTATCAAATTTCTTTTTTGTTTCAAAAAATTAAATTAAAAACTAAGTCCTTAGTACCTTTTAAGTGTCTGGTTGTATTGATTTAAGTGCTAATAAAAATAACATTAGTCCATCGATTTTAATGACACATATAACAACAGTTAAAAACTAAAGTTTTTGTAGTTTTAAATATTCAATAAGTTTTTAGAATTTTTTTTTACTTTTTACAAAAAAAAACAATATTTTTCGATAATGACCGTTAATTTTTTTTTTTTTTTACCTAATCATAATTAGAGTATGACGGTAATTTTATGTATAATTATTATGAAACAAGAAATTTGTAAAGAATAGAAAAGGAAAAACTTATATACTTATAAGTTATGACTGAAATTGTCATTAGCAGGGAAACCGCAAATATGAAATTGCGATGTAGGCACAAATTAGATATTTAAACGTTTCAGAACTTTTTAACAATTTTGGAATCGATTTTTTAGTCCATATCCTTGTACATTTTACCCTTTACATCATGTTTTTGAATATTTCACACTTACAGGCTTAGTCTGACACAGTAATAATAGTCACCAAGGTAATAACTTGTAACCAAAGTTATAAAAATAGAAAATTGGTATTTTGAAAATTTTTTATCATAACAATAGTCAATAAAACTATATAACTGTTGCCTACAAAGAAGTAGATAACAAACATTTAATTGAAAAATGTGTAATTCAATATGTTATTAAAGTTCACGAAAAATTGGAAACTAGCCCTTAAATTCATTAAACATCGCTCAAATCAATTTTATCGCGAAAATTGGAGAAATATTGTGAAATTGCAAAAAAATCCCTAAAACTGCTTAGAAACATCTCAAATTGTAAGGAATGCCAAAAATTCGGAAAAGCCCTTGAAAATTACGAAAGCCCTTGAAATTAGAAGTCGTTAAAACTGTAAAAAACCAAAAATTAGTAAAAAAAATCACTTTTATCGCAAAAATTGCGAGCTTACGCCAGTTTCGCGAGTTCTCAAATTGATTGGTATTCCTTACAATGTTGGCACTTTTTAAGAAATCTTACAGTTTTTCGCAAATGCTCGCTATTTTCGCCATAAAAGAGATTTATAAGCTAATTCTTGGCTATTTTACAGTCTTACCAAATTTTAATCATTACCAGACTTCTTTTCAATGTTAACACGTTTTTGCAAACTTTCATTTTCGCGATTTTTCTAATTTTTTTGCATTTCTTAAAATTTTAGATATTTTTAAACTATTTTAAGGTTTGTTAGCAATTTTCCAATTTTTTTTGCAAAATTTCGCTATTTTTGTGGTAAAACTTATTTTTTGCTAGTTCTTGGTTTTTTACAATTTTGTCGTTTTTTAAACACCATTAGACTTTTTCTATATTTTTAAAGTTCTCAAGTTTTTGCGAATTTTCGTAATTTGACATAATCAGTAATCGACTTTTCAACTGTTCGATTAATCAATTAATCGACATTGAGGTATTTAAATTACTCAAGCAATCGAGTAAAACTTTTATTTCGTTCGAGTTATTCGAGTAAGCTTTACTGCTTAAAATTATTCGAGTTAATCGGAAAATGTTTGAATTTAATCGGGTTTTTTTTAAATTTTTCTGGACAAAAATAACACAAAACAAGTTTTTTCGCGTTTTTATATATTTTAATAATATAAACAAACAAAAACACAACATTTCTACATAAATTAGATCATAAACTGATCCTTTAAAATAGTTTTTTTTTCACTATTCAAATATCGCGCTTTGAGAAAATTTTGCGCCAGGAAATATTTAATACCATTCCGACCTATCCTGTATTCAAGGCAGAATAAAAATAGTCGGAATTGGCATAACTTTATTGTTGTTATAAATATAAATACGGTTACGCTTTGGAAATATTTACCAAAAAAAAAAACGTAACCACTACATTTCTTCAGAGTTAGTTTGATTTATTTAACTTGTTTTTTATATCACAAATTAAGTTATGCTGCAAAAAATTATTTTTATATTATTTTTAATAAATGCGAACCCATATAAAAAAAATATTGTAATTAAAGGAAATACAATTTTAACTTGTCTGTGGGTTACGTTTTTTTTCGGCAAATATTTGCCAAGTGCTTTAAGGCTTTTATAATTCCGAACATTACATTCGATATTTTACGATACACCTAGTTAATTAGTTGTTCTCGAAATATCTTCTTTATTTCAAATAATTTTTGCTTGATGTTTATATTTCCGAACTTTTTTAAAAGACATTTGAAGTTGGTGTCTTTCTCCCTATTATTTATTTAATTTTTTGATCATGCAGACTATTAGTATGAAATAATGTTCGAATTTAATGGAAAATTTCATATAAATTAAAAAATGTTTCCACTTTTTATAAAGAAATCTACAAAAACGCATTAAAAAAAAGAAAATTTACATAAAATTTTTAATCGATATAATTATTCGATTAATCGAGCAAACATTATTCGAGTGAATACCCTATTATTTTGCCACTACTATTGTTGTTCCCAAAGCTTTTGGGTGATGTGCAACTATTTTTATTTTTGCCCTTGTTCAATATGAATAAAATCGCGAGGAAAGTAGGCGCTGAGGGCGACTTTCTCTTGGGCGACTGTGCATGAAGAAGTCAAAATTTTCATAAATTAACTTTTTGGCATTCTAGCATAACAATCTATTTTTATTTAAAAAATAATAATTTTAATTAATTAAATTTTATTACAAAAATTTTTATTACCTTGTTGCCGGAATACCGGAACAAATAAGTTACAATAAGGGAACACAAATTCGGATACAAATTTAGTATTACCTAATTGCCAGAATAAAACTGTTAGTCGCATATTTAGGGAATTTTTTTTATTTTTTTTTTGTGGCATATTTGGGTGTTTTCCTGCATATTATGTCTTTTTAAATTTTAATATGCATATTTCAAAAAAACCAAAAAAATCTGTTTTACTATCAAAAAGATGTTGTAAAAATTTTCCTCATTCCGTTGATTTATTCCCAGTTTATTCACACCTTTAACAATTTTCAATTATATACTTTTGATGATTTTTTACGCAATTTCAAACTTGTCGAGATTGTTGGCCTATTTCCATTTCTTAGAAAAATAATAGGACGAGAATATTCGGACAGATGGAAGACCAGGCTGGCATGCAAGAACGTCCAATGCAATAGTGTCCATTGAAGTTATTTCCACAAAAATAATGTCCACAGAAATTGAAAATAAAGTATATGCAAATAGTACAGCATAGTAAAGATTGATTGCATAGCCGGGCTTTGGTGGGGCTGAATTATTTTCTTTTCTGGATATGTTGAATATCCACTATTCGATATACCCATGGACATTATATAATATTTGAAGTGAAAATAATATCCGTAGATGTTATTTTCTTGGCATTCCACCAATATACCCGTTAAAAAATTTTCATGTTTTTTGAAGCACTAAAGAAATAAAGCGCTTCATAATTCGCTTTAAAATATGAACTTGTTCAGAAGCTGATTTCATAGCGTCACAACAATGCAGGTTTTGAAGCGAGAAAAATATTTGCTTTTTACTTATACAAAAGCTTCGTACACAAGCTATACAAAAAAGCTGATTTTATAGTGCTGATCCAAAGCAGGTTCTTAAGCGAGAATGAAGAGTAAGTTTATTTGAGTTTCTTGGTGCTGTTTTGCAACAGTGTTTTTGGTCGAGTGATTGGTACGTTGGACTTCAAACCTGAAGGTTCTTAGTTCGATACTAGTTGAAGTTAAAATAAAAATATGAAATTAATAAAAATAAATAAAGAAACGAAATAAGAAAAAGTCAAAATGGCGTTAACGACGCCAATCCACATCGAAGCATTTTTTTCATATATTTTCAGTTCTAGTGCTGAAAATGTTGATGGTTTTCAGCGCTTCAAAAGCGCTTTTGTGAGCAAAAATGTAGTACTCCAATCCGGGAACTTGGCATACAACAATTAGCAGCGATATCAGCAGTTTTGTCACCGCTACTTTTATTCCATAATAGTAGAAACCTGCTTTATTGGAAGCAATTTTCTTACTGGGTGTGTATATAATTCGTGAATGAATGAATTTTATATAAATTATAAACGAAATGATAATTGTTCAATTCACAAGCTCAGTCGTATGGATTTATCGCTTAAAAAAAGACGACGTTTGTTATGTGCTTGTTGCATTTTGTTGTATTGTTATTTTATGTCTCAATTTTAATTCTGAATTTAATTATGTAAATTCCTTTTGGGTAATTCATCCTTATTCCAGTTGTCGTTAGTTGTGCTGTTAGCAATTTTTTTGCGAATTTTATTATTTACAGGTATAGTAATTTCTTTAAAACATTTAGCAATTTTTCGCTAACATGTGATATTTTCACGTTTTTTCTGAATTTTTTTTCTTACGGTTTTGGCGATTTCTAATCAATTTTAGGACTAGCTTCAGATTTTGCAGCTTCTCGCGAAATTTTGCAAAGTTTACGATAAGGGCGACTTTTTGCATGTTTTAGCTTCCCAATGGGTTTGCCGATTTTTAAACAATATTAGACTTTCTTATCATCCTGCTGTTAAAATTTTTTTGCGAATTTTTGACATTTTCGAGATTTTTACCGAATTTTTGGCATTGCCTACAATTCTAGCGGTTTTTGATAAATATTATGGCTTGTTTAATCTGTTGCTACTTCTCGCGAATTTTCGCAAAGTTCGCGATAAAAGTAACTTTTTGCATGTTTTCAGCTTCTCAACAGTTTTGCCGATTTTTGAACAATATGCCTATAATCCCGCTGTTAGTAAGTTTTAGCGACTTTGCGCCATTTTCGAGACTTTTACCGAATTTTTTGCATTCCTTATAGTCTTAGCAATGTTTAATCAATATTATGTCTGGTTTAAAATTTTGCAACTTTTCGCGAATTTTGACAAAGTTTGCAATAAAATCGACTTGTTGCAAGTTTGCAGCTTTCTAACAGTTTGGCCGATTTTTAAACAATATTATACTTTGTTAGCATACCGCTAATAGTAAGTTTTATAAAATTTTCGCAATTTTCACCATTTTTACCGAATTTATTGCATTCCGTATAGTTTTACCGATATATAATCATTAAATGAAATTTATTTGCTGGAGTTTATGCAGCATATCGTTGGTGCTTTACCAACTTATCAGTATACTTCAAACACAATTTTGAACAGTTACAAACCCTTAATCTTATGTAGAAACTTTTAAAGACCATTTGAGAACTTACAAATATTTAATCAATATGATGGCTTGTATTCTTTTCGCGAATTATCGTTTTTTTTTGAGACAGGCGTAATTATCCCAAAATTTTTTTGGTATCTTATATTTTTAAGCACTTTTAATCAATATTGCGCTTTGCAATCGTTAACATTTTAGCAAGATTTTGCAAATTTTCATAGTTCTCGCGACTTTTCCCGAATGCTTGACTTGCTTAACAGTTTTAACGAGTTTTGACCAATTCAAGTGCTTCTTTCAAATATTGGGATTTTTGCGACATTTCGTTCCGACATTTCGTTACGCATCTTAAGAAGAATGTTTTTTCTGGTGTTGGTTATCCGATATTTAAAAGATTTTTACCAATTAATCTATCAAATATAATATTCTTTGAAATTACCTCAATACAACTATTTGAAAACATATAAAATTAAATCGTATAATTATAACTAACTTTTGTATACGACGTTAATACAAGCTTGAGAATTGAACAAATGTTTTAAGAGCATATTTTTAAAATTTTGGTAGCATATTTTTAAGTTTTCAATGCATAACTAATATGCATTAAACAAATTTTTTAGGGCATATTTACGGTTTCCCTAGTAATTACACTCTAAAACATTACTTCAAATTTACGATCATATATTGTCTAAATTTGTCTTGAAAATTTCTCCTTGTTTACAATTACATCGATTTTGTAGTTATTTTTATTTAAGAAAACACCTTTCAAGCTAATCATATTTAGTCCGAGTGAAAAAAATGTAACATAAAGTAATGGGTGATTTTATAAGAACTATCGGAAAGTAAAAAAGAAAAAAACACATAAAATTCAGAAAAATGCATGAAATATTTATTTGGATCGATAGTTGGGTCGATATAATTTAATGTTTGAAGATTATTTCATGCAAATGTTGGCCGCGGCTGCGCCTCAAATGGTCCATCCGCTTAGTCCAATTTTGGCATACTCTTTCCAACATTTCGGCCGGTATCTCACGAATAATGTTGGCAATGTTGGCTTCCAGTGCGTCAATCGAAGCGGGCTTGTCGCTATAGACATTAGCCTTAACATAGCCCCACAAAAAATAGTCTAGAGGCGTTAAATCGTACGATCTGGGCGGCCAATTGACTGGTCCCAAGCGTGAAATAAACTGTTCACCGAACTCGCCTCTCAATTGGTCCATTGTTTCGCGTGCTGTGTGGCATGTGGCACCGTCTTGTTGAAACCACATGTCATGCAAGTCAAGCTCTTCCATTTTGGGCAGAAAAAAGTTTGTTATCATCGCACGGTAGCGCTCACCATTCACAGTAACGTTGTGATTCGCATCATCTTTGAAGAAATACGGCCCAATGATGCCGCCAGCCCATAATCCGCACCAAACGGTTGTTTTTTGTGGATGCATTGGTAGCTCTTGCAATGCTTCTGGCTGCTCTTCACTCCAAATACGGCAGTTTTGCTTGTTCACGTATCCATTCAACCAGAAATGAGCCTCGTCGCTGAACACAATTCTTCGATAAAAAAGTGGATCTTCATCTAACTTAACAGAGCACGCATTTTGGTAATAAAATTCAATAATTTGCAAGCGTTGTTCGTTTGTAAGACGATTCATGATTAAATTATAGACCAAACTGAAGATGTTTGACAGTGACACAAGATACAAAACGTGCGTGAGCTGTCAAAACTAGTGTTGCCAAAAAGATAATAGCAAAAAAATCACTCGTTATAATACGGCTATGGCTGAATGGTAGATACGTCAGACTACCAGTCAGGAGGTCGCGGTTCAAACCTGCACGCAGCCAATCGCTTTTTTATTATTAGTAAAATATTTTGTTTAAAAATAATGCGTGTGTAATTTTCGGTCGATAATAATCTGTAAAGTGTTGCCGACTATTATCGACCTAATTTTCAACAAAAGTGTTTTAGAGTGTAGCAACTTAATTAAAAAGCTAACATTTTATTATTTAGGCTTAAGTTCGTTCTTAATGTAATTTTTCAATTAAACTATTTATTTATTTAGAGAGAAATTTATAAAGCACGTACGGAAGATTGAGCTTACATCCCTGCGGAAAATTTGGTGACAATTCATCCAAAAGTACTCGTCCTATGACTTGAGAAAATGAGACTGGTACTAAAAATAAGGAGTAACGAATGGTGAAAAAAGACATATTGTGTAAATGGTCACATATTAACCATTTTGAGTAAATTTAGTTGCTACTCCGGCTAGTATTGTAGTAAACGGCACTGAACAAATTCGATGCAGCTGGATCTAAGACCTATCACATAGTATCTATATAATATTAATTGTCTCCCTTCAACGAGACTGCCATGCCACTCAGGAACTTGTTCGGTAATTATATTCAGATATTAACTCCAGCTTAACTAGTATTTATAACATTGAAATATTAGTCCCCTGTGGTCGAGTGGGTACTGTACTAGCCTGTCATGCCGGAGGTTGTCGGTTCGAATCCTATCAAAACACCGCTTAAAAATAAAATACGATTTCTATTTGGATTTGTAACAATAAAAAAAATAAATTAATCGATAATTACAGCTGAATTTTGGAATAATATTTATATATAACTTATATTATTCTACACGGATTAGGACATCATAAGATAGTTCGGAGAAAAGTTACAAGGTGCATACAAAGTATCAATTACCCCCATCCTAGGCCATCCCCATATAAAAGTGGCTGGTCCGCTTCATAGGAAGTGCTAGAATTCGGACTGGTCCCTATCACCTGGGGATCGGTCACGTGACTTGTTTTGTGTCAGTTGCATTTACCGTAGGGATGTTTCGAGACCACTCGGTTTTCTCAATAAATTTCGTTACCGATTAGACCACTACCACTTTATAGAAAGTATTTCGATGACTCGTTGAACAGCCAGCAGAATTGGCTCTAATGGAAAATATCAAACACAAAATAAATTTGAATTATTAATAATACACTTTATGTTATGTTTTTATAATTTTCGGCTATTTTACATAACTACATAATTTTATATAGCTTTAAATAAAATATGAGTTTTTTTATGTACGTATTTAGTAAACATGGAAACAAGAATAATAATTTTAAAAACCCTATTTTATGACTTTGTTTCCACTGGCATTTTAAGCTAAAAAGTTACAATTATACATTGTTAATAAATGATAACTTTAAATACTTACTTGCTCGTATTTATAATGTTATATCAATGTTGACGCAGCCATTGTCCTAAATAATTTAACAAACAAAACATTGAAGTCCATTCGTAAAATTTTTTATTGTTATACTTTTAAGAAATCTTAGAGTACGTTACAAAATGTTAGTGATACACCAACATGCGTGAGTCGTTTTAAAAATATTCCCACGAATCAAACAGTTTACGTCCAAAGTGGATGCTGGAATATGATCAGGAATATTCTCTATTAATTGTTATGATGACTCTTATTTTCGCACAACGGAGTATACAGAATCATAAGAAGTTATTATCGGCATATTGTAATTTATAAAATGGAATACCCGCAGAAATTCTGCAGGTTGACTTCTGCTGCAGGCTAGACTTCTACGGCTCCACATCACAAAAGTTTGGGAGGAAGAAAGGCTGCCTCCAACTTGGAAGAAAGGCACCATTGTGAAATTACCAAAAAAAAAAGCGACTTGAGGATTTGGACTATGCCGATGATATTAATCTACTCTTGCATAAGGTCTTCAACATGCAGTCAAAACTCGAATACCTATAAAGATTGGCTCGCAATGTTTGACTTGAGATAAATATGACGAAAACCAAAGCCATGAGAATTAACAACACAAGCACAGAAAACGTTATGCTACAAGACACCCAGTCGAGTACGTCGATAGCTTCTGCAATCTGGGTAGTACTATGACAAGAAATTGCGGCGCAGAAACAGACGTTGATAACAGACTCAAAAGAGCGAGAGCAACATTCGGGCGCCTGCATTCCGTATTGAGAAGCTCATTCATATCTAGGCTTACCAATCTCAGAATATTCAACGCTTGTGTAAAGGCAACGTTACTATATAACAGCGAAACGTGGCTTGTATCTAACACCATCACACAAAAACTTCAGCTATTGATCAACAAATCATATGTAGAATATTCTGGCCTAATACCATCAGCAGCGCAGATCTCTGGACCCTTACAGAGGAGAAGGAACCCACACAGAAGCAGATAAAAAAAAGGGCGCTAGAGTGGAATCCTGAAGGCTCAAGAAATCGTGGACGTCCAAAAAACTCCTCTAGACGCGCGGTCCTTCAAGAACTACAGCTTAATAACCAGACATGGGAAGACGCAAAAACAGCAGCAGTGAATCATGTAAGGTGGAGATGCTTTGTGGAAGCCATATGCTTCCGAGAGGGGTAATGGACAAAAAAAAAAATAATAGTTTATAAGAGGATAATATAATATCGTATTGGAAACAATACGAATTATCGATGGAGATATTACACAATATTATTATGGACTGTAATGGTCAAACGGAATATAATGGAGCAGATTAGTTTAATGATTTATGCTTTGTAATTCAGGGAATGTTAAGGAATTAAAGGAATTTTTTTTATGTGTCAATTATTCGGGTATTGTAATTAAACAGAACTCATTTATCATTCTATTGCTCATTCTATTACTCATTCTATCTTTTTAATATGGGAAATTTTTTTGATATTATTTTTGGATCAATTAATCGGATAAATCAATTAAGCGGGGTGCATTTAAGCGGAAACTACTATAGTTATATATTTCAAAGACGCGATGACTAATGAAAAACTGGACTTCGGACTTATAACGAGCTTTAAAAATTACCTTAGGACATAGTCGCTCATACTGGTACCAGTTTGCCGAAAATTAGTCGGGTTTTATACGTATACAGCCGAATGATAACAAAAATACTCACCAAAGTGTAAAAAATAACCAAAAACTTCAGTCAGTTGCATGGACGTGTGTTTTTTTTTACGTTGTTGGTCTTCGTTTTAATAGATATACAGTGGAATACTACTAACATATACTCATACACACTACTACTGAGTAAAAACTAATTTCTCTCAATGGCCAGCACTGCCTTACCTGAGGTCTACACGTAACATAATATGTAAGATGAGCGATTGAGCTTGACAATCAATCGCAAAGAGAATTATGTTACGTGTAGACTTCAAATTAGTATTATCACATAGTTATAAGAATTTTTATGAGAGCGTTGTCATAAGAATTTTATAACAACGATCTTATAAGATTTACAGTTCATCTTATAAGATATATTGGCGTGCATGTGTGAGTGCTTGTTAAAATAATTGAAAAGCGATGTTTTTCATAAAAATTCAGTGTTAAATAAATGAATAAATGTGTTTAATTGATTTATAAATTAAAACTTGTGTGAAAAATAAAAAATAAAATAACTAATTGTGCAAAAATAGTACATGTTAACTCGATGAGATTTTGCATAAAATGAAATCTTATGGAAAAATTGAAATTACGTTTACCTCTTGTATGAGATTAAGAGAAAAATCGAAATTTAGTTTTTATTATTCTGCCAGCGTTTTCTCTCATGTTATCTCAAAGTTAATGTCTTGTGAAGACGCTGTGTTAGGGACACACTTCTCATTGATTTCTGTTACAATAACAAAAGTGATATGAAGCGTATAAGCAATTTATAGAGCCATGTGTATTTCATAACAAGTATACGCACGGTACTCCATTTCATTCACTAAATCAGAAAGATCATGCGACGCACAAAGAGAAAAAGGCCAATCTAGCGGCGGAAAAATAAAAAAAATTATCGAATTTGAAAAAATATTTAAACGCATCATCAAAGCGGACAAATCAGTTTATTTAAAAATCATATATACTTATCACTATGTTACCTGGTTCGGAAAATATGATAACAAATTGTGTTGCAGTTCTTTATTGATTTTTATATAAAATTTGTTGGCATATTGAAACGCTAATGATGGACGATTTCGGACAAAGTAACTGTTTTTTGATAAAGTATTATATCAGCTATTTTAAACGGCATTACTTTATAAATTTAATATTTCAGTTAAGGTTTACAAGCGTACATACATAAAAAACATTTTGTTTAATCTTTGTAGAGATACAAAAAAAAATATAGCCGAGAATACCTGAAAATTTTATTAAATCTTAATATAGATGTTATAGAAAACTATTGTCTCAAAAATCAGCTGCGGAGACTTGCGTATACGATTTTTACATTATTTTTTCTAAATATACACCTTTTTCAAAACTGTCAACTTGTTTGTATTACTGTATGATTCTGTTGTAATTTGGTACCGAAATCACTTGTTATTAAATTGAAATGAATTGAATTGAATGAAGTATTCGCTTTGAATTTTTAGATACCTTTTTAATTCATTTTGAAAATTTAAATGCACTATGAATTTTTTTTAATGCAATTTGAATTTTTAAATTGGTCGTAGATAGTACAATATAGCGCCCACTGTGTTAAAAGTAGCTAATTTATTTAAATATCTTATAGCCTACAGCCTTTCCACGCATACGTTTTTTGTGGATTAGACTATTAGCTTAGAAGATTTAAGATTTCCGATGACTAAAGAGTTTTATCGGTAAAATTGATTTTATGTAACAAATATAGCGTCTAGAGATGAGCGATACCGTGAGTTTTAAAGAACATCGTGAACAGTGAACGTGATTTATCAATCACTGTTACTTAAAACTGTGACTGTGATCACTGTTTTTAGTTCTCTTATAGCAATGTAATTATCAAAACACACATGCATCTCTGTACCAAAAACGTTGTTCTACAATATACCAAGCCAGATTTAAATACGCCCTAAGATATACTTTGAATTTTAAAAAGAAATGCTAATAAGAAAGAGGAGAACACAAGAAATAACAACCATTGATAAACATAGATAGCAAGCTCTCGCACCGTCAACAAAATAATGACAACTCTCTTTACACATATAGATATTGTGGATTCAACAAAAATGAGAGGACACCATTTTTGTATTTCAACACACTTGAGAGAGTATCATTTTTCCACTTGAAAATGCACTAAATCGTAACTTTTGTATCACGCACAAACACTTTTTAGTTTTATTTAATTTTTTTTATTTGTTCTGATATAAATTTTATATTTCTTCTTGTTGTAATTTTAAAATAATTTTTTTAATTTTGTTGACATTTGTGTGTTGAAATTTATCAAAATTTTCAACCCTATTTTTCATTGAACAGTATTGTATTTTTGTTCCTATTGGGGATACAAATTTTTGGTACCAAATAGAAAAATTGTAAAAAAATGTTTAGCAAATCAATATTTTTTGAGCCCGAATGTATTAAAAAGCATTCTAAATTCATATTTTTATTTATTAATACAACAATAATTGCATAAACTTCTAAAAATTCATGTATAAAAAATACAAATAATTTAGGGTACTTTTTGTTACAACCAAGTGCGGTTTTAGTGCTGTGGGGAAATTTTTATTTTAAACCAATACTAATACAAAACGTTCTGCTAATACATCCTTAGACTTAGGTTTTTAACAGCACACTTAGGTTTTTGAAGTTTCTGTTTGGCCTCTATGTACCCTATGATAACAACACTATTCCACGTTATTACACACACAAACAATAAAATATCATAATTTTCTGTATGTAACAAATAGAAAAGAACAGCTTTTCAAATAGCAGTTACTTGACAAATTTTTGTCACAGCTGTGAATCGTAATTTTTCAGTAACAGTGATTAAATCACAGGTACAGAAATATCGCTCATCTCTAATAGCGTACACAGTGTTAAAAATAGCTTTCTATTTTTTACAAAATTTATAGCCTACATCCTTGGCTACAAACTATCTAATAATTTTTGTGGTTCATCCAAAGTTATTAAATTAGTTTGGCTTAAGTTCATTTTTAATTTTATCTTTCGATCAAATTATTTTTTATTTAAGAAAGAAATTCTAAAGCATGTGGTTCAAACTTTTAGTTTGGAAGATATTGGCTTATCGACAACTTAAGAATTATATTGGTAAAATTAAACTTATACAACAACACGTAGTGGCTACTATACTAAAACAGGTGACTAATTTTTACGGACCTTAAAGCCTGCATCCTGCATTCATAAATTTTTTGCCGATAAGACTAATAACACAGCACAACAAAATGAAGCTTTTTTGTGATATTTACATAAAAATAGCTAGTCATTAGTTTTTCCCTAGCAGCTCTAGTTTTAAATATATAGTGACATTTAGCATTTGCATAATTTACATTATTTTTTGTATTATTCGCTTAATATATCACGACTGGTCCTCCAATCTTTAAAATAATTTCTGGATTATTAATCTACACAAAATTCTCTTTCAGTTGGGTAGAGTCACATTGATGAGTATACCAGGATATCTTACTGTACTGCAAGGATATTAAAAATCGTGTGTTTTTGGTTTAGTCCTTAAAACCTTTTTTATTTTAATTTTTTTAACTAAAATAACTGAACCTTATGTATTTTCGTCCCCTCATTACGAAAATAACTATTATTTTTTAGCACCTCTAGTTTCAGCGATATTATGTATTTTATAAACAAAAATTTTACATATTTCATTTCTCACGACATCAAAAAAAAAAATATATGTTCAATACACAAGCTCGTATTAACGTCGTATGTGTTGTTTAATCATCTAATAATACAATATTGTATTTTTGTTGTTGGTAATTTTCATACAAAAGTGTGTTATAATTATACGATTGAATTTAATATGTTCTTCAAATAGTGTTATTGAGGCCAGGTCTGGGAATATTCTATTTCTTAGATTAATTTTTAAAAAAATACATTCTTCTTAATCATATATATATACTTGATTCATTTGAATTTCATTTTCAAACTATTTTAATCAAAATTGCTTGTCGCGAGAAAGATTTTGCTATTTTGCGTCAAATAAACGGTCCCATACCTGGTTTCAATTCATGGTATCAAATCAAGATGAATTAATACCAGGAGGCCTCGAGAGTTCAGGTGACTACGAACTGTGTAACATATTTGAACTGCCAACTGCGTTAATGTAGCAGCTTTTTTCACATCCCAAATATAAATTCTGCACGGTAAATTTATATTTATATTATATTAAAAACCTGATATATTAACACAGTTGAGAGTGCAATATGGAAACATTTTTTTAGTCACCTGATCTTTCGAGGCCACCTGGTATTAATTCGCCTTGCCTTGGTATTAATTAAATTGACATATATAATACGACAAAACAACGATACAACAAATTTCTCTGTTCATAAGCACTTAAACAAATATCGTCTTATTTTAAACGGTAAGACATACGACTAAGCTTGTGAATTGAACAATAGTTTTTTGATTTTAAATCTGGCCGCTAGTTTTTGATACGTTACGATTATATTCTAATGATTTTGCATTAAACATTTTAATTTTCCTTTAAGATTGTTACTTTTTTTTTTTTGACATCGTAAAAGCTTAATTTTAAATATACGATTTAATCAGCACAAATTACACGACAATTTTTTGGACGGTTCATACAACATCTTTTAAGCGTGAGCATTGAAAAATGACTTCTAAATTAAAAAATGTTATACAAAAAAAATTTTTTTTGGATGGCGTGAGATAGAAACATAACAAAGCTATTTTCGTAATCAGCGGACGAAAATACATAACGATAGTTGTTTCATTTTTTAAAAATTAAAATAGAAAAAAAAAGTTTTAAGGACTAAACAAAAAACACACGATTTAGAACATCCTTGCAATAACAGTAAGATATCCTGATATACTCATCAATGTGACTCTATCCAAGTGAAAGAGAACTTTGTGTAGATTAATAGTCTGGAAAGTATTTTAAAGTTTTTAGGACAACTCGTAAAATACTAAGCGAATAATACAGCAAATTGTGTAAATTATGCAAATACTAAATGCATTATATCTTTAAAACTAAAACTGCTACGGAAAAACTAATGACGCCACCGTAATCAGGAGATAAAAATAAATAAGAATCAGCTATTCTTATTTACTCAACAAAACCATTGTTCCATTATGTAATTTGGAAGTTATAAACTGTCCGACGACTAAGGAATTTTATGGGTAATATTGGTCTTTTATAATAACATATAGCGCCCACTGTGTTAAAAATATCTAATTGATTTACAGACCTACATACTTTCTAGGCATAAGTGTTTTGTAGATCAGACTATTAGTTAGAAAGATATAAGCTTTACGACCACTTATATAACAAGATATAGCGCTCACCGAGTAAAAATAGCTACCTAGCTTTTAAAAAGCTTGTAGTCTACTTCCTTTCCTATAATTCATCTATACATTTCTTGTGGATAAGACTAGTCGTTTGGAAGATATAATTTTTCTCCCGCTAGATTGGGCTTTTTTTCCAGTGTGCGACGGGCCAAGACGGATTGATAAGGTTTATGCATTGACGAAGTCAAGCCTAATTCTTGCTGTCTTTCACGTAAAACGACGGATATACCGAAGACCTAGACCGTTAAAATGTTCTTCGTGATGTTTGACATAAAAGTTCTTATATAAAATGTAAGTATTAGAAATTTTGCGATTTTGCCGATTTACTATAATAATGTGCCCAAAAAAAGAGTGAGAGGTTAAAGTTTAACTTATCTTAAAATAAAGACAAGACCTAAACTCCAAAAACATCAATAAACGTATATCTTTTGGTCCTATCTACAATAGCTAATGATTCTTTGGAGTGATATGTGGTGACGCCAAATGAATACCAAGATATGTATGTAACAAAATCAGACTGAGAGATTATTAGAATATTGAGAGTAACAGGGTGACAACGTAAAATTTAAACTTTTGATTTCATTTACTAGTATGTGTTTCTTGTTCATGTTGCAATAAATTCTGATATTATTTAGGAAAATATAATGTTTTTAGTTTATCTTAAATCAATGGTTTAATATTTATCACACAGGACTCGCAAAAACATATCTTATACATACATACTTTTTTTCTTTTGTATCTATTACAAGTAAATGTTTGAGAATGAATCCATACATTGACACATACAAATATATTAATGTATGTGCAGTTATAAGCTTTAGCTCTTTATATAAAATATGAATAAGATGCATATGTAGGGATATGAATGTGTTAGTAGTTTTTAATAAAACAAAAGTCGACTACACTCTGCTAAATAAATAACCTTGACACATACAAACAAAACAGTACATGAAGAACGAAAGAAGAAAAAAAAATAGTTAAGATGTTTGGTAGGCAATGACGAATTTTATCCACTCTTAACTTAAGTCTGGTCCAATGCCCGTAATTTTATCAAATAAATAGATATATCTCTGTGCATAGTTAACCATAGTATAAAAATATTTTACGATTGTAAAGTATATATGAAATTTATTTGCTGGAGTTTAAGCAATTGTCTATATGCAGCATTTCGTTGGTGCTTTACCAACTCATCAGTAGACTTCAAACACAATTTTGAACAGTTACAAACCCTTTATCTTATGTACAAACTTTTAAAAACCATTTGAGAATTCACATATATATAAATGATTTTAAAAAATTAAGCATAGTAGGCTTTGAAACTTATACAAAACCCAGCATATAATGTTTTATTCGATATGAATCTATTTTATTTTTCTGCACCTTCATACAATTAGAGATCCATTGGATAACAATAAAGGTACTTATAAGGCAAAATGAAAAATAAAATCTAAATTAAACCTTTAAATTCTCAACTGGTTTTTAAAAGTTTTTACATAAGATAAGGGGCTTGTTACTGTTCAAAATTGTGTTTGAAGTCTACGGATGAGTTGGTAAAGCACCAACAAAATGCTGCATATAGACAATTGCTTAAAGTCCAGCAAATAAATTTCATATAAAATAAAATTATGACAATATGTCAAATAATACATTTCTTAAAGGTTTAATTTAGATTTTATTTTACATTTTGCCTTATAAATACCTTTATTGTTATCCAATGGATCTCTAATTGTATGAAGATGTAGAAAAATAAAATAAATTTATATCGAATAAAAAATTATTTGCTGGGTTTTGTATAAGTTTCAAGGCCTACTATGCATATTTTTTGAAAATCATTTATATATTTTTGAATTCTCTAATGGTTTCTAAAAGTTTCTACATACGATAAAGGGTTTGTAACTGTTAAAAATTGTGTTTGACGTCTACTGATGAGTTGGTAAAGCACAGCATATATACAGTTGCTTAAACTCTAGCAAATAAATTTCATATAAAAAAATAAAAATAAAATAAAATAAAATTATGACAATATGTCAAATAATAAATTTCTTAAATTGTAAGGTATAGGTAGGTATTGTAAGCAAATGTTAATGTATACCCTAGGTAAAGGTATTTAATGCGTAATTTACTCCAAAGATATTTATTTATTAAAGTTACGGGCCTAAGAAGTGTATATAGCAAATATTAATTTTTATTTCCTTTCTTAGATATAGGATGGCTGTTAACTAGCAATGACAATAAACCATTAGTTTTTTTTAAATTAAGGATTTGAAACGAATTGATGATCAAATATTACCCAAAACCCAATACAATTTTTAATGGCTGATGAAGTTTTTCATCATGAAGGGTATATAATTATAAAAGCAAAAATCAACGAAAGCACTGCTTATGTTATTGTGTTTTTTCTTCTACATTTTATTAAAAACATGTTTTTATTTCTTTTTTGTAACAAAACACAACCTTCTAAAAAAAATGTGAATGCTAGAGTAGTGTTGCAACAATTACAACAAATAAACGTGAATGTATATATGTACATACCCAGCAAACATTTCTTGCCTATTTCGACCCAAAGTTGGTCATTGAATCTTCACAAAATGCCGAAGTTGGCACGAAAGCGTACCTAAAATTGCATGAGTGGTTGACAAGAAAGCGGACCTCTTTTTCTAAGGGAATTCTAAGAATTCTGAAGAATTTTCCAGGGAAGATCTAAAGGAATTTTCGACATGTCGGCATAATTTCGGAAAACTCTCGAGAGATAAAGGAGAACTATTACAAAAAGTAAAATCTGATAATGTATAGAAACGACTGCTGAAAGTCGTAGGTTAGAAAATATGGAGATCATTCTCTTAAATGTCTTAAAGGAAATTAAATTGCCTTCAGATAATGTGCAGACTATTCTGATATTAATCGGAAAATATTTCAGAAAATGTGTAGAAACGCCGTAGCAGAATACTTCCACTTATTCTGTCATATGTCTGAGGGAATTTTGAACAACTCGGTTTATTGTCTGATAAAAGTCTCAGACATCAGATAAAGGCTGCTGTTGGCTAAGTGGTTGGCAATTTTGACTACAAATCCTGAATTCTTAACTTCAAGACTAGTTTCAGGCAAGCCAACGACATCATGTATTTTTGTGATGTGCATTGTGGTGCCATTGTGTTGGTTGTTGTCGGACTCTTAAAGTGATGAATCCATAACAATGATCACTTTGACAGTACCGGCAGCGAGTAATACTAACATATCGTAATGCACTTCACAGCCCCTTTCCTTCGTCAGTAATGTCGCAGAGCCGTCGCCGAAGTAAAAAGAACTGATAAATGGCTACACAGCTTAAACAAATTAATGCCTCTGCATGACACTAGAACCCTGCTCTACAAAAAAGCGCAATAGCAGAGTTGTAAATAAATTAAGCTGTATATCGCTCTCCCACTTTACTACCTGTACTTCCCAAAGAAGTTAACTTCCTTGTGTTACCTTCCTAAAGAAGGTAACACATTAATTAATAAACTGGTAGGCATTAGTTGCCTGATTGTGTTACTTCTCTTTAACAAAAAATGTTTCCTGGGTACATACTTAGAGATGTCTTTATATGTTGTTGGCTTATTCAACATTTATATAAATAAAATTCTACAAACAAATTTTTGTTGTTTTTGTTAAAATACTGCATAAAATGCTTACAAAGTATCGTTGTCCTCGAGGAAAAATAACAGCAAGAAAGCAAAGCAACATTTATTCTATTTTTGCTGTTGATGTACATTCTAACAAACTGCAAAAGTTTAAATCTAAAGCTGCTATTACATTGCTTGTGTTGTTTTCTGATTTCAGTACGTAAAAGTGAAATATCGTGTCTAATATACAATTTTTAATTTTTCGTCTGAGCTCAGTTGAAAATAGAACTTATTCTATTTCCATATAATATACGATATGAGTTTTAAATGTCTTATTCTTAAAGTTAGATTTTGATATCAGATGAAAAGTCAGACAGTGTAAAGGCGGCATTATCAACACTAAAGAAAATTATGTTTTTTTTACAAAGAAGAATAAGCTTATTAAATTGCCTAAGTCAGATCTAATACAGTTTTTCAATTGAAAGGCTTATTGTAATAACAGCGTAAGCCTTGTGAATTGAAAAACAGAGTTTATATGTATTTCCTTTTTACGGTAGCCATCCCAAAATCCTCTCTCTCTATTTCCTAATTAATTTCTGATTAAGACGATAATTGACTTTGTAAATTTCAATAATTTTGTTGAATAGTCCTACTTCCTACAGAGAAAAAAATTATTGTCTAGCTTTTTTCAATTAACTATTTGCTCTGCAAAATATTTGTTTTTAAATAATTTTTTTGTTAAATCAATGTTTTCATTTATTGATGTTGCTGTTATGCTAAAAAAGTACTGTCAACACATTTAAAAACCAAATACGTTACATTAGTAAAAGTTATTTATTTTTTTTTTAATGAACAGAAAAAAGCTGTATATTTGCACTGTAATAAACACTAGTTAGCAAAGGAAAAGATTTAATTACGATATACGTAATTACATCATTTCATACTACCCATTGTATATACAATGGGTAGTATGAATAAAAAGAAGGAATTGCTTTTTACTTAAAAATTTGTTTTAAAATACAAAATTCTGTAATTTATTGAATACAAAACTAAGAATTTTGGATTTTAAAAAAAATTTTTATATAAAAAGAAAATGCTTTTTTTATTCATACTACCCAATGTTTCTAAGTCGAGCGCTCTAGTATTTTTAATATAATTATGGTTTGGTTTTTACAAAATATGAACTTATTTTTAATTACTGACAAGAGTAATGTATAAAACATGTTAATTGCAAGGAAAATATTTGAAAAATATTAATTTTATACAAATAGTGTCAAGAGTAAAGGGGATGCCGGGATGTTAGTTGGATATTGCCAAATTCATAGCCAATTAATTACAGTTGCAATTTAAGTTTAAAACTGTCAGTTCCGTGAATACTATTTATATTTTAAATGTTATTAAAATATAAAAAAAAACTTGTATCAAAGTTAACACAACATATTTTGCCTTCACTGCAAATAGCTACTTTAATAATTTGCGCGTGGACGTCTGGCTAAACAAAAGGATAATTTAAATCATAAGAACGACAATCGTGCATGCATAGGCAATGTAACACCATTTTGCATCGTTGGCACTTCCTAAGTGGATTGTTAAGTTACTTTAAGTTGGGTTTAATTTAGTTAAGGCAGTCTTAGTGAGTTATCAAAAGTGTTTAGTCGACTTAAGAAGTGTAATTAAAAGTTTAAGTTTGTAAAGAAGAACAAGGGGTTTTATTGGGAAAATATAAATCGCCGCCGTTTGGCCAACTTGTTGTCGTGGCGAAATAATTTTTCTTGAACGAAGTCCTTCCGACTTCGTTAATTGGCGCCCAAGCAGGGACCGCTTGAAATGCGGTATCTTTGAAAGGGCCTTATGGGCCAAGTGTTCCGCGGGAAGTTTGCGACCAGTGTGTGAAAGGAAGAAAAAGTAACATATCCTTAGGGAAATAATAAATTTAGTGGCACACCAATTCCTACCATTGGGGGGACCCCTTGACCTCTCTATAAATTACCCGAAAAAGGATATAGTGCAATAAAAAAGTTGAAAGTTAAGTCAAAACTGGCGGATACTTTCATCAGGGTTCGATTCCCATACAAGAAATGTAAAATAAGGTAAAATATCTCACCAAAATTTTGAAAAAGGATATAATAATAAAAAATTAAAATTTATAAAAGTGAAGGAAAAATTGGTAGATGCATGCATCAGGGTTCGACTCCCTCACAGAACTACATACATTTTTTTCTTCTTCACGGAAAACGTTACACTGTCGCTGCAACCCCGCCGGAGCACAAGTCTAGATCTTTAGTTTTTGCGGACTTTCCGCTATGATATGCCTTGCTCGATACTCCCTAATTGGGCCGCATTTTTAACGCGGCCTTTCCACGATCGATTTTTTGAGTGCAAAATTAAATAAGAAATGTTTTTGTTGAAAACACACGAAAAACATCAAGCCAAACCATTTTTAAAATCAATATTAATAATTATTACAAAATGTAGAAATGCTAGATCGAAATTCTAAAAATATGCATTTGTTTAAAATTCGTGTTTTTAAAAAAAGATTTAACAATAACAAGAAGTTTCTTAATTTTATACGAACTGTGATATATAAAAAAGGATAATTCTTCTAATCTTTTTAAGCTTTGCCTCATGACAAAGTAAATTATCTGTGTAAAACGAAATTGTGAAAAAAAGTTTAGCGATTATGAACATTTTGACGCAAAGAATGACCGAACTGACTGGTACTGTGAACCTGTTCAGTTAGTCGGGCGTCCCGTTGTTGCCGAGCCTGTAGGACAGGGAGATGGTCCTGCGTGACTAGAGAAAAACTACTTAGGATTAGCCAAATGTATGAACCCCCTTTTTGGTCCATTTATCAATAGTGAAGTTGTTGGAACAACAGTGAGAGCCGAAATACGAACCAAAACCAAAGATCCTATTTACACAATAAGCTACCCCTACCTCTCCAGCATGAGAGGCGAGGTCGATAGGCAAATACAGAAAATGCTAGAAGAGGGCGTCATTCGACCATCGAGGAGTCCCTATAACTCCCAAGTATGGGTAGTTCCGAAAAAACCTAAACCAAATGGGGAGAAACAATATCCCCGATATCAATGCCACTTTGGCCAGCCTAAGTGAGGCAAGATACTTTACAACCTTAGATTTAACGTCTGGATTGCACCACATTCCTATGAAACCGTCTGACGTGCATAAGAGAGCCTTTTCCACTATGAACGGGAAGTTCGAGATCCTCCGCTAGGCTTTTGAACTTAAAAACGCTCCTGCCATTTTCCAGAGAATGATTGACGATGTTCTTAAGGAATATATTGGTCGAATATGCTACGTTTACAATGATGACTTATTGTCTATGGGGAAAATGAGGAGGAGCATCTGAAGAGCATAGAGGTAATTTTTTCAAGGATACTGAAGGCCAATTTAGAGTCAATAGGTTATATCGTTACCACTGACGGCATCAAACCGAATGAAAAGAAGGCTGCTATCCAAAATATTCGGCCACCAGGCAACCTGAAGGAATTAACCTCACATTACACGAAATTCATCCGAGATTACTCGAAAGTAAAGTCGAACCAATCCCCGAAAGGTGCACGTTACACTGGGAGAAGCAGAACTGCAGGTCTTCAAGAACCTTAAAAGCATACTGACATCAAATGAAATCTTAGCGTTCCCAGACTTGGAAAAGCCGTTTAATATTACCACGGATGCCTCCAACTACACTAGAGGTGTTGTACTGTCCCAGGACCATACCGGAAAAGATAAGCCAATCGCGTGTATTTCCCAGAGGAGAATTACACCAAACACGAAAAAGAGATGTTGGCGATAGTATGGGCACTAGATAACCTGCGATCATATCTGTGCTAAAAAAATCAGAATTTTTACTGACCACGTGCCCTTAACCTTTGCGCTTAGCAATAGAAACCATAGACATAAATTAAAACGCTGCAAAGCGCGTCTCAAGGAGTACAACTATGAGTTGATTTACCAACCAGGTAAATCAAACTTAGTGGCTGACGCTCTCTCGAGATCAGAAGCAGAAACGGCAACGTAGTACGTTAATCAGTTAGCCTCGGAAACGGATACAGCTTCAGAGGGTCAGGAACATCGTGAGGCGGACAGCGACTCTGATACCGTAACTGCCTCCGAAGGGCGAACATGTTCCGGAATCATGCATAGCGCAGAACAGGATAACTCAGATTTAAAACCACATGTTGAGGCACTTTTGAATGTTTTTCGAAACCAAGTAATAATAAAAATAGGAAGAGACCGTTATTCGAGAATGTTTTTCGAAATCAAGTAATAATAAAAATAGGAAGAGACCGTTATTCGCATGAGGAACAGCATGTCAGGTTTCATCGACACTATGTCACTGTAGAGGATCTAGACGAAAGTACTCTTACCAATATCCTTAAGGAAAACCTTAATCCGAACGTTATAAATGGCATCGAATTGCCGGAAAATCTTCTTTGCCTAATTCAACGAGTAAATTTTCCAACTTTTCAATGTACAAAATTAGAATTACGCAAAGAATTAATAAGGAAGTTGCAAACGAGGAGCGCAAACTGCGGATAATAGAGGCAGAGCACAAAAGAGCACATCGAAATCCCAGATAGAGTAAGGAACAAAGTCTAGAGCAATATTTTTTCCCGCGAATGAATAGGCTTACAACGAAACACGTTTCTACATGTTAAACTTGTCTTTCAAAAATTAACTTAAGAAGACACGATTCTGAAAGCCTGACTCCTCCTCTAGTATGCAAACCAATTTAGTAGTTTAGAAGTTACATACTTGTTAGCACTTTTCTTTAATTTACACCACTGTGCGTTGTTTGTATAAGCTCTTCAACATGTAGCAACCATACCGAAAAACCGATCACGTTCAAACTTCACAATATGATTTCTACAAAGATAAGTTATTTACATATTTAATTTGAGCTAAATGTAAAACATTTCATGTCTTCTATCGACATTTAGTTGAAATTTTGGCGGATGCTTGTCTGAAGACTAGGTGTAAACGTGCACCGATTTCATTAACTTTTAGTTAGCTATATTTGTAGTGCGTGACTAATTTTATGAATCGAATTTCGTCCAATTATCTTAAGAATTGCTCTTTTAATCCAATGAAAATGGTAAAAAAAACTGAAATTTAAAATCTTAAATATCGCTTTTTTATGAGCTAACATTGAAAAGCAGTAAACGTTACTGAAATCAGCGTACTCGAATTAAGTTTATCCGTCGATTGCCCCTTCTGTCGGTTTTTACGACTACTATAGTGTAATCAGCGAAACCTTCCATTCTGCTGGATAGCATTTGAGGTGCAAAATAGCGTTGAATATAAATAGAATTATCCTTTTTGCAGTATAGGGTAGCTCTAATAGCATTTTATTGCTTATTTTATCAGCGCCTGGTGCTTTTTTCATATTTAAGCCCGCAATCCAGGGCTACCATATGGTAACGCTTGGTAACGCTAGTTTTTCCGCGTTTTCCGTAAAAGTGCAACAATGTATTGCAAAATGGACATCATTTTCATGCTTAGGAGGTCGAAATACATAAGTACATATTGTCATATAAAATACAAAAAGGCCTATCTACATTTTCAGGAGAGATAAAAAACTTAATAAAAAAACTGATTATTGTGATTATAAAAACGATTTTTTTTGGGTACTATCATTAATAAAATCTGAACTAATGATACAATGATGAATAAATAATTTTATATTCACAAAAGTTTGCTTGTTATTAAGTTTTTTATCTCTCCTGAAAATTTTTTAATAATGTAGATAGGCCCTTTTGCATTTTATATGACGATATACATCTCTTCAACAAAATATAAGACAAAAAAACTCTGGGCTCTACCGGGTTAAGGAGTTATTTGCTGAGTGTTGCGTTTTCCTCCGATTGTGTCTAAGTTGTAAGCCTGACAGGCATTTGTTGAGTGTTGTGTTTTTTATTTGCCATAACAAACATTTCAATATCGATCGCACTTTGATGTTAAAAAAAGTCGTATATAAAAAAATGCTCCATATTGATCACACCTGAAGAGTTTTATCTAATTTTTGTGATATATTTTTTAATTGTTTGCATTGGCTGTGTAGGAAAAAGCTAATACAATAATTCTCTTTTTATTATTGTTTTTAAATTAGCAAGGTCAGCTTTAAGTGCAAAAATGACATAATATATGGAATGTTTACTTTAATCACTTGTCAAAATATTCCAGATACCACAAACACAAAATATTTTAGGGGAATAAAGCTTGCGTTGCTCTCTTTTATGTTGTATGTACAAATAAATTTTGCATTTACCTGAAATAAACTTGTGGGCAAAATATTTGAATCCTGGCCCATCGTGCGGTGTTTCAAAGTCGGATATGATTTGATTTAGACTTTTTCTTCTGCATAAATTTTTTTTTTATTTTTTCAAATATTTTATACTAATTTTTTTGCTATTATCGTGAGCGGCTTACTAATTTTATTATGTTGTATTATAATATATTTATTCTATGAATTTATAAAGTATTACTTGAATGAGCTTATTTTTACTCCTGTGTATTTAAAAACTGTAAAATTTTTTTACATTTGTGGTAAACTGTTTGTGGTTTTGTAATAAAATAAATTGTGGAAAAATTATGTCATTGTAAATTTGATTTATATTATTAACACGGAATATAAATAAATACATGTATAGTAATTCTACATGAATAAATACGGAGATAACTTTATTAGCACAGTCAACAAAAAAAAAAGTAAAATTTGCCCAATTTATTTACACGCCATCTATTTTCGATCGTAAACATTTGCAAATTATGACAAAGATAATTAGAATTTGTATTGCAACATATTTTATTTTTATGTGATGCAAAAAAGTTTATTTATTTGCAATATTATACGCATAATTTTATATTATAATTTTTATGCAAATTTTTTTTATATATGATGGTTTTGTGCTATTTGATTTTCAAAGTGCTATTAATAGCTGTTTTACACTATCTCACAAGCCGTTCTACTTTGGTAAAAAAAATGCAACTCTGATCTAATGAGTTTATGGAAAGTTTTAAAAAAGCAATAACAACACACTAGATCAGGGTTGCATATTGTGCAGAAGTCGAACAGCTTGTACAAGAGTCTAAAAACAGTTTAATGCCTATTTGATACTATCTCACAAGCCGTTCGACTTCTGTAGAATATACAAACCTGATCTAATGAGTTTATAGAAAAACAATAACAGCACATTGTGGCAGGGTCGCACTTCGTGTAGAAGTCGAACAGCTTTGATAATAGTCTACAACCAGCTTAATGAATATGAGTCTATTCTTAGTAATCTGTATATCTATAAGCAGGTAGCTAGAAGTCCGATTTCAATATAAAATGACTAGTATTTAAAATGGCTCATATATGCATATGTATATAACGTACATATATATACAACTTCTTATATATGTAAGCACCTTTTTGACTCTCGATCCAACATTTCCCGACTGCAAAAAGCACGTTATATTGCACAGGCTTTAAAATTGATAGAAAAATTGTTTTTATATTGTAGTTCTTTCAAGTCCATATGAAAATAATGTCTGTTTCGTGCAATTTTGTAAGCGGAAGTACTGTTTCATCCTTCCGGAAGTATTCTCTCTATATTACCAAGCTTATTACATCTACACACAGAAAAAAAAGGAATGTAAAATCCACATGCCGCAATTTTGATTGTAAATCATATTAAATTTACAAGAAATAATTTGTCGTTTGAGTGTGTTAGTGTCTACTTGCTTTGTTCATTGCTACAATTCACTATTCTGCTTAGTTGTGTGACTTGTTGTTGTTTATTCTTACAAGTGTCGTCTATGTATACGACAAAAAACGAATTACCAGCGAATATTTACTGCTGCTGGTTTAAAATTAACCTTGTTAAAATCAGCGTTAAAACAATTTTTTTATAAACGTTAAGTTTCATTTTCAATCGACTTGACTATAACTTTAATTTCAAATAAGTTTTATGTTAAATAATCATTTAAATCATGTTGAATTAAAATGAAATGCATTTTACATACGATGGTATTTATTTAGTGTATAAGTAAAGAAAAGTTTGAAGCTGTTGTGGCTGCAGTGGTTAGCGCGTGGACTATCATGCAGGTAGCACGAGTTCAAATCTTGGCTGGGACAGTCAGCTACAACGAAACGTTTTCTGATGACTCTCACGTAAGTAAAATAATTTATAAAATAGCTACATTAAAGTCATGTTGTTTCAGCTTGATATAACTTTAATTCAACATGATTCTTCGTGTTGTTCCAATATCAAATTGACGTTGTTTCAACTTGAAATAACTTTGATTCAACATGTTTCTTCGTGTTGCTCCAATATCAAATTGACGTTGTTTCAACTTGAAATAACTTTGATTCGACATGATTCTTCGTGTTGTTCCAATATCATATTCACGTTGTTTCAACTCGAAATTAGTTTGATTCAATGTAATTTTTCGTATTATTTCTGTATCAACTTCATTTTGATTTAACTGTACTGGAATATTAAATCAACATGAAATATAGTTAATTCAAAAGGAATAAATTTTCTTTCAAGATTATTGTAAATCATGTTGATTTAACATGAAACACCTATGAAGCAAAATCACCACCGAAAAATGATAAGTTAACCTGGTTTTCGACGATTTTACATGGAAATTTTTCTGTGTGTAGGCATAATTTTTAAATGGGATAGAACAAAATATATTTATAAAGTATAAACATGTTCTTACGAAATAAAAATGCAGATTAAAATATAACGAGCAAAAAGAAGACTATGGTTATCAAAATCAACTACACAGCACAACATTAAATTAGTTCATTATCAGCTTGCTATTCAAAATAAAGAAAATAGTACTTTCGAGAAATGTTGCACCAATCAGTTGTTAAGAAATATAGCTTAATAAACTTGTAAACTTACAGTATTCCTCATGCTATAAAAGCTCACATTAACATTCATAGAAAAATTCCATTCATGCTAAACGCCATTCATGCTAAACGCTAAAAATGCTAAACTTTTAACTATAGTTAATATAAACACAAAACAACATTAATATAGTACGCGAAGTTACTATAAGCTTACTATTCGTTATATAAACGTGATGCTCTCCATCTGCCGAGTTAGTATTGTATTGAACTTAGATGGGTGAATATCGCTAAGCAGAGTTTAAACGACATAGTGTTAACATCGTGCAGACATACTTACGAGGCTGATTCTCATTCTAAACGTAGATTTTGTGTGTTTTTTTTTGTTTACTAATGCAACTAATATATATATTAGAGAAGATAGGATTTTTATTATACTTTTCGCCTCATTCAATGGTTCCTGAAATGCAATTATATTATTCGATTTTTAGCATTTTTGTGTATTGAGCCGTTACATTTGTTCCGCTGTTGTTCCAGGAATGAGTTTTGCGAAATATATACATCACCTAAAATTAGTGCAGGGCTTGAAAGCTCTATACATATTGTAGACATCGCAGGACGAAATTAAAAGTTATGATCACTTTTTCAATTTTGACTTGGGAAAAATAAAAAAATTTTATGTTTTAAAATAAAACTTTACAAACATTTATACATGCAAAAAGCAGGCAAACTCTTCTTTCAAATAAGACTTATTTTAAATAAACCGACCAACAATGCCAGAAGTTATGTCAATTTGAAAATTTTTCTTGTTGCAAGATACGACTTCCTAATACATTCTTCGGAAATATAACAACCCACAGTAAGAAAAAAGCAAAATGTCTTCAAAGAAAACCAGAAATTTGTAAACAAAAAATATTCGTTATATCGTTTCTACCCTTCAGCTTTAACTATTAACTGTTTATAACTATTTTGAACGTCCTAAAATTTATATATAAATTACATGCAAAAAAGAAGGTTTATTGATTTGTTGTGGTTGCTATTCTATATGGCGATATTTCGTTAGTTGCTAATGCCAACTTATCAGTAGATCTTTAAAAAACGGCTCCACATTTGTTGTCCCCCAATGGAGGAACTATCAATTGCTAAGCCGATGAACCACATTTGAAAAGTTTTCAAAACTCGTATAGTTAGACTCTCAAAAAAGAAATGAGAATCATAATACACAAGCATAATAGTTTTATTAAGAAAATACAAAACTTTACAAATGAACAACACAACAAACAATTTTTATCCGATATCAATTTAACTTTTTTTCTTTGCACATAAATTTTTTAGAATATCTCGTTGAATAAATACATTTTATATAAATTATATTTTAAAAATTTGTTTACGTAACGCTCAATACATTTTTATACGAATTTAATATTTTTTTCAGAACACATATTTTATTTTGAATTCAATACAATTCAGATGTATAATCTTCGATGCATTTTAACATAACCTCCTCAGGTATTCACTAAAAAAATTTCAATAATAATAAAAAAATATGGATAGCACTCTATACATTTATTTTTTAATACAAACGATGATTTATTGAAAAAATATTTTGCAATATAATACTATTTAACAAAGTTCACAAAAGTTTTAAATACTTAGAAGTTATTTTGTTGTATGTTGTTAATGCAATTTTAATAATTAAACTGAGTAATGAACCGTACTAAAAACATAACGCTCAATACACTTGACTGCAGACAATACTACAATTAAAAAAAATATTAAAATTTCTAATATTTTTCAAAAGTTTGATGCACGCAAAGAAAAGATATGGTTGTGGCATGGTTGCGTCAGCAATGACATGTTTCCCGACACAGATTTTCAATGTGGCAAATAACTTATTATTGCATTAAATGACTGTGAACCTGAATTAGCTTAAGGCAAAAAAACTAACGTTTACATTTAATAATAATATTATAAGATTTCAGGAAAATTGACACATGGTTGGCTTGAACAATATATATTGCTGAAATAATTCTGACTACAATCATGGTTTATTTAAAAATTCAACAGCAGAATGGTTCTATAAAAATAAAATATCATTCTTATCTATACTATTTTGTTTGCAATAAAGCTATGGTTATAAAACAGATATGAGTCTCTGCTTCCAAAAAATTATTGTTCTATCACTTTGTTTAATGTTTTTTGTTAGTTTTGTGTTTTAGTTGACAGCGTTTGGTTTATTTTTATGAGCGGTTGGTGTGAAAAAATAGAAATTAATATAACAAAAAGTGATATATTCCGGCAATTAATGTTCGGCCATGTTCTGAAGACCATTTAGTTTTGAAATAGCAAAATTTAAAAAGCGAAGAAAAGTGTTCTTCAAACGGACAGTTTAGTGCATTTGTAGGTTTGTTCTGATAAAATATGTGAAATATCTGAAAAACAAAAACCAACTGAAAACCTCTAATAAGTGAGTTTTTTAGTTGGATTCTGTCCTGAAAGTTGCCGATTTCATAACGAAATGTTTTTCAGAACATACCCGATTGTAAATATAACATGTGTCAACAAATATGTATGTATTTATGTGAAAATAGATAATAATTTTTATTTCGAACTCAACACACTGACCAGTTGAAAAATTTGGCTTTTGATTTAAATTGAAATAATAAAATTTTTTAGCTACTGTCAATTATTTAATCTAACCATAAGAAAACAATAAATTTATAATTATATAGAACAATATATATGGTTATTTAAAACCATTTATATGGCTAGTTTTAACCATATATATGGTTATTTTAGACCATATTTTGTAATTTAGAACAATATATATGGTTGTTTTGAACCATATACATGGTTGCTTGAACCATGCATATGATTGCTTTAACCATATATATGGTTATTTCAAGCCATTTATTGTAATTTTGAGCCATATATATATATCGTTCTTTTGAAACATACATATGGTTCCTTGAACCATGTATATGGTTGTTTTGAACTATATATATATGGTTGTTTTCAACCATATATTCTATCGTAGTATGTTGCTCTTCGATTATGGTTGCCTCAACCATGTTTTTTCTTTGCGTTTGTAGACGAACCAAATGCAAATATAGTAAAACCGTTATAAATTTAATCTCGTTTTTGAAAAAAGTTCATAGTTTCTTAATGTGGCAAATCAACACCAAAAAGAGGGGGAAAACAGTATTTTTGTTTTTGCTTTTTAACACATAATGGGCAGTCTTACACAAAAAAAAAACATGTACATTTACTTACAATCTATTAAATTATGCTAAAGCAGTTTGCATTTTACAATTTACGCGTTTGTGTTATGAAATATTTTACTATAATTTCAACGGACACAAAAAAGCATTTGAATTTATTAGGCATCATAAATTAAGAAAGGAAAACTTAAAATGAAAAGTTTTCACTGAAAAAATAAAATATTCTTACGTACAAAAGAAATTTTTTTCTTATCGGAAAAAAATATGAAATAAAATACAAATTTAAAGTACAATATAATTTTGTACATAAAAAGAAAATAAAAATAAAAACGTTTCTTTTTGTACAAAAAAAAGTTTTTTAATTTGAAGTTTCTTTGTGTTAGAATTTAAATTTTTGCAAAAATTACTTGCATAGTTGTACATGTCGCAAAAATTACAAATGCTTGCAAAATGCTGCAAAAATCTATATCAAGTCTTAACCCCTAAAAAGGACAAAAAATCATGCCTTTAGCGAAAATGGCATGATTCTCACTTAATTGCGAAAATGACATGATTCTCACTTAATTGCAAAATTGGAACCAAGTCCTTAAACTACTGGTTATAGCTCGTTAAAACTGCAAGGAATGCCAAAAACATGAGAAAAATCGCAAAAATTACCCAAATTCGCAAAAACTTGCAAGAGAGCAAGGTAATGTTGATTGAATGTCCCTAAAAATGTACGAAAGCCAAAAGCTTTGAAAAATTCACATATATCGCGAAAATATCGAAAACTAGCGAAAAATTGCAAAATTTTTAACATGCCACAATATCGGCTAAAAATCGCTAAAACTCTAAGGAATGCCAAAAATATAGTAAAAATCGCGAAAATTACGAAAAAAAACTTGATAACAGCGGCATAATAGCAAGGCCTAATATTGTTTAAAAATCGTGAAAACTGTAAAGAAGCTGAAAACTTGCAAAAATTCGCATTTATCACGAAAATTGCAAAAATTCGCGACAAGTTGCAAACTCGGAAACAAGCCCCAAAATTAACTAAATATCGTTAAAACTTAAAAAAAAAACTCTGAGAAAGAATGCGAAATACTTGCACATCCGCGAAGATTTATAAAATGTACTAGCTATACCCAGCGTGCTTCGCTACCCCATTGTTGTGCAGATATAGACAAATTAATTAACTCATTTAAAAATAATCATAAAATTGGTTAGTTATTTGGCGATCTTTTTAGTTTTGGCGAATTTTGGCGTTTTAAGGATATTTTCATATTGCCGATTTTTCGTTTTGACTTTTTTAATTCTGGCATTTTTCAGTTTTAGAGTTTTTTAAAATTTCAAGAATTTGCCTCTTACGGTTTCCAAGATACAGCAAACTGTTTAAATTACATAGTCAAAATTACTTTAACTTTCAGAACACCCCTTAATTTTTGTTGTGTTAAATATTCTATAGACTACACCAATATTACATTAGTATTTCAACATGTTTCGTTGCTCGCTATAGAGCACCCTTTAATCTTTAGCCCCTAGTTCTTACGGCTTTCGAGAAAACAGCCTGTGACAGACAGAAATACAGACAGACTGACGGACAGCGTATCGAAAACGATAAGATTAATTTACACTTTTGGTGTACAGAGCCCTAAAAAGAACCTTTTCCAAAAAGTAACTTTTCAAAAAGTAACCATTTTCAAAACAGTACCATTTTCAAAAAGGACCCTTTCCAAAAAACATTATTCAAAAAGTACCATTTCTTAAAACGACATTTTCAAAAAAGTAGATTTTCGAAAAAGTACCTTTACTTTAAAATATAAGCGGTTAACAAAAAAGTACCACAATTATATTTTTACCCTTTTTCGGCCCCTAAATGTACAAATTTCAAAAAAGTACAAAATAACTGTCCACTCATTTTTCTATCTTATTATGACGCTTTTGGAATTTTATGTCTATCTTACTTAGATTCGGAGATATAAGAACACCGAGTTTACCCGTTTTTACCCCTTTTAATCCCATTAGAATTTAACTTTTCAAAAATTCGTTCTTAGAGAATATATACAAACATATGCATTCAGTATGTGTATCAATGTGCATAAAAAATAGTCGTATGGAAAAAAGTACCAAAAAGGGCTACCAATTTTACCGCTTATATATTCAAATTTGAAAATATACAAAGTTGTTTTTGAGGGCTTTTTAAGGAGAGAAGAATGAATTTCAAGTTTAGTTTCTAACTTTATTACTTTAGCAGATAAACTGTTAACAAAAAAAAACCAAAATTATATTTTCACCCTTTTTCGGCCCCTAAATGTACAGATTTTGAAAAAGTTTCAGACACCTGTCCGCTCATTGTTCTATCTTATTATGATGCTTTCAGAATTTTACGTCTACCTTACTTAGATTCAAAGATATAAGGTTACCGATTTTACCCGTTTTTATCCCTTTTAATCCCCTTAAAACTAAAATTTTCAAAAATCCTTTCTTAGTGAAAGTATACAAGCATATTCATTCACTATGCATAAAAATAGTTGTATGGAAAAAAGTACCAAAAAGAGCAACTAAATTGAACATAAGAAACAAAATGTACAAAAAAACTTTCCGGTCCTTGCGAATATATATTTATGTTTTCATAGCTTTATTTAAGATATTCTTAAATTAATTTAGATTTCCCAACCTCGAATTATTATTTCTCAATAAATTTCTGAGAGGACATTGCACATAGGTCTGGCGAGCCACATTTTTTGGCCAAAAGTCAAAACTTCTATTTTCATATTGCATCTCGAAATCTAATAAAAAAAACACTTTAAATATAACAAAACTGCAAAATTTTTTTCTAGACTTCAATCAAACGTCATTTTTTAAATCAAGGAAATACATTTTTTTACTTGGGTTGAGAAATTTATACATTTGGTGTAATTTTGGTCTTACTTTAGATTATAATTTAAAAGTAAAGAAATAACATATTTTAGTCTCTAAATAATGGAAACTAATGACAATGGTAAGTGTTCGAATACCTAGTAGCGAAACATTCAATATTAGTTACGGATATAACAAAAAATGTATAAAACTTTCATAACCTTAATACCAGCGACTGTTACTTTTTACGACAGAAACATTAGAGTATAACTTAAAAAGTACAAAAAAGATCAATAAGGTAACAACACCGTGAATTAGAGTGATATGTTGTGCATCCATCGCTGTTAAAATTGTTTGCAAATTGTTGCAAATTCTTCGATAAATCTATTCTTTTTTCAGGCAAATTCTTCTTGAAAAATTACGAACATCTAAAAGTTTGGCTGAGTGGGAATAATAAACTGGAGAAAAGACAACTTCTGTTCAATTATATTTTTGAAATGACTGAAGCATCGAATACTTCTCTAGAATATGAGAAGTATTTAAGGTCAGAGATTCGAGTATATTGTGGAAGACAAAATTCAAGATGGCAGAAATGTGGTAGGGCAATTCAAATCTTTAAAAACCAAAATAATATCTGGCTTCAAAATGTAATGGTATTCAAGAAACTAAAGGAAAAATATTTTTCTGTAGAAAGGGAGAACACAGAAGAGAAACCTTCATCGTCAAGCGGTCGTCCCCGGAAGCAATTCGCAATTCACAATTTACGGCCAATGACACAGATTTATTAATGCAAGCATTGGTAATGTCGGCAAGAAAAAGCAATAAAAAAGATTTATGTGCTGTTTCCACAATGCAAAGAAGCACTGCTTGTCTAAAATTTGTATGGAAATCACTCAAACAACTGAATGCTTTTCATATAAATTTTAGACAAGCAGTACTTGTTTGCATTGTGGAAACAACACATTAATTGCTGTTATCAAAAAAAAAAAAACAACAGAAACTCCAACAAGGCCAACCAAAATACGAAAGATATTTTTAAACAATGATAAACGTCCTGTTGCTCTTACCTATGGGGGAGCTCTTGCATTTTTCCTTGAAAATAAATTTACAAAAAAGCAATATTGCAATCTCAGACTGGAATGTAAGCATAGAAACGCCGATGTGTATCCTTCGTATATGAGACTATTGGCATCAAAAAGTAGCTGTAGACCGAACGACATTTTCGTAACTGAAACCGTTGCCAAAGTTCCGCTTCAACAGCGTCTAATACACACTACAACCAGAATAGTTGAAATGCAAAAGGAAGTAATATTATCAATAATGACTACCAAAGAATGTAATTATATATCAGCAGAGTTGATTTTAAGCTATGGGTTCGATAGCAGTACCGGTCAAGCACAATTTAAACAATCTTTTCTTGGATCATATTCTTCCTGTTTCACAGACTATTCTCTTCTATCTACTACTGTTATTGCTTTGAGACTTGTGTATGCCTCAGGAAGACCGATTTGGTGCAACAGATCTCCACAGTCCACAAGATTTTGCCGACCACTGAAACTAGAATTTATAATAGTGCCGAAAGATGTGATACTAAAAGAAAATAACGATTTAAGCAAGAAAATTGAAGAGCTACTCGTAGAAAACTTGACAAATAGAAGAATCAAAAATAGTGAATATAAAATTCAGAATCGATGGAAAAGTTTTAAATATACTGACAGGCACCAAGTCCACACAATCATGTCCAAATTGTGGAGCGTCCTCCATGGATTTTCTGAAAATTAAGGACTATAATCGGAAAAGTTTAAGGCAATGGAAAATAACTTAAAATTTGGTATAACTCCACTTCATTGCCACATCAGATTTTTCGAATTCATACTGCATCTTGTATACAAAAACAATATTAAGAAATGGAGAGTAACAGACAGTAACGATAAGGAAAATGTTAAGTCAAGAAAAAAAACGCATTCAAAACGAATTTTGCTCTAAGCTTGGACTCCGTATTGATATGCCGAAAGTAGTCGGCTTCGGAAATACTTCCCAACGCGTATTTGTAAAGCATGAAAATTTTTCTGAAATAGCTGGCATAGATCTTCAAGTTATTTTTCGTTTAAAAATTATTTTGATAAGCCTATCATGTCAATGTCCCCTCAACCGGAAAAATTTGAAAAGTACTGTTTTGAAACGGCGCAACGTATACAAAATATTTACGACTTGTGTGCCATGACGCCAACAGTTCATAAAGTCATTGTACATTCTAAAGAAATAATATTAAACACTCTACTTCCGCTGGAATGTTTTGGAGAGGATGCAGCTGAATCAAGGCATAAGTTATATAAAGACAATAGATTATGTCACGCTCGCCGAACTAGCCGCGCCTATAATATTTCTGATGTATTTAATAGAGCTATGGATATTTCAGATCCATTAATTTCATCAATGCTATTAAATACACGTTACCGCCCTACCGTGCTGTGAGGCTCTCGCTGAAACTTCCACATTTGAAGAAACCGCAGATGATGAGGAAGAAACTGATGAAGAACGTAACGACGAAACAAGCGAAGACAACGTAGTTTTGGATACCAAAGATTGTGACTAATTAATTTTTAATTTACTTATGCGACTAAAATGCCACCTTGGCTTTCCATGGGTTAAATATGATCAACCTTTCATAAAAATTTAAAAAAATTTAATATTTTATGTGTGTTTAATTTTAATATACTTATAATTTTGGCCAAAAAATGTGGCTCGCCAGACCTATGTGCGTTGGTAGGCTTCTTCAGGTAAAGGGGAAATTTAAAATATAAATATATTTTAAATTTCCCCTTTTCCTGAAGAAAGCCTACCAACGATGTGGCGAAATATTCAAAATGTACGTTAGATTTTTTAATAAAAAACTGAAAGACCTCAAGCTCAAATAAGAATTATTAAATCAAAACTAACTACGTTGCTCATTTCCAAATAGGATTAAGTATCACGATGAGACTAGCTCTCACACATTGTATGAAGCAATAACAGTTTAAAAAATCAAATTTATTAATAATGCTTAGGCCTGGTTTTAATTCCATCATATAAAAAGGCTATATGGTCCACATATTTCAAAGACTAAGGTAGCGGTTAATGTATTAAAAATATATGTACTCCATCATAGTAAAAGGATTGCTTTAAAAATAATTTTAGCCCTGTTAAGTACTATATTATTTAGAGCGTTAACTATGCAAAAATAGAGCCAGTTTTCATTAGAAAATTTTTAAATTTTGCAGTTTTTTCAAATATAAAAAAGAAACTTCGTGTATAAACTAATAACCATAGAAAATATTTTAATTAGAAATAATTAATTGAAAACGTCATGCTTTAAATATACGTATCTGTTTTAAATGTTGTATGCATGCTAAAATACGACTGTTATTAATTTAAACTTTTAATAAATAGAAATAAGAGTAATTGAGGTGCCATTCACATAATGAAATAAAAAAACAAATCAATAAATTTAATAATATTACTCATACATACACAAGGCAAATTGTTTTTATTATTTTATATATATTAGCATAGTTTTTATATCTATACAAATAAATAAAATTGAAGTGTCTTTTTACTATATGCATATGAAAGTATATGCGATACTTATAACAAAACAACAATTCAAAAAATGTTTGTTTGTTCTGAGTAATTTCCGAAACAGCCATTTCTAATTTTTCTTCAACATTATTATTTTTATTTTTTCTTGTTTATTTGCTGGGGTCTTTGCCTTAGCCGCTGTTGTGCTCATTATTTCCGAAGGTAATAACACTGGTCAATGGCCTGTCACAATGGCAACAGATAATCACACTGATTCCAGTAACATATAATATACATATTGTTTGAGGTTTTTTTAATATTGCTAAGACAGTTCAATTCAATATCGACTTCTGCAATATACGCAGACTAAGGCCGAATGTTTTTTTTATACATATATATGATCACACTTGTCTTCATCGGCCGGACGTTTTAGGCTTATGTGACTCTGGTATATAAGAATGCTGATCCACAGGGCGTTCATTTACCTGGGCATCACCTTCTTTCACTTTTTTAGTTTCCACCGGGGCCTTGCATTGTCCATACGCGATGAAGTTGTGTACCAGTCATAGCAATCTAAACGGCGCACGTTGGGAAAACATAGTAAGAACCCTCGCATTGGAATCAATTCAAAAGTTACGGGCATTACTTTTCTTCGTGATTTTTTTTTTGTAATCTAGATATATTGAATATACGAAAAACGTATTCCTTAGGTAAATTCACCACTCTCCGTTTGATCTATAGCCACACAAAGATGGCACTCAAAAAAATTTTTTTAATTTATTTTATAAACTATTTTTATTGTTCCATTGAAATTAATGTGGAGTGGGTATTTGTCTGCCGAATGCAATAAATTTTAGCACTCACACTAAGCATAACTATACCATTATGCAGCAGCAAAACTTTGTTTCTACTATTTATATATCCGAGGATATTAACATTTGAAAAATGTACTATTTTATTTCAATAATTTTTTTAATTTTCATTGGAAAAAAAACTTTCATGTATCCAAGTGGATCCAGTAGATTTCTACACAGTGCTAATGGTGAATGGTTAACAAAAAAAAAACCGTACTTATTTTTCCTGCGCCTTTTCGAGATTTTTCGGTCTCACTATGTTGTTTATGGCTTTTGGAATTTTCGTATTCACTAAATAGAGTAAGTATAGTAGAATTAATATATAGAGCAGACTAAGCATGAAACGTCAAATCTTGATAAATTATACTTCTAATATGAAATTCTAAGTGGTTTGCAAAACTGGGCCGCACAGTGTCGTGAGTTCATATAACGAGAGATCTAAAATTGAAGGAGTATTCGTAAAGTAACGAAATTTAGCACACATATTTTATTTGATAAAACATAATCGCACCAATCGCGTCCTTCCCATATATTCTGAAATAAAAAACTGTTATAGCGGAGAGAAAAATAATTGTAAGTTAACATTTTTACAGGCATAAGTTTTAATAAGTTTAATGCTTCTTGAAGATTTCGTTCAATACAAAACAAGGATACACCTACATCAAAAATGTCATTATTTAAATAAGTAAAAAAAAGGAGCAAAAAAATTAATTTACTTCTCTTATAATGAGTTGAATGTGTAACTATATCCCACGATATAGACGCCGAAACATTTTATCAATTCGCTAAGGATACGGCGGTCATTCTTACTGAAAAATATGGATGGTGCTACATGTCGCTAACTATGCACAAAGTGCGCTGACATGATAAAATGTGTAATTTTGCCTTTATATTGTATCAAAAAACTTTTAATGATATTTCATACCATAGTGTGTAGTTCCAATATAATACATATGTGTCTAAAAATTATCTACTTCCTTCAAACTGTATGCTATCAGAAGAAGCGCAGGAGCATTGCAACAAGTATTTCAAGGCACGCAAGAAGAAGTTCACGATTGTTAAACTTAACCAATATTTTTAACAGATTTTATCTGATCCAAAAATAAATAGTTAACGCTCATATAATTCATAGGGAGCCGCGGATTCAGCTTGAGCTTTTAACTGAAACATACTGTTTTGCAAAATTTTTTTAGAAACTCAATAGAAATTGGGTATATTTTGCTCGTTTTGGAGGGATATCTCCTTCCCCCCTTACATTCGCTCCTGTTCATAGCTATGCTAGTACAACTTTTTTTAATTCAGTAATATAAACTATTACATATTGTGCATGATCCCCATATTAGTACTTTAACTTTGAAAACATCTTTCCTACCAGTTATAGGGGTTCAGTGTCGGGTACACAAAATTAAAAAAAAAATTATACATCAGATTACTTTCTTAACAATACTGTTGCGAGTGTCCAAATTTTTAATTAATAAAATTTATAGTACATCTACAAAATGCTATATGAAAATGCTATATGAAAATGCTATATGAGCGGTTTCTTGTTCATTTCACCAAAATAATGGTTTACACGTGTATCTTTTTTTCTGTTTTTTAGGAGAATCAATCTCAAAATTTTTTAATATATGTTCATTTTTCATGTCTTGACTTTAGAGTGTAGGGTACAATCAATTGTCTGAAAAATCATATTAAACATATCCAAAATCTATGAACATATCGCTTATAACAAAGGCGCTATCAAGTAAAATAGGCGTTGCGAGCGTTTTTAATAAGTGTTTGCCAACGTGCGCCAGAAGCGATAAAATTATATTTGGCTTCGATACCCTTTCCGATTATATCGAAGATCCTGGAGACTTGTTGGAACAGTGACATTGCTATTCGCCGCGCACAACCACCTTGCGCAAATACTGAATGAGCCAACACACATTTCGTGTATTGAAGGCTACAAAAACACTCTGACAAGAATGAAGTGAGTTTTAATGCAATTCTCTGATCATATCACCATTTCTGCCTACTTTGCATTATCTGAACTTCGTAACGTTTCATAGACAGCTACAAAACGTTTAAAATATATCTACGAAAAGGCTACTATGGTTCCTTGATAATAATGTGAATACCATGGCAGAAATGGTCGTAAGCACAGTTTTGCTGGGAGTGAAGACTATCATTCTATCAAAGTGAAGTCCGACTAAACCAAAAACGAAACCTTGGTTTAATAATGCAGTCATTTCCAGAGAGGAAGCATTCAGTATCTGGCGGAGTAACAAAACGCAGATACTGATTTGTTGAGCAGAAAGGCGGGATCTTCGTTTGCCAAAGTACTAAGGCTTTGTACGAGTAATGTCTTCAGACTATAGTCCTTGCTGATCCTCGGGGTAGCAAGACCTCTTGGTCATTTGTTAAATGAGTTAAGGACAATGCCGACTCTTTCAAAGAGTGGCCAAATATTCTTTGACCCGACTGGTAAAGCTTACATTCTAGCTGAACTATTTGCAAGTAAATCTCACTTGCCGGAAAGCAATAAACCAATGTCCACGCTTGATAGAGTATATGTAACTGTGCCAAAGATATTCTTTCTTAAAAAGATTTCAGCGGTTTTCAACATAAATAAATGTCCTGGACCGGGCGATATTCCAGCACTGGCCTTGCAACGCCAATCCCAAAAAAACGGAGAGGCTAGTAACCCTGAAAATTACAGCCACATTGCAATATGTTCTGCACTTTCTAAACTGATGGAAGGTACGGTGCGTATCCATCTTGTGAAGTATTTGGAGTCCAACAGTTTACTCAGCGACTGTCAGTATGCCTTTCATAGAACCCGCTCCACAGGTGACTTACTGGCATTCCTTTCGAAAAAATTGTGTTATTTAATACACCATTTTGGTGAGATTGGTGGCTCTAGATATATCTAAGGCATATTATAGAGTGTGGCGTGGTGCACTCTGCCAAAACTTGTTGCATTAGGTGCCGGTGATGACCTCTCCTGATTTATATCGAGATTTCTCAAGGATCGCACTATAAGAGTTGTTATAAATTGGACCTCATCACATGAGTTCAAGATTAATTCAGGGGAACCGCAAGGCTCCATTCTCTCTCCTGCCCTATTTCTTATTTTTTCTTAATGACCTACTCTGCTAAACTTCCAATCCTATCTATTCCTTTGCAGACGATAGCAGCAACTGCCATTCATATTAATTTAGTACTAGGCCAAGCCTTTCGCAGATTGAGGCCATGAGGAAAATCATGAATGATACTTTAAATCAAGATTTATAATAATCGCTGAATGGGGCGTGGGAATAGAGTCGAAGCTAATTCACATAAGACCAAATGCTGTATGCTCAAGAACAGACAGACGCATGACCGAACTTGCTGTACCATCTGAAATTATGTATGGTGTAAGTATTGCGGAATTAGATGCTCCTGATGTTGTTGGCATGAAAATCCAATGTGTTGTTTGATGAACTGATGACATTTTTCAATTCGCAAAAGAAGCATTCAAGTGCATCGGTTTCTTAAGATGGTAAAAGAATACTTCAATCCATCTGATCTCCTCAATATATAGGGGTTTTCAACAAGAACTTTGTTTTCTAAAACAAAATAAAACAAAAAATTTAGACAAAGCTCATTCAAATTTTTGTTGTATTACGAAGAGAAAAGTTCAGCAATTATGAATGAAAAATGATATCTGGCAAATGTCCACCACGACCACGCTGATGTCGATTCTTTCATCAACGTTTTTAGTCAACTTTTGAAAAAAAGCGGCCCAATCAGGCTGGTTTTTTCTGAATGAGTTGAGCTTCAATTCCTGCACCAGTTGAACCTTGTAATGCTTCAAAGCCAAATCCTTACGCAAAATCCGCCATGTGGTGGTTTAGATAACCACAATTGTGGAGAACTTCGAGGAATTGACAAATTTGGATTTGCTTCAACACTGTGGCTCACGGCTGCGATGTTTTCAGTTGAATGACCCAATCAAACACGCGTTGGTGTTGGCACATTTTGTATCGAGCCTGTCGATTCAAATTCAACGACCAAATTCTTAATTGCGGTCTCAGAAGTACGATTATGTTGTCCAAATATATCACGAATTTTACGAAATGTAACTTTAACAGAACCACCATTTTCATAGTGGATTTTAATTATTTTAATGCGATTTTCGAGCGAAATTTAATTCATTGTAACAATTGCCAATGCATCTACTACGAATACGTCAAAAAACTAAATGTCAAAACTATCACGTTGTTGGTGTTGTCACAATTGAAAAACAAAGTACTTGTTGAAAAACCCTTTATATACCACCTATATCCGAACGAAAATGGAATACAGCTCTTATGTATGGACCGGTGCCTAAAATTCTATTTTAAAGTTACTCGACCATGTACAGGAGAAGCTCATGGGCGACCATAGGTTAGCCAACTAAATTGACTCGCTGGAGCATGGACACAATGTGGGGTATATTTCGTTGTGTTATCATTTTTACTATGGAATATGTCCTGATGAAATCAGGGAAGTTGTAACCGAAACCCATACTTTCTGCGAGCAACTCGTTCTTTATTAAGTGTAGCTCTCGTTATGATCGATACGCCAATGAATCGCACTTGGCAGTACAGAGAGAATCCATTCTTTGCCCGAACAGCTCGTATGTGGACATACACAACATTTCCTAGATATTGAAGCGCCACGCCTTCTTAAAATAAAAAAAATTAAGCCAAACTAATTTAATAACTTTGGATAAAAACCATACAGTTCGACTAAAAATTCATAACTCAACTATTATAAAAAAAATTGTTAACATATTGTTTCTTTATCAGGAATATACTTTGATAATTTCAGCATGATTGATTCACTGCCATAGGAACTATAGATTTCGAAGAGAAAGTAAACAAGCAGATATTCTTTTTACATATATGTATATAAGACTATCAGTAAAACAAGACTAAAAACGAAAAATGGGCAATTAAACCCAAGCTCAAATATTATGCAATTAAAATAAAATCGACTCGTGAACTTTTTAGCATTTTTATTTCTAAATATAACCTTCTAGTAGGGTGTTCAGTCGTATAATGGTTGCTTGCTTAATCGGAAAATTAAAGTAAAATAATGCTCGGTCAAACAAAAAATTTCTATTTCGGGTAAAAGTTTATTCGACCAACAATTAATTCAAGCAATTTAAATCGAATGCATTATCGCAGATTTTTTTATTTAAAATTTAATTAAATTTTCTACTCAATTCAATCGTGAGATGATACGGTGAGGTTGGACCGCTTTAATTATCTATTGAGGAACTAAGTAAGGTATATAGCAACAATAATAGCCCATCGTCCCTACAATTTTAATATATATATTTTGTACCAAAACTCGGAAATATTCCATCAAGGGTAATTATTTGAAGCAATGTTACCGTGCTCTGTACAATTATCAAAAATGTTATAAATAATTTTTCTCGGATTATTATTGAATAATAAAATTTGTGTGTAACTATTGCGTAATTTTATCTATAGCTAGAGATCATTTTGAGCTAGGCAATGAAACACTTACACAATATAAAATCTTATTTTATAAGTTTAACGTATTTTTATTAGGGATGTAACGAATACCGATACCGATACCGATATATCGGCGATACTTCAGATTTTCCGATACATCGGTATCGGCGATATTTTACTGTCGATACGACGATACTTTTAAAAAATTTTTCAGAGTTTTTTTTAACAAATAATTTATTTTTGTTCGATTTTACCATGAATTAAATTCACTTCGTTATGTTTTAAATCTTATTAATATCAATTTTAAAAATTAATAATATTTTATGCAGTTATTTTGTAAAAAAAAATTATTTATTTTTTGTTAATTTTACCATGAATTCAAATTCTAGTCGTTGTTTCTTAGATCCTATTCCAGCAAAAAAAAAAAAGATACTCCAAAGAAGTCATGAAAATGTAGAATTCGCGATCTGGAAGTATTGCAAATTCGGATAATTTCTAATTAGTTTTACGTATCCTTGCCATTGCAAGAAGTTCTGTTTTTCGACTACCAATCACCGAATTGGAAGCGATGCTAGGACAAATTTCTTTTTCGGTATTCTATAATGATTTTTCCTCAAGGAAAAAGGATAAAAAATTACCCATTTTCACAATTTTTTTTATGCGAATTTAAACTCAGAACTGTATTTTCATGTAAATATAAGTGAATAAATATAGACTTAGAAGTCTTTTAATAATTAAGCTATTTAGTTATTTAGAAGAATATTAGTTAATAAATGTCCTTTAAAAAAATAGATTTTTTAAAAGCATGGCGAATATTTTTTTAAAATTATAAAGGAATTAAACATTTTTTCTTGCTTTTCTACTAATTATCTGCATATTTTTAATATAGATTTCTTGGAAGCAAAGAAAATGTAGTTCCTTAAAAATTACTTCCAATGTTTTATCAATTTTAAATATTCTCTCTTATAATGGAATATTGTATAATAAAAAAATTGCACTTGAGTTTTGTTAATCTAAACTTGAACTCAATTTCAATATTCGTATCGGTATCGGAATCGGTATCGGCGATATTTATTTTTTAATATCGGTATCGGTATCGGATCGGCAAAACGGCGTATCGTTACATCTCTAATTTTTATATACACTAGTGCTGGCAGTTTCTACTTGTAATTACTCAATAGTAATCAATAGTTTTCATTTGGATACTCAATACTTAGTCGATACACTTTTAAGCAGAGTTGTGCTTTGGTTCATCATTATCCATACAGTTTATTAATAAATATACTACCCTAAAAGTATCGAGTAATTACATTTGCATATTTGTTATCATAAAACAAGAGTACAACTAGGTACTCGTTACCCACTATTCAATACTTTGTCAGAACTAATATACATACACACATCCATACGAAGTAGGGGAAAGAAGAAGCTAAATCACACAAAAATAAATGAGAAAAAGGAAAAATATTTTTTATTGAAAATTCAATGTGTTTTTAATTTTTAATAAGTAAAAATCTATAAATATTTTGATGGTTATTAAATAAGAAGGTACTTCCAGTTCATAAAGAAAAATTGAGATAGGTACATATGCAGTTTTAATTACAGTGCATCACTTAACTTTTTTAAGCCTTCATATCAACGAATATAAATGAAGTATAATTATTTTGGTACAATTTTATTGAGAAAAGCGTCCAGCTTAACAATAAATGTTCAATTATTTGAAAAGTTTACATCAAAGTGACTTAAAAACTAGAAAACTAGAAATTAATCCTTATAATGTGAAAAAAGTTTGCCTTTTTGGGGCTAAATTGAAAATAAAAAAGATAAAAAAAGCCACGAAGATAAATCGCATATTTCGAGGCTAAAAGGCACGCCTAGCTGCGTGTTGAACAAAAAATACAAATTTCTTTTGGAAATTTATGTTGAAAATAAAAATAAAAACAAATTGTTTTGTATAGTTGTTCATTATAAATTTCTAAACGAAAATCCTTATTTTATTTGGATAAAGTGGCAACACTGGAATGTATTTTCGTATACTTATCAAAGCCTATACGCAATAAAAACATTTTACTAAACATCAGTCATACGACCAATCGAAAAATTTATTATCTCTTAAAAGTATGCTATACATTTATTTAACTTTTTATTTTAGACTATGAGTCGTATACTTAATATCCACAACTGTAAGATTATAATATTAAGTAACCGTTACAATATAACGTTATACATATACAAAATTAAATACATATCTCCGTTAGTGCTAAACAACGTAACCGAATTGCACAAAACTATGAATAGATTAATAATAGTCATAGACTTTTCTAATGTTGGAAGCACCTTGATATAAGCAGGGCTCGGAGTTTCATGCACCTAAAAATGGAAACTATGCATAAAAATATGCATTTATTTACCTACGAACAAAGCACCAAAACTAAAATAATATGGAAATACGTTTAAAATAGTTTATAAGTATAATAAAGTCTAATATAATAAAGTCTAAAGTTTTTCACACGCGCAGCGTTTCATTTTAGTCCACTGTAGAGTCGTTAGTTCATACATAGCCTGCACATTTTTGGAAAATATAGTGTGAAGATATGTTAACTTTCAAATAATTCTGACCAATATTTTAGCAGTTTTATATGTTTTACCATTGATTTTTTGATCATATCCACAATGCACAAGGAATGTGTTGCATATAATATTTTACATTGAAATTTTGTGTAAAAATTTTGTACTTCTTCCAATTCCCAATCAATTTTAATAATTTAGGACTTATTATAATCGTTATAAGATACACTTCTTAAAAAAATTAAGAAATATATAGATTCTCAGTCAAAGCGTTGCAAAAAATACGCAAAATTTTAGAAAATCGAAAAAAATAAAAATTTTAATTTTTCTTTTATATATGCACGGAAGTCTTTTAAGTATTCGCAACGCAGCGAAAATTTGTGTTTCCGCGAAGTCCCAAAAAATCGTTTTTTAGCGATAATTTCCGACTTTGAGGGTGTATTGATATACAGTAGTTTTCCGGTTTAACGAACCAGTACTTTGTCAGGCGCGTTCGTTAAACTGAAAAGTACGTTATACGCAGTACTTATGTAGAATAACCAGTTTATGGATAAATAAATAACTAGAATTGTATTTTTTATTGTAAGATATCGTTACTTTTTTCTACTCGCTTTGTTTTTAGTTATTTGTATAAGAAATTGCTTAAAATAAGTTTTTTAACTAATATTATGAATGTTATTTGTTCGTTAAACTGAGCACAAAAAAATATTTTTGTTCGTTATATGAGACAATCAATAGAGCGAGTTGATCTTGAACTGTTCGTTAAAAGCGATGTTCGCAGAATCGAATGTTCGTTAAACCGGAAAACTACTGTATATTAAAATGGCAAAATTATCTACTCAACTATACATACAAGCGCCACTAAGTCGTTTTTCACGTGTAAGAAAAACTCGCTAATTTGTAACAGCGTGTAATTAGTCAATACCTATTTATCTATCACCACAAAAAACATGCATTTGTATGAAAGTCCGAGCATTGGTTATAAGCAGGGCTCAAACTTTCATGCAAATGCATGTTTTTTGTGGTGATAGATAAAGAGGTATTGACTTATTATCTACATGAACTATCTACACGAATTATCTCAAGTAGTTTGGCATTGATTTATAGTTGGATATTTTTGTATATTTTGTTGGTAAGTGCATATTTTGGCAATAAAAGCATATTTTTGGAGTTATAACAGATTTTTTAATGAATATTTCTTAATTTTTGAAAAAATATATTCATATTAGCGATATGACAAAAACCAAACTTTTAAACTACATAACTACATAATCAATGATGCGGCTTATAGTTGTTATTTCAGTACACCAAATTGTGATTAAAGTTGTACATTTATTAATTTTTTCTAAATTTCAGCATCAAATTGTTCTATATTTCAGTAATAAGATTTGTAGCTTCCGATAATCTGACGCTATGGAATGTATTTGTTGTTTAAAAGCAATTCCCAAGCTCCCACCCAACGATAAATTTTATTTAAAAATATATAAAAATTATATTAAAAATAAATTTAATTTTAGCACGAAATACTTTTTCAATAAAGTGCCAAAATCTTATAGATAAAAGTTATATTGACACGTACATTGTATCTATGAAATACAAATTTATACATTGTTCACATTATAAGTATAAGCTAATATTTGTATTCATGTAAAATATAATAGCAATTTATGGTTTAAGTTACTTGCCAAAAATAGCAAATGGTTATAATAGGATATTAACCTACAACAGGTTAATGGCCTATTATTTGTTGAACAATAACAATAAAATTTGTTTTTACTAATAATATTTGCCAAAATATTGTAAGACATGAAATATATTTTATTTATACAACAAATAACACTGTGTAACAATGGAAAATGTACGGCATGCAATTATCTCCAAGGAAATAATATCCTTTGACAACCAAATGTCACGATATTATTAATGCCAAATTACCAGGGAAATTAGATATCCCTTTTTTGGAATACTTGTTTGCTTTCACTAGCCTTAGCGTTTTTTGTTTTCTCGGACCTTTTTATTTCCTGCAAAATCGGGAATTATTTTGAAATTTTCAGGAGTCCCAGGAATTCCCGCAAATTATTGAAAAATAATGATAATATACTCGTACATATATTTACGTACTTTACAGCCTAGCCCACGATGTCGATCGACAACTCGATCGATTGACTACAAGTCACTCATTATAGTTCGTTTGAGCGACGCACTAACTATCGACTTGTAGGTCGTCAAGCTTTACTTTGTTCACATAATGCATTTACTCATTGTCAAATTAACATATTGCCACATCAAAGATTTTACAAATAAAACGCTACTTTGAACATAAAAACGCTGAAATGTGAATAGTGGTACCATAAAAAATACAACTCTATGCTAACTAAAGTTACTACAAATGTAAACAAAAGACATACTTACATACACAGAAAAAAATATTACTTATATCCAAGCAATTTTTTCATAAATGCTATGAATCTAACATGATAATTTTTTTCGAAATTATTTTCATTCCAGCTAGGAACTTTTACATAAATTAATTCATAAATTCTTTAAAAACTATTTTTAAAAATCCAGTATTGAACTTGTATAGTCTTTCTGCCAAACAGATTATTTGGAACTAATTGCATTTTTACTTTATATAAATAGAAAAGCATTTTAGAATTTGTTGACAAAAAAGTTGAAAATTTTTTTCAAAGCAACTTTGACTTCATAAATTTATTTATTGAAAGCTAAATTCATACTGGTAATGAAAAAAATCCTGTATTTTATTTATAAATTTCTAAAATATATGAACAATAGATTATGAACTTTTTTCATACTATTTATGTTTAAACTTTTTTCTGTGTACGTTTCAATATTGTGACACAATAAAAAAAAACATTTCTTTATGTGATTTATAAACATATTTTCGTTAAAACCGGTTACGCGACACATTTCGACGCACAGAATCCTTATCATCTCAGTTAAATTCAATTGTCTCAAATGCTGCTTCAGTAGCATCTGGTGTTGTTTTAGGTACAAGCTGCATTGTCCTCCCAATTATCAACACCTGTTAAAAAGAAAAAGCCCACTCGCGATCCCACTGAAATTAAACGTAGTAATTTGGCAAATATTTATAAATTGGTGGTAAAAGAATTACTCGAACAATCGGTGCGCTATGGACGTATGTCGGATTCTGATCATTTACCTTTGAAATACTTCTTTATTATTATTGAACATGTTTTGAGTCATGGGTTGCGTACAAAGAAGGGAGTATTGGGACCACTAAAAGTACTCTGGAATCTATTGCAATACGTTGAGACCTATTGTCCTGAAGCTCACGATATAACAGCAAGTGTTCGTGATTTTCCAACTCTTCACACTCATATAAATAGGTCGCGCACGTGCTTGGCATCGTATTGCTTTGATGCTCTTATAGGGCATAGGGAAGATGTTTTATACGAATATTATGAGCCACGCGCTTTAAATGATGAGCGATGAGATTGTCGTCATCATAAGTATATTAGTGGGTACTAATGATATCGATTGTAATTTGTGTGTTAAAGAGGAGGATCTCGATTCCCAACAGGGTGTAATAGATTTTTATCTTTTTCCCGTTTTGGACCAAAAAATTATATAGCAGAATTAAACAGACATTTAAATGCGACTGTAGCAAATTTACAAGCCAAAGTTGAATCGATTTAGCTATTGCTCGAAATAGTTTATTAGCTTTACTGGCAGAAAATCACGCAATGAGGCACAACTCTCAAATAAATGCTGGCCCACCTTCAATCAACTCAAACCAAACCTCCAGCTTTATTATTTTCGGTTACAAATCTTCTAAAACAAATTTTTTTAACTTTATTTTATTATTATGTATTGTTATTATAATTATTATTATTATTGTTATTATTATTATTATTATTATTATTATTATTATTATTATTATTATTATTATTATTAGTATTATTACTATTTAACTTTATTTTATTATTATTAATAAATTGATAAAATTGAAACAATTTATTGCTTTACTTTTTTATATGTCGACATCAATAGCACTAGTGACTGATTTTGACATATGTTGTCGCTTGACTTTTCTTAGTGGGTAACAAATTTGTATGAAAACTATTACGTTGTCGATCGCTTGTTTTGTTGATCGCCTTGTCGTGCTGAGAGTTTTTACTGGGCCGCAAATCAGCTGTTTGTCGTTGAAAATGCAAGCGAGCGATAGCGGTGGGTTAGGTGATTGATTTTTAAAAAATTTACACTGATAAAATCTATTAAAAAAATTAAACAATTAAACAAACACAATTACTTTTTAAGCCTTGGCAGGTATCGAACGTGCGATCGCCTGTTAAATTTCTTAGCACACTATTCCCTATAAAACAGTTATTGCATTTTATAGATTGCTGCAATTCTAACCAATGAAATTGATTAGATTTACCTACAGATAAAAATATATTTTAATTTAAATGAAAGAACTATTATTTATATTTTATATAATGGAATCTTCTACTTCAGGTATCCCTCAGGGATGCAAAATGAGAATTTACAAATTGTACTAATTTTCAAGAAAAATTGTACTTTTTCCAGCCCGATTGTACTAAATTCTTGTTCCATTATTTTAAAATATTATTGACTCAAAATCAACAAGCAACAAAAAAGGCACACTGAAGTGCACTTGTACTTTGCACTTATACTTCGTACTTATACGTTATCTTGATAAAATGGGACCTTATCTTCGTGAGGCCGAAACTAAATTAGCTAAATTTCCCAAAACTTTCAGAGGAATGTTGTTTTCCGTTATTTTTACGAGTGAAAACTGAAGTAAAGTGTTACGTCTGGTGTATAAAAATAGCATTTTGGAAAAGAGATGCTAACTTCCTCAATACATTTCACATGAGGAATGTTAAAGTTCCGTTCTCTCTATATGTAGAGGTTGGGAAAATAGCTTTTGAATTTATTTCGGGTGTCAATTTAGGGACATTCCACTTGTAAAGTGGGAGGAGCTGCTATTTTGGCTCTGCTGAAAATTCTTGCTGGAAAGAAAAGGTCTCTGTTCATCAGGATAATCTTATATGTAAATAAACTTAGGAACTAATATTAATGTTTAACTTCAAAAGGCACACAAAAGGCTATAAGTTGCTGATATCTGAATATAAAAGGATTATTTAGGATATGCTTCTTGCTAACAAACTTTAAGTTATTTCAAAATTGTGCCAGCACGAATTAGATGACTTCAACAAATCCGTTGTTTGGATTAGATTGGACGCAGTTGCAACAAACAGTATAGCTCTCTTTGGTTTTCATTATATTTTGATATCCTTTCCATATTTGCAGATTAATGTGGAATGGATAATATTCCTCTCGGAATTCTTTGGAATAGCAGTAAATAACAGTCTATTTATTCAACTTTTCATTTGTACCTTCGACCAAAACCCACATATGTTGTCGTGAAGATGGCACGTATTCGAAACCAATCTGTTTATCAACCAAATTTGACGTGGCATTACGGAAAATATTTGAAAATTCAAACAAACCCTGTCACTCCGAAATTTTCAAATAGTGCTAAATTAGTCATTGCGGTGCTATTGTACTTTTGACTTTCAAATAGTGCTTAAAAATGTACCACTGTACCAACTTTTACATCCCTGACTAATATATTATTTTCATTTCTGGGAAGAGCGCAATGAAATAGTTCACAAAAAAGGGCTACGCCTTCTTTGTCTCTTTTTGAGAAACCAAGTTGATATTAAAGTTTGTCTTGAGTAGAACAAAAATCCGAAAAATGGGAATGAAGACTTTAATATCAGCTTGAGAGTGATTTAATTCTCGTATTCAATTTTCACGAAAAAGTTGTATATACAAGAATTGAAATCACATTCAACAGAGCCACCTGACAAGTGGTGATAGCAAATACACGTGAGCACTGACGATGGAAGTGTAGCGGCTTCCGAAAGTGTCGCTACTCTGTTCTGCTGTTTACGTTGAAAAATTAAGTTGATGTTACTTTTTCCCTTGTTCCTTGGAATATTAATCATACCCAATTCTTTCTGAATATAACGTTACGAACCTTAGATTAATAATCAATTTAGATTCACAAAAAATGTATTGATTCAGTAAAAACATTTACTGAAAATGAAATTTGTTTTTAGACAAACTTTTGTTTGAAAAATTTTTGGTGATACTTTTTTCTGTGTACAAATAATTAAAGGTACTTTGTTAAAAGTATGATGCAGGTTTAATTTTTCAAAGCAAAAAAAGTATTCATATAAAATATATTATACATATGGGCATTTTCATGAAAATTACAACCACGACTGGAACAATTAAAACCTTTAAAGATTTTTTTAAGATATGGTAATGAGGAAAAATATAATCAAATTTTACTATACAGAGGTATTTATATTTTACTAAAATTTTTAAATGTTCAAAAAATAAGAACTTAAGCTGAATATATCTTTGACAAGTTTTAAGACATTACAATAAACTATTATACTTTAATATTATACTTCATTATAATTTATACTTTATATTTTTTATTATACTTTAATATTAAAGATAAAAAGATAAAATATAGAGTTCGATTAGCTGTATATGTTTTATTTTCCTTGGATGCTATTCTAATGTCACGTACGCAGTGCAAGAACATTATTTGTTTACGTCATTTGAATTTGACCCGTCGCAACTGTTTCAAAATAAAAGTTTAAAGCAAGACAAACAAATATTGATCGACAGTTTTTTTCAACTTGGTGTAATACGAATTTTTTAAGCATTTAAAGTTCGTGTCGTATGCTATTGTAGTACTACAAATACAACTAAATGCAAATGAAAAATGGCGAAATTTCCACCAAATTTCAAAAACAAAAAAAAACTTCATCCGACTTAGCTGATATGGTAGAGCCGTCCAGATCATAAACATGAGAACTGAAATTCAAGACAGAAATATTACATTTTACTGAATTGTAAAATGTAAATTTGGGAAAAACGACGTTTGAAAATTAAAATTATTTTTGATGGCTAATATTACTAATTTAATTTTAAAAAATTTTTTAGGTTAAAATTAGCTATATTTATGGTTAAAATTACCAATTTAAAATAATAACGACGAAAATAGTTATTGTACAAAAATTGCCGCATTTATTTCAAAGCAAGTTACCACATGTCAATTGTATACTTTGTGCTATCGTTATTTGACAAGATGACTTAGCTGAGATGGTAAAGGCGGCTTATAAACATTGGAAGATAAGCTCAAGACCCAAAAATTACGAACAAACAAAATTTTTCATTTATTTTTTAACACACTTACTGCTTAGGCCCTGGCAGGCATCGAACGTGCGACCTTCCGGTTAGTAGTTTAATAAACTAGCAACTAAACTACAACTCCATTGGTAGATTTTTACTGTATTTTGTGGGTTGGCGCAATTCTAAACTTGAAATTGGTTAGATTTTCCAATATTTTATTTTGAGTGTATGTACTACTCTGCAGTCGGCTAAGGTAGCGCCATAAGCTTAGCGCTAAAGTACATAGTATGCAGTATGAAATGAATTTGAATCTTGATTGTTTTTATTGTTATTATCACCAAATATATATTTTTTATTTGCTTTTAAGTTTTTGTTTATATAACGTATATTTCATTACTTAAGAATACTATAAGAGAAAAATCTGTAACGTACGTTATGTCTCGTACGCATTAAACTTTGTTCATTATAAAATCATTCAAAAGTTTTTTATTTAAAATTTACGAATAATAATGGAAAAATTGTTGGTTTGGTTTAAGAAATTAAAAACAAAGAAAAAACCTTCTCATTCGCAGATTTTCGTATATTTGTACTCGCACCTTATCATCACTTCCGTTTTATGTCACGTACGCTATGCCCTTATTTCCCTCGATATTTTGGACAATAGGATTCCAAATGTAATACATTTTTTTTCACACATAATACCCTCTGAATGGAATAGAGCAACAAAATTGTTTTCGGTCACCCCTATTTTTGCAAAATCTATTTTACTTTGTAGGCGTACAAATCGCTGACATGGAAATGCCCATATGTGTGTTTTCTATGCATTATAACTTTGTGAAATAAAATGTATTTTTTTTAATATGATTCATATAAACCTGTCATAAAATGGTTTAATCTCTCTTTAAAAACAACAATAAAACTAATGTTCAAATGAAGACATATTTTTAAGATTCTTATTTATTTAGATTCACACTTGCTTGTTATTGTTAAAAATTCGTTTGACTATGACAACGGGTGTTAATGTGTGTGCGTATGTATGATTCGCAGACAACAAAATAGTGAGACGTCTGTAAGATGTCTGAGAGAAACGTCGACAAAACAGTTAGAATCCTGACCCAAAAAGTGGTTGACACGAACTTTAACAGACATGTCGTGGGAAATTCCGAGCAGTTCGCCGACATGTCTGCTAGAAATCTGATGAAGTCATGGGAAATTTTTATATGTTTGCAGACATTAGTATTATTTTCTGGCAGATATCTGAAAGAATGTCGAATCTAATTCGAATCAGCTAATTGTACAGATTGAGGAAATAAATGTGACCGAAACCTAAAGAAGACTTTTTATAAATAATTTATTACTTTTTTTATTTATTATACATTGTTTTAATTAATTGGTGTTGTCAATTTAGCCTGCATTGATAGTATAATATATCTTCATCACTAGAGTACTATTTGTTGGAGCATAACTTACAAGCTTCGGTTGGCCTTTCCTCATTATTGGGTCTGGTTATCTAACATTTCGTAAATATATTAAGGGAAAATAAAATGCATACGACTTAAAATTTACTAAAACGAGTACTTTTCTTCATCTTTTTTCCACGATCTCGTTAAGCACAACGAATTCTGACTGAGTTATATACAATATAACTAAAAATATTTTTAAGTTTTCATGAATGATATTTTCATTTATTTGTCATTAATGAAAAAGCAAAATTCAAAACAATAATTCTGGTAAAATTTTTTTTAAAATGAAGAAATAAACAAAGGGAATTATAACATCTTAGACACATCTGCCCGAAATGAGTTTGAAATCAATCAGATATAACAGTACACACAAGAAAATAAAATCCCTCCGAAATATCCATACGAAATTGGTCAGATAAATCGTATGTGTAATCTATAAGACAGCATTGCCCAAGCCCTATGCGCTTGGTGCTCATTGGGTTTTGTAAAAGCACTTAGCTATAGGCTGTGTGTTTTAATATACACATACAGCACTAAGCACTGGCGATACGAAATACACAAACAACTTTGTCTTATTAGTTTTTTTGTCGTTCTTCACTGCATACAGCAAAGTGCAAAGCAACAACAAATAAATATATGAAATATTTTTTTCGTTGTATGCTGGTTCTTACAACAAAAAATATTGAATAAAAATTAGTTTTTCTTTAAATGTATTGGTGCTTGCTATTCCATAAGAAACTTTGGGCACTAAGAGAAACCTGTATGAAGTCTCTACGAACAAAGTCAAACATATGCCAGAATTGTCTGATTGAGACAACATCCGACTATTTGGCTTACTGGGTTGTTAAATATACAAGAATTGTGTATACAAATCTCTTACGTATGTAATCCTCGTATATAATTTTCTTAAATTTAATAAGTAAAAAAAAAGTTCTAATAACTTTTGTTTATTTTCTAAAGCCTTTTGCTGCAAATTAATATAATACATACAGTTACAATTTTCATAAAAACTTAAGGGCCCCTTAAATTACGCCAGCGTGCACGCTAAATTAAGTTATGTGCCATTAGATTGACATGCATCAAAATGAGAAAGTGTTTTATAACAATGGTGTGCAGAACAAATCGTATTAAATAAATATATAAGTTCTACCACATCAAATTATCCAATATGCAAAATACGTTTTTAGAGTCAAATTCTCACGGAGGGTTGATAGCTCAATCAAAAATATTTTAAAATTTGCACTTTTGGGAATACATTGCGCTCTTCTCAAAAGTTAAAAGTTTCATGTTGTATAGTTTGGCATGGTAGGGTCGATATGAGTTCGATATGCGCTAAGCTCAATTCCAGTTTAAATTCTTTTTCTATCATTTACAGATTTCTGTATGGTTATGGATAAAATTAACCAAATGTGAAAAAAGTAACCAAAATTTTTCTTTGTGTTTCAAATACTGTTTTATTTGTACTTCAGTATAATATATAATTATTATAAAATAATATAATATATGTAAATGAACCATCATTACATTTAAATTTTTACTTCGGTCTTATAACACAACGATACAATTTTGAATGTTTCAGAGATCAAAATAGATAATGTTTATGTATTTTAATCTGCCGAATTCAGAAATCAATATAAAAATTTCCGATAAGCTTTAGTTTTAAAGATATAGTGACTTTAATATATTCATATATTACAGCATTTCTTGTATTCTTCGCATCATATATCCATACCGGTCCTCAAAGTAAGAAAATAATTTATAAATTATTAATTTACACAAAATACCTTTCTCTTGAGTGTAATTTCACTGATGTGACTTTCAGGATACCTTGCTGGTATCAACAGTATGTCGGAAATTGTGTGTTCTTACTTAATTCTTAATGAAGTATTTTTTCCACTGAAAATTAAAAATTCATTGAGCGTCCTGAAATATTAAGAAAACAACTTAAACATTCAACAAAATTTGTTCATAATGAAGTTGTACAAAAATAGTACTCCAAAGAAACAAAAAACTTGTAAAAGGAACACTATTTGTGTACGACTTAGCCCTTAAGAGAACACCAGGTCCTAGCCAGGCATTTTTGAAATTTTTTAAAATTTTTTTCCTAGATAGCATCGACAGACCCTCCCAATTTTTTATGAATTCCTCAATAAAGGTGTTTTCTATGGAAAAAGTGAGAGACACAAAAATTTTTCTGTCTGCGGGTGCGGCAGTTGTGCCGAAGAAATTTCTACTCATGTTTGTAGCACCAGGGCCTGGCCAGGCCCTGCCCTATTGTATATAGACTGTAGTACATAAAACCAAAACAAAATGTATAAAAAAGCAGACGCAACACATAAGAACTCTTTTTTTAGTTTTATTCCGAAGAATGAAGATTTTAGTAACAACATTTTCTTTCTGTTAGTGAGTGTGGAAGCAAAGTATGATAGCAATTTTTGTGCAAAATCCCTTTGTTTGCAATATTTTATCAATTAGTTATTTAGTTTTGTGTTGGCAGTTGACAATTATAGTGTATTACGTGTACAATGAATGCTCGTTCCTGCGACAATTGGATCTAGGTTCCAAAGCGACTCGAGTCCAACTTGGCCAAAGATTGTCAACCCAGTGACAGCTGTACAAATTGGAAGTTTTCTTGGGAAGAACTCTCGACAACAGTAGAACTATTACACCAACAACAACAATTAGTACTGAACTAGACATAAATCTTGTCCTAACTATTTTGAAAGGCTGGCAGATGCAATTGACAATGTGACCAATGGAAATGAAGATAATAATATAGAAGATGAATCTTCGAATATTGAAGAAAAGTGATGAAAATAATAAAAACTAATACCAAAATCAGAAACTTTCAACTCCAATGAATTTTCATTCAAAAGGATGGAACAAGTGGCATAAGATGCCTCCGGGTTCCAGAAGATTTATGGCTGGATTTATAACTGATGATGCTATTGAGATAGAAATATTCAAGAGATTTTTTTCAAATGACATAAAGGAAAACACAGAAACATGCTAAAAAATTTTAGAAAATTTTCAACAAAAGTAATACAGATAAACAGCAAGTTTGGAATCCAATTACTAGGGAAGAGTTAGCTAGTTTGTAAGAACCGATTTCCGTATCCGATAAAAACTCATATCGAGTAGAGTACGTGATTCCATTTGAAGTTGAAGGGATATCGTCTTGAGTACCTTCTAGTGAAGAATTCATGGCATTTTCAAATTGAGTGGAGTGCGTGCTTTCTGCTGAAGGTGGTAAACTATATTTAAAAAGCAAGTTCCAGTTGCATGATATATATGTTATTTTTCCTGCTCTTTGTGTTGTTAAACGGTTCCTTTTTTTTGAGTAATTTTAAAATATAATTATCAACATGCGCGCTTTATTTCATTTACTAATCGCTGGGAACAAATATTTAAGAATGAATGAACCAAATTCTTTTTATGCACCTGAGGCTCAAGCTTGGGTTTCGAAACTTTAATCTTTCTAGTTGCTTCAGCATTGTTGTTGCTATCGCTCCCACTCATTACATTGAATTGCCATAAGCACACTGATTAGTGGTTCTTATTAAGAATTGTTGTTGTGTTTGATGCAGTCAAAGCTGCCTTATCTGAGCAACACGTATCAAGAAATGTATAAACGAAATACACTTAAACAAAATATGTTCAAAATAAATTCGAAAATGTTCACATTTCTGTTACTCTATCTAACAAGGAGTATTTATTAAGATTGTTTAATATTAAAACATAACTTTGGCAGACCAAACCTAAAGGGAAATCGTGTCGATTTATGCCCAATTCTTAAAATCAAGCTCATTCTCCAGCATTTAGTTTTGACTAAACTTAGCTGCGAAAATATCCTTTCAGCAGCAGCCGAACTGTATGTAGTGACATTAAATCCAAAATTACACAAATCACCGAAACATTTTCGTTCAAATCATCAAAGCATTTTTCTTTGGAGACATGCATGCAGATTTGTGTAACGCTATGTTGATCATTCAGAAGTGTTGTTTTTACAACGTAACAAAAATGCTCAAATTACGACAGTCAATTATACGCAAATTTAAAAAACCATATAAAAAATTTTTATTTTTGTGTTGAAAAAAAGGAAACCAAAATGTAAAAATTACACAACTATACATTGAAAAAAAAAGTAACCAATTTTGGTTAAAACTAACCAAAACGGCAACACTGGTTATGACACTTAATTTTCTTTGTCTTTTTAAAAGTTTGGAAAGCATTACAAATATATTGTAATATAAAGGGTTCGGCTATATTAAAAAAATCATAAAACGTAAAAATTTTTATATGTGTTATCGATAAAAAAGTCTAAACTGCCAAGAAAAATCTAAAAAGTTTAAACTGAAAAATTACATTTCGAGCTTAGAACGTTACAGTGCTGTCGATTCATTACGTTTAAACTCAAATATAGCGACTTCAGCGCTAATTTGTCCAAATTAGCTGTTTTTAGCAGAATATAAAAGGCAGCATTGAAATTAAACAACAAAAAATTAGTAAACAAAAACATATATTTCGTATATTCTTCTCTTTCTAATATTCCTGTCTCATTCTTTTAATCTTAGATTAGTAAAAAACGGAAAAAACCAAGTATCATAAGGGCTTAGTATGACTCCAGAAGTAGGGCGATCACGTTAATTTATTTCATCGTAACTCGAGAACGATTTGTCCGCTTTCGCTAAATAGAACACCATTTTTTTATTTTATTATATAAATATCTGTGGACTTTTTACAAAGGCACTTAAGTCGAACTAAGACAATTTTTTATTTTTTATTAGCATTATATACAGATTTTTTATGCGCGTCTTTTGGTGTAATTGACATATTCCTCTGATGATTATTAAAAAACTGTTTTGAAATTTTTGCTCTTCTTGAGTTTTCTTAATTTGCGAAAGATTAACGAAGAATCTGAAATATGTATGACGGAAAAAGGAAAATAAAAGCTCTAAATAAAAGTATAATCAAAATCATTTAATTTTTACGTTTCTTTTAAAGCATATCAAGGGCTTATATTCAAATAGTGTTATCTTCAATTTTCTCGAAAATGTTTTTTCGGTGGCAAAAAAAATTTTTTCGGCTATTATTTCTAAAAAATCTGATGATACAGTTTTATAGAGAACTGTTTCACTAAAAAAAAACTCCATAATTGGTTTTCGTTAAAAGCCATAGTTTGTGCAAGAAATAATATAGTGAAGTTACTCAAATATTTTACCACGAAAAGTGATGAAAATTTGCATGCAACTCAGTAGCTTATGCGTGTAAGATATTTTCACTGCTAACATTTAATGCCGTTTTTATTGAAATATGGCTCCTTGATTTTAATTTAAAAAAATTATTTTTATTGAATATGAGGGGCTTAAAGCACAAGGGATTCAAGTACATTTTCTTTCAAAAATTGAGTTTACACATGGAATTATCGGTTGAAGTTTCAAACAATTCAGAGCAAAAGCGGTCAAAGTGGAGTTTCCACCAGTTGACCAGATATTACGAGCAATTCTATCACTTCTCATTAAAATACCTTTTGGTCTTGGAGGGCAAGGGGCATATGATCAGTTAAACCCCTTGTGGTCAAACAAATATTAATATTAAAATTTACACATGGAGGGAGTTGGCGAAACTTAGAGAAGTCCTGAGCTAAAATCGGGTGTTTAATTGTAGATCTTGTTATCAAAACACCTGTTTCAGAATAAATTTGTGAGTGTGTGGTAGGATTTAGAGTCTGTAAAAAGTTTTTATGCAGGCATTTCATCTACGGGAGAAGCTAAAATGTATATGTGGAATGAAAGTCGATCTTTCCGTGGCTGTCAAAAAATTAGTTATTCCCTATTGAAATTTATTAATTGTTTGCCTCAGAAAGTGACTCAACTTATAGCTTATAGCGACGTATGCGGTGGCCAGAAAAAGCCTCACTACATTGTCCAGCTTTGGTTGTATAGTATTATATACATTAATTTGAAAAAATCTTCAAAATTTCTGTACTTCAAGATTGAAAGAAGATTGAGGACTTTATAGCTCTAGAGCCCATCCAAAGGTTCTCTAGCTTCATGAAATTCAAAATCCTATAGGCTATTTTTTGCTATATTTCACCATTTCACCATGAATGGCTCAAAGCACTTCCTCAAGATGCACAGTCCGGCAGAATCAAAATATTTGGAACATAAATCACGAACTTGTAAACGGATAGCTCTATCACAATAAAATTGAACAGGCACATAGCAGATAAGTATTTCTATTTGCGTTTTCACTATCGGCTCTCTTACTAGCTCAGGACCTGAGCTATGAAGTCTCAAATTATGACACTTTCGTCATGTAAAATTTTTTACTGTTTGACACTTTTTTATTTCTCCTCCGATTTCAAGACGTTTTTGCTATTCTATAGCCCTTAATAAGATCTAAAATATACATATTTGTTTGTATACTTATCGTTTATAGTTAGTGAGTTATATGAAGCTTATTTGCTGATAGTTAAGCATTGTCTATATGCATTTCATTGGCGCTTTACCAAATCGTCAGTAGACTTCAACCATAACTTTGAACAGCTACAAACCTCTACTGACGATTTGGTAAAGCGGCAATGAAATGCATATAGACAATGCTTAACTATCAGCAAATAAACTTCATTTAAAATAAAATTATAACAATATGTCAAATAATAAATTTCTTAAAGTTTAGTGAGTCATACTTATTCGAAAATTTTAAATTCTTAATTTTTCAAAACTTTTGTCCAGTATTTTCCAGATATCGGATGAACATACCATCCGGCTTATAAAATCTTTCCTTCGTTAGTTAGAGAACAAAATTTCAAAGAGCTTAAAAAAATTCATAAAATTCTGTCGTCTGAGTTGAAAAATATTCAATTTTAAAATTGAAATTTGAAAAAATTTTACATATTCAACAACTTTCGCTAAAAAAAAGAAACATATAGCAAATATATACTTATCTAAAGGGTATCTGCGGGGACTTGAATTGAAGGCAAATAAATAAGTGAATTTTCCAATATAGTTGGAGCTGAGTACTTCCTAATATGACCTATTTTAAATCGAAATTTTGAATTTAGTCCACATGTTCTAAAAATCCAAAGCTGGGATTCCAAAACCAGTACCACTTCTGAAAACCCTTTTGTATATGTAGTTATTTGGCAAGGTGTTAAATCCGTCATGGATCAAGTGTGGACGATATGAGCAAAATTTTTCAAAATTGCATTTTTTGGGGTTTATTGCAATTTTCTTAAGAATTCTGCGATTCTCAGAAGAAAATCTTTATTTGTTTACTTGCATTTTATTTAGTACATAAATTGGAAGTACAAAATTTTATTCGAAAATATTAATTATCAACGATTTTATAGCATTTAGTAAAAATTTAATATGTACAAGACACCACAAAACAACATTTTTCCCCTTGTGTTGCAAAAAGTCTTTTAAAACGTTTTGAATTGTTAAAATCTGAATACACTATTGAAATCTACACATAATTTGGTCAATTTCGATATGTTATATGTCCAACTTTCTCTTATATGTGTAAAACTAATGGACTTATAAGTAAAAACCTGTAAAAAAAAAACTTTACTTGCCCTGTTCAGTGTTGCCGAAACGGCGGCTTTCCCGCTAGTTCTGGTGGCTTTTCATCATCAAAAGTGAGAAGTGCGTGAAAACCCCACTAAGTGGTTTTTAGCTGTAATTTTTTTAGTTGGCGGTTTCTAGCGTTTTTCACAAAAGAGCCAAAATATTTGTTTAAGAGAAAAAATTTGTAGTTGTTCTTTGTGTTTATCAGAGATATACCATGTTAGCGGAATTAGAGTTCTCGAATTCTCTTTGCTTAGTATCTAGTTTATCTATAGCTTATGATTTGCGCATATCTAGAAGAAAAACTAGCGTTTAATATTATTAAAATCCACGTTTTAATATCAGTAGAAAGTATTTGTAACCCTGGTGAACTTTCGTTAGGTCACGCATGTGCAATTCTTCCCAGAAACATTGAGATTTTTTTAGTGCAAAAAATTAAGAGCTTTTCTAATTTAAGATTCTCGTAAATATGAGTTATAAAACCAATAGTTCCGATCTAAAAAAACCCCTTAATGATTTCAACATGTCAATAAATTCAATAAAAATCTATTAATAAAAACGGTCCGTGTAACAATAGAACTTTTAGCACCACTCAACTTTAGGTGTTAGTTACTGGAAACATATCATCGCAAGCAATTCCGTCAGCTATTTGTATTTTATTGTAATGACCCTACGGTAAATGCAACTAAAAAAAAAAGATCACGTGACCGGTCCCCAGGTGGTAGGGACTTCCTATAAATAATTGATTAATAATTGAAAGTCTATTTATTTTTTTATTGTAACACATGCAAGTAGAAGTTGTATTTTATTTTTAAGTAGAGTCTTTGATGGGGTTCCAACCGACAACCTCCGGCATGACAGGCTAGCACACTACTTACTCGACATCAGGGGCATTTATATTTCAAATGTATGAGTATCAATTAAGCTGAACTTAATATCTAAATATAGTTTCGTGACTGGTTCCTGGGTAAAATGGCGGTATAATTGGAGGAATGCCGTTTACTACAATACTACACCGAGTCCCCACTAAATTTACTGAAAATGTGTAATATGTGAACATTTAAACGATATGTCTTTTCTCACCACTCATAAGTCCTTACTTTGGGTATCACTCCCATTTTCTGGAGTCATAGGTCAGGTACTTTTGGATAATTTTTCACCAAATTTTCCGCAGGGGGCTTGGGCATTAACGCTACATTTACACATGAAAGTATATTCTTGAAATTTTTGTATACGTATTATCAACGAAAAAGGAAATAGTATTCATTTCTCTGTATTTTTCATAGCTCATTCAAAAGTGTGTTAGTGAAAAAGTGTGAGTGTATTGCGACTTTCTTGCAATTACTTTCATGTGTAAATGCTAAGTTATGTATGGCCTGTAATACATTTAGTAATTTTAGTGAAATTTTGTATGTAGATCCAAATTTTGTAAGTTGACCCAAGTTTAAGGTAACTGTACTGTCGAACCAAAATTGATTATTAGGCTAAGGTTTGTAACGCTCAATCCAGAAAGACTTGGGCTTGATTAATATTTCAAGGAACAAGAGAAAAATTAATATCAGCTTAATTTTTCAACGTACACAGCAGAACAGAGTAGCTCCACTTTCGGAAGCCGCTTCACTTCCATCGTCAGTGCTCACGTGTATTGTATTTTTGCTTTTTACCACTTCTCAGGTGGCTCTGTTGAACTGTTTTTTTAGTACTAGTAAAATTACTGTAATGTAAAATATACTTTTGATTTGAAAAAAAGTCTACAGTGAGGGTATATTGTTAAAATTATCGTTTTTTGTAACACTCCGATTTTCACGACTCAAAGGATGCCGTCGTTATGAAAAATGGTATTTCCATTACGAAGTTCAGAAAAAGTTTTACCCCTATATTCATATATGATTAGTAAAGTTAATGTGTTGTGCATTAAAACCGATTTTCCCATACAAAATTCGTACGACAAACCAACATTAACTTTCATAAATTTGTATGAATATGGGTGTTAAAGTTTAATTGCAACTGCTGAAATTTACTCTAGTTCTCAGAGCGATACAAATATATCAATGAATTGATCAATTTGGATTAAGCTGAGTTTTCTTTTATAATGTTACATTATATGTATGCTACATATTCAAATTGCTTAAAATTAAGTTATTAATGCGTTGCTGTCAAATGTACAATGCGCAGTACAATGTTCCGTACAAAAAGTTAGCGGATTAATTTGGCGGCTTGTTTTTAGCAGTTAGCGGTTTTTGGCTGTTTTTAGAGTGCTATCTGGCGGTATTTGGCTTAATAGTTTTGGCAACACTGGCCCTGTTAGAGATAATGGCGTATGCTTAATATTTAGTATATTTAATAATCATACATACGTGATAGAATTTGTTTAAAAAAATTTTATCATCTATTGAAAAACAAGTGAAATAAGCCAATATTTTAATACACAAATGCTCCATACTCCCCACTTTATTTAAATACCAGACCCAAAAAGTATATTTATAATCTTCATACAATAGTTATAAAAAATGGAAATGGTTTAGTATTTTGGGCCTAAAATCTGTTTCGTTACAACTTTTCGGTTTTTGGTAATTAAATAGTAAATGACACTTAATAAAGTAGGCAATCCTATTTTTGATTTTCTATAGATCTCATTTTGTTAGCGTTCTATTTACAGCAAGCTATACTTGTTTAATTAATGCAGCTGTAAATCATGCTGTCACTGAATCAGCCAAATCTTAATACTAACAAAATCATTACCACTTTTAGAGTTTACATAAGGTCCTCTTTGAATGAGTTAAAAATTTGTTTGCTCCCACGGCGCCGTAAAAAAAGTCAATCTGATCTACTTAATGAAAATATTTTAAATACTTTGGGGTCAAAATTTATTTAATTACTATTTTTTTTTTCTTGGTAGTAAAAAATATGGCATTCAAATATAAGTACATATACATTTTTTAATATAGCAGGCACCATAGTTTATAGTTTCTTTCTAACTTTCGTTTTGCTAGCGCTGTATTTTTGCCTTAGACTTGTTGAAATATTAATGCGTCTCTAAATTATGCACTTCCTGAATACAAAATCGTATTTCATGACTTTCTTTTGCTTTTTGTATTCTGATTTTTAGCTACAATTTTAATTTACATTTCACAGGAAGGAATGCGAAAATAATCATATGTATGTCTGTTGTCTGTAATACAAGAAAATGTCTTTTACAAAACTGAAAAAGTGGAACTTTTCTTGGTGGTTGGAGCTAGTGGCAGTTGGAATACTCTTAATAAAAAAAGACACAAATTATATTTGCAGAGTGGCATTAGCGCGAAAGTATTTTTTCATAGAATAAAATTGAAAGCTTCCATAGAGAAAAAACAGCAACACGGAGAAAAAACTAACTAAAAAAATAACTAAAAATGTAACTAAAAAAAAATCTGAAAAGCAAACATCATCTTCAACATTTTTTGCTATAAAGAAATACAAGATAACATCAAATTGGAAAAAGCTTAATGTAGAACAAATTTTTTATTACAGAGAGCGTGTAATACAATTTTCATATTCATGCTACGAGGGAATGTCACTAAGACTTTAAGAAGTAATGTAGGGAAAACTAGAGCTTACAACCAAATAAGAAACCTAAGCAAATCTGCGGTACTTCTGCACTACCACTTAAGAGCGTTTAAAACTGAACAAGTAAGTCTCTACGTAGCTGCATAATATAAACCTCGTTCAGCACGACGAGTTAAAACAGTTATTTTCGAATCTAATGCTTGTTTAAAAATTTTTTACTTTTTGCCAGAGCCTCAAAGGAAAAAATCGTTCTAAAATAATATGAAGCTACTGAGTAGAAAATTTATACAAATTAATTTTTTTGCAAGAACTGTTTTCCAGGTATCCCAGAAAAATATGTTTTTCAGTTCATCTGAATAATATAAATCATAAGTTGTTTGCTTTCAGATCGACTGTGTTAATTAGTTCAATGTCTATTGATTTACATAACTTGAAATTTGAATATAAAAACGGTTTTTAATATGCATTTTATTTTCGATAAATGCACTTATTTAAAATTTTAAATGGCAAATTAAAAAAGGAGTCAATTAAATGTTGTTTCTAAGGACTTATTGACTTCACCTCGTACTTTAATCGCAGTTGAAGTGTTTGTGGTAAGAAATATGATTTAACATTCTGTTTTCAAATGCAATTATACATAACAGTTGGATGAAAAAATATTTATTTGGTGATGTTTTTGCTGCCGAATTGCAGAAATCTCAAGTATTTTTTAATACAAGCTAGGAACGATAATAGAAAAATATTATTGCTTAATTCACAAAAACTTTTGTATCTTTGTATCGAGTGTAATATCGTAGATTCGATGTGAAAAAGAGGTAGTTTCAAACAAATCTTACTTCGAAAAGAGGTGGATCCACCACTTTTGTTTTTAGGGTATTTTAAACACCTTAATTAATTTTTTGTTTCGATTAGAAATATTTTATAATTAAGCTTATGACAAATCTTAATTGCGGATCGTTCATACTAAAAATTTTAATACAAAAGCATTTAACAAATTTCAGAATTCAATTATTTTTTTGTAAGAGAAGTAACACAATCAGGCAATTAATGCCTACTAGTTAATTAATTAATGTGTTATCTTCTTTGGGAATGGGATAGTGTAGAGAAAGCAGGTGGTGAAGTGGGAGAGATAGAAAGCTTAATTAATTTACAACCCTGCTATTGCGCGTTTTTGAGAGCAGTGTTGCAGTCTGGTGTCAAGTAGAGGCATTAAGTTGTTTAAGCTGTTTCGCCATTTTATTAGTTATTTTACTTCGCCGACGGTTCTGTTACAATACCGACGAATGAGGTTGCTGTGAAGTGCATTAGGATATGTTAGTATTAATCGCTGCCGGTACTGCCAAGGTGATCAGTGCTATGCCTTCATCACTTTAACAGTCCAACAACAACCAACACAATAACACACCAATGCACATGAGAAAAACGTATGATGTTCTTGGCTTGCCTGAAACTAGTCTTGAACTCAAGACCTCATGGTTTGCAGTCAAACGCGCTAACCAATCAGCCAACAGCATCCTCAATTATGCAGGGCTATTTAATTAATTTGAAATATTTGGTGGGGATAAATATTAATATGTATGTAGAAGAAACAAATACATATGTAGATATGTAGCATAAAATTTTATTATTCTCAGATTTAAAGGAACAAATATTTTCATTATAGAATTTGTAATGCTCCTCTGTTGTTGTACGAGGTTGCTCGGCGCTAGCGTAGATAAATCGTTTATTGTGTAGCGCTCCTTACAGAGAGGAAACATTTGTGCATACAATAGTTTTTAAATAGTGTAATCAATGCAGCGTTGTTTACATGCATTGTTAAAAACATATTTCAGTTGAACTTTTATCTTGGATTAGTTAAAAAAAATTCGGTTAACTACAATGTTATGTTTATTATGCTTATTGTTGTTACTTTCTTTCAAAACCAGTTGGACAACAACACATACATGGTTTTGTTGTTTCTTTTATTCAACTCACATGCATGTGTAATACATGTATATGTATTAGTAGCAACTTTGAATGCTTATAGCTCCCAAAATACTGAACCGATTTTAACAATATATATATATATATATATATATATATATATATATATATATATATATATATATATATATATATATATATATATATATATATATATATATATATATATATATATATATATATATATATATATATATATATATATATATATATATATATATATATATATATATATATATATATATATATATATATATATATATATATATATATATATATATATATATATATATATATATATATATATATATATATATATATATATATATATATATATATATATATATATATATATATATATATATATATATATATATATATATGGAGAAAATAAATGGAGAAAAAATCACTATTGTTAATGCTGCCAAAAACCTGGGATTAATTTTTAATAACGGTCTTACTTGGACAAACCATATTAACACACTTGTGGGTCAGACTTACTCTAAGCTGAGGTGTCTTTGGTCGTCACAGTATTATACTCCTTTCAACATAAGACAACTTCTTGCAAAAGCTTATCTTGTTCCTGGTTTAATCTACGGTTGTGCACTTTTTGCAAGCTGTGACTCTGTTAGGAAAAGAAAGCTAAACGTTTTATACAACAATATTATTAGATATGTATACGGATTGAAAAAATATGATCATGTTTCTCAATTTGCCACGAAATTGTATGGCGTTACGTTCAACAACCTTCTTAACATATGTGTGATTTTATTTTTGCATAAAATCATTTATTCTGAAATGCCACAATATCTTATTGATAAAATCCGGTTTGCCAGATCAGTCAGGAGAAAAAAGATTATAATTCCTTTACACCGTTTTCTTGTTTCCGAATGGCAGTTTTTCATACATGCGGCGCGTCTCTGGAATGTTCTTCCACAAACACAACAACTTAATAACAACGCAACTAGCTTTAAGCACTCCTTATTTAATTATTTTTCATAATAGGAAAACATACATAATATATAAATAATTTGTAATTAATTTTGTCTAAATTTGTATACTTATGTTTGCCGCTTTAAATTTTTGATACTACTTTCTGTACTCTAAATATAAGATTAACTCTTGTTGTACAGGACTTGAACATACAAATAAAATAAAATAAAAAATAAATAAAAAAAAATATATGAATTGTACACCTCTCTGAAAAAATATATATAAAATAGTACAAGTGTTATCAAAATCGGCTGTATCGCGTGGGCTTAAACCCGTTCACAATGAATCGGTAAGCATACCGATTATATAAATTACTTTTAGAATTATTTTCTCATTTTATGCAACATACGGATTTAATCCTTGTTTATACATATCGAGTTTTTGCTGCAATAGAGTAATAACTCAAATAACGTAATTTTTAAGTTAATAGTTCAAAATTAGTCGTCATATCGTTCTTCATAGTGTAACAATTTCATATAAATATCTTGTATACTCAGCTCTTAAGAGAAAAATCAAATTTTCGGTTACCATGTAGTTGTTAATAAATTTAATACTTTCAACTCATTTTCTGCAAAATAAATTTATTTTGTGTAATTGCAACCCTATGGCAGCAAAGGCTTGATATATACATATATCACTCATTTAACGCAACATAGTCATATCTAACAATTAAAATTTAAAGTTTTTTAAGAAAAAGTGTTCTTTTATACTGGCCATATCGTCCCTATCATGTTCAACTATCGAAAATTCGTTATCATGATCATAAAGGATTAGCGGCTGAAAGCATGCTAAGCGGAAAATCTTTAAGTAGCGAAACCACTATTCGACATACATGGAGGAGAAAATCCTTCAGACCGGCCAAAGACCGACTAAGCGGACAATCTTTACTCAGCGAGCCCAATATTCGACATACATGGAGGAGAAAATCCTTAGGGCCGGCCGATATATATATATATATATATATATATATATATATATATATATATATATATATATATATATATATATATATATATATATATATATATATATATATATATATATATATATATATATATATATATATATATATATATATATATATATATATATATATATATATATATATATATATATATATATATATATATATATATATATATATATATATATATATATATATATATATATATATATATATATATATATATATATATATATATATATATATATATATATATATATATATATATATATATATATATATATATATATATATATATACGTATTAAGTAGTACAAACACAATTAGAAACTATATTACACTACAATATACTTTTATTAAATACATTTTGCTCGCGTATTGAATCAGGAATCGATCTCACGATCTCCGCTAGAACACTAACCACTAAGCTACCGAGGTACATTTATTTTCATACACATTTCAATGGAAGAATAAAAAATCAAATTACCAAGTAAAAGTAACACTCGCATTCATATTTGTATCCACGTAAGCGAGAGAGAGGATGCACTATAAAAAAGTTTGAGTTGAAAAAAAAAATCGGGTTTAAAAAACGTGAAAAAAACATAAGTAGCCGATCACCTTCCCCGTGTGTGCATTAAATTTCTTCATTCGCTTACGTTATTGCAACCTCGTAAGGCAGAGGGGTTGCACTGTGTACTTTTGCGCATCTCCGAAGCTCTTTTATTTAACCTTACTGCATCCTTGTACCAAATTTATTTTTACTAAGAGCGAACAAAGTTTGGGCTATATTTTCTGAGAGTATCAAATTTTTAATTTTTCTCCCGTATTGGCCTTTTTTTATTTTCTTATTTTTGTAAGAATGGCACTTTTACAAAAACCATATTTCGCAAATTAGTAAAAATATCAGAATGGCATTAACTGGTCATAATAACGAAGTATAAGCCTATATTTTCTAAAAATATCAGATTTTTATGTATGTCTCCACATGTGTTTTTGAGCCAATTTTATTGCCTGATATTTTTAGTTAATTTTTATATTTTTATAAGGGTAGCACTTAAAAAATTATATTTCGCGAACCAATGAAAATAAGACATTCATAAATTGGTCATAGGGAACATAGTCTGGGCTATATTTTCCAAGAATGTCAGATATTTAATTTTTCTCCCACATATGTTTTTAAACCCGATTTATTTGGCCCATATATATATATATATATATATATATATATATATATATATATATATATATATATATATATATATATATATATATATATATATATATATATATATATATATATATATATATATATATATATAATATATATATATATATATATATATATATATATATATATATATATATATATATATATATATATATATATATATATATATATATATATATATATATATATATATATATTTTTTTTATTTTTTTTTCATACTATTATAAAAATGGCACTTTCAAAAAAATCACATTTCGCCCAATAGTAAAAATATCAAAATGGCATTAACTGATGAAGTCTTGGATACTCTACAAGAGGCCATTGCGCCCACTCTTTAATACCATTTGCCAGCACAAATAGGGGTATACCATGTGTTTGTGAGTCTGCTATATCTAAGACAGAGCCAGCTCTTGCGTGCTCATCAGCCATTTCGCTCCCTTAAATGCTTTTATATCCTGGAACACAAAATATCTTGCCATTATGTCGTTCAAGCAGAGTCAACGTAACCTGGCTGGATAACTTGAACTAAATCAAATCGATATATTTGCAAAAATTTTAAATTGTTTCCTCTTGAAACTTTCAAGCATAGAAAACATACTTAGAAGCCTGACTGTTGGCAAATAGTGGTCAGAAACCTAAGTCGGTTGTCAAAAAAGTCTAAGAATAAGCGGATTTAGTTATAATTAGCATTTTATCGGACGGATAAATAGTTTTTCGTTATTAAAACTTTACTTTAACCTAAAATTGCGAGATAACTTACTGGCAAGTTCATTCTTCCTCTAACTTTTATCGGCACACATTTTCATAGGCTGCCATACTTGCTTCTTTATCAAGTAAACACCAAGACGTATCTAACAGGTGAACTCACTAGAACACCTGACCTTACTCGGCACACTTAGTGGAGTGATGATATTATCATAATATCATCATTATATGGAGCTTCCCTTCTATATGGTATTGGATATTTCCTTATAGAGCTACCTGCGCTGATCATTAAACCCATCTTTCAAAATTTTTTGACAGCTGTAGCATAGTTTCTACAACAAATTTATTCTTGTTGTAGACTTGTGTATACCTGTTATATGTGCCATGGTAAATACAAATGTATGACGTTGCCACCGGCTATTTAAATGCTCTGATATAGCCATATTTTAAAAAAAGATAATTTTTATTTTACAGGCAAGTCGTAATAATGCAAAATTGTTGCAGGTCAATCACTTTTGCTAATCGTGCCAGTAACTATCTTATACTTTACTGCTGAGTTGTAATAATGGCTCTAAGAATGTATTAGTAGAACGTTTTGTATTAGTATTGGTTTAAATTAAAATTTCACCACAGCACCAAAACCATACATGGTTGTACAAAAAGTATTTTACAAAATTCATTATTTTTAAACACGAATTTTAACCCAGTAAAAAAATTGCATGTTTTTTGAAGCACTAAGGCAATAAAGCGCATAATAATACCCTTCAAAAGAAGAGCTTATTGCAAAGCAGTGCATGTATATGAATGAAACTATACAAAAAAGCTGATTTTTTACTGCTGATACAATGCAGGTTTTGAAGCGAGAAAGTTCCATATACTTACAGTTTTAGTGCTAAAAATGGTGATAGTTTTCAGCGCTTCAAAAATCTCTTTTTGTATTAAAAATATAGTACTCCAAACCGGGAACTTGCAATACAAAAATTAGTAGCGATATCAGCAGTTTTGCAAGCACTATTTTATTCTCTCATAGTAAAAACCTGCTTTATTTCAAGCACTGGGAAGGTACAATTAATTTTGCATTTAATAATGAAAATATGAATTAAGAATTCTTTTTAATACATATGAGCCAAAAAAATATTGATTTGCTAAACAGTTTTTCCAATTTTTCTTTTTGGTTCAAAAAAATTTTATGCCAAATATTAACAAAAATGCAATACTGCTGAATGAAAAATATGGTTCAGAACATCCATAAATTTGAACATACAAGTGTCAACAAAATAAAAAAAAATATTTTAAAATTACAGAAAGAAACAACAAAAGATTTATTAAAAAATAAATTTAAAAAAATTAAAAAAGTGTCTGTGTGTGCAAAAAATATATATTATATCAAAGTTATTGAATACACAATATCTATACGTGAAGAGAGTTGTCAATATTTTATTGACACGCCGAGAGTTGGAAATTCACGTATTTATCTATGCTTTAAAGCCCTTTCTTATACATATGTGAGCAGTCTGACGTGGTTAGTTGTACTTATGCTTACTAGTCTTTCAGTTGTCATTGACATAAATTCATTAAAACGTTATATCGTTGTGTTAAAATTTGTTAGAATGTTTCTGCTGAAAGCTTGTTATGTTTTCTATATAAAACATTAAACGTTGTCGAGCAAATTAAAAACATTAATGCATGTAACACTGAACACTTGCAAACATTAGTTCAAATGACATTGAAGTTAAAAATGGAGGCGAAAAAACTAAACACGAACAAATGCAATGCTAAGAATTAAACAAAAGAGCAGATAAATATTGTTACACGTAAGTCCTAGTTTTGAAAAAGACACAAAAACTATTTTACACATAAAATACATACAGAATATGCATGTCCTACATATATGTTTCAAAGAGATTTTTTGGCTTTTGTGACATCAAAAATTTAAACAGTCTTCTATAAAAGAAACATAAAAAACTTAACATTTATAAACAGTGTATTTCTACAAAGCTTACAATTTTATAACCATCGTACATACTAAAGTAAACACATTCTCTTATAAATGCTTTTTGAAAATTTGTGAATAAGCTAAGAGGTTTTCTTGGTAACGTTTCAAATATATGGTTGAAGTCTTCTGATGATTTGGTATTAGCACCAATGAAATGCAAAGAATAGACATGCTATTCCCGCAACAAATGAAAACGTTTTTAAAACAGAGTCGGGAGAATATCTCAAATAAATAGAAGAGGCACCATCATGAGACTCTCCAAGTGTATAGAGAAGAGTTTCATAAATAACATAAATTTTTTTTATATTCAAATCACTATTTTTTTATATATATAAGCCCTTGAGCTCAAAACCTCCTCAATTAGGTTAGGTTGTGCAGGCAGTTTCCGCTCACTTGGGCCCATGGTTGGTGCCTTTGTGTTACCTGTAAATAGAAAAGGAAAAAAAGAAACAGGAAAGAAATAGATAAAGTGAAGGTGTGAAAGTGATAGTAAGGAGTAGAAAGAGAAAAAGAAGAGGAGGTATGCCTGCCACTCGCCCAAAGGAGATGGTTTAGGGTTAGAACCATCCACTGCGCCTGATGAAAAGGCTTAGTGTTTTAGGATTTATCGTTGCCAGCTTAGATAGGCTGACGAAGGATTGCTGTCCAAGTTGTATCAGCCGCTGATTCTCTAGTGAAGGGCAGAGGCACAGAAGGTGAAATTTCGTCTTCTACTCCTCCTCATCCCGACAGCCTTTGCAGAAGTCGTGGGATGTTAGTTCCATTACTTTGGAATGGTTTCCGATTTTGCAGTGCCCTGTGATCGTTGCGACGATGTCTTTCAGGTATAGTTTTCTAGAGCCTTAAGAGACTCTTAGCACGGTCTGAGTCCAGCCTTGGTCAGATCAGCCTGAGATACTAACTACAAGTTGGTTCCTTGAAACATCTGGTCTGTGCCCGGTTGTGGAAATAGTTTTCGACTTGCTGGTTACAGACGTGTAGAGCAATATCGCAGAAGACATCAAAGTCTGACTCCGGCCTTTTGGCCGAATATTAAGTTCGGTTCGAGTTCGGCCTCAAAAACTGGTTTCGGTCGGACTCTATTAATTAAGGATACATAGTCATTTTGCTATACTAAAATTAAAGAGTAATAGCAAAATACAAAACAAAATTCCTTCAAATATGCTAATTCTCAATTTATTGAAGTTTCTTCCCTTTTAGTCTTATACCACTCCAATAACAACATGAAGAAGAGAAAAAATTTTGTATTGTTATTATATTGCGCAAAGCAAAACTAACAAACACACGTATATGCTTTGTTTGGTTGTTAACTACCCACTTGACGTGAGGTTCGATATAAACGAATGTTCGCTAAAGCGAAGAAATTTCGAAACAAAACTCCTCGATATTTCTTCGCGAATCTAAAAAAGAATCGAATGCTCGCTAAAGCGAACTTCTCTCAATAATTTTGCGAATATGTGACGATAGCCTTGTGGATGTGCGTTAGTCTTTTAGGCAAGAGGTACCATGTTCGAATCTGTCTGACTGCAGCGTAATTTAAAGAATGAAAAAATAAAAAAATCAAAAAATAAAGATAATAATCTTAAAAATTGCTTTTGCTCCTGCCTTTTTGCGTATTGAAATTGGCTCAATTTTGATATTGCTAACGAGCCTTCGAAATTGAATGTTTTCTAAAACAAAACTGAGCGAAAGGTAAACTTTTTCCGACTCATTTTTCAGTGTCATTCTCGATATTTTTGCACGATAAATGTTCGAGATATATTCGAAATCGATATCATTAACGAAATTCTTGGTCAAGTGGGTATAAGCTAATACATGCATGAACACAGAGCTGTGAAAGATTGCAATCAATTTAATTGCAATCACATGATTTCATGCTAAAGATAGCTAGTTTTTGATTGAAATCAAAATCGTAAATAAAAATAAAAATTATCAATAAAAATGATTGCAATAAATTTTTTGAAATTAATTTCTATATTAATTGATTGCAATAAAATCCAGTGTTTGCAATCAAAAGTAAATCAGAATCTCAATCATCGTTCTCTTCAAATGATACTCATTCTTCTAGAAATAAAGCTTACTCTGATAATTAAAAAAACTGCATGAAATGGCTAACAAACCAAGGTTTTGGTACGTTTTTTATACTATTTTGTTGGACTTACACTATAGTAGTGTTATGAGGAAAATTGATTGAAATCAAATTATTTCAACAAAATTTTATTGCAATTAAATTGATTGCAAATTAATTGATTGCAATCAATGATTTAATAAAAATGATTTCAAAATGATTGCAATCACAGAAGATTGCAATCTTGACATGATTTCAGTTTGAAATCATTTTGAAATCAAAGATTGAAATCAATTTAGTTGAAATCATTTTGATTGCAATCAAAATTGATTGCAATATTTTACAGCTCTGATGTGTACTATGTGTGTATGGATTAGTAGCAATTTTAAATGCTTATAGTTCCAGAAATACTGAACCGATTTTGACAAGGTATGAATTTTACACCTTTTTTAAAAACATATGTTTAAAATGGTATAAGTTTTATCAAAATCGGTTCAGTATTACGGGCACAAAAGGGATTTTAAAAAACGTGTTTGTCTATTAATTCGATAGATAAGATTAAAAAAAAAACAACAAATTGAACTTAAATTCAAGGTAAAATTAACAATAAAATAAATTATTGGCTGAAAAAACTGTAAAAGAAATCAAAAAATATCGTCGTATCGACAGTAAAATATCGCCGATACCGATATATCGACAAAAGTGAAGTTTCACCAATATATCGGTATCGTTTACTTCCCTAATTATTCTTCATACATTTGTAGATGGTGGGTAATATTTTCATGTTTCACATTTTGTAAGAAGATTTTGCATTGCCATTGTATAGTATGTATAATGCTTTTTATAAATTACATTATTTTTTGCTGAACACGCACACAAAAACAAATATGTTGTCGCGCTAAGAACCACAAAATTTAATGCATGGTATGCAAAAGTTATTGTGCGGAAAATCTACGGGTTTGGTGATAATACTGATGCAAATTATAATGACAAAAAACATTGTATACGAGTGCGTATCATATCTAAAGTGCGTGTATACATACTAGGGAAGTTCAGTTTTAACAGAAAATAAATATTTTTATCTGCCCAAGCAAAATGTTAATATAGGGTGAAAACGAATATTTTCGAAACGGTCTGGACTTTTAACGTCTCCGATTTTAACGAAATTAGACACATATATTTTACTATTCTATTTTATAGGCCTCTAAACTTAGGGATCTCGGCCGTTTTTGAGAAAAGTTCGTCAGATTGAAGATTGAATAACTTCAGAACGTGTCATAATGTCATTCGAAAGGTTTCAGTATCCTCTTAAAGAATACTGATTGAAACGGATAAAGATTCCTGCTACAAGTCCCTCTAAAATACGAAAGTATCCCTTATCCTTAAATATCCTAAAAAAAAGTATTTGAATTTTCTTTATTTTTTACAGAACGTAGCCAATTGACATGTCTTTAATGTGTAAAATTTTCAAGATGGGACGAAAACAGACTCAAAACTTACAGTTGTTCCTTTATGATAACTCGTGCATTTCTACGAAAATTGTGTAAGCAATAACAATAAAAACTACCGTAGCCGTGGTATTTCCTAAAATCTCGATTTGTATTTTTTACACAATGGCGATAGATTGATTAGTTGGCTATATGCTGCAAAAAAACAACACAAAATAAATACCACTTTTCAGGATGTTTAAGTATCAGTTTTTATCATTTGTGATGTCCTTGTCTTGGGTTTGCTAAAAGTGAGCTTGAACTTTTTAAATGAAACTTAAAATACTAAAATCTGATGACGCCTTACAAAGTAAAGAAAATGAAAATACAATTTTCAGGATATTTAAGGATAAAGGATACTTTAGCGTTTTAGACGCACTTGCAGCAGGAGATTATGTCCCTTTGAATCAATTTTCGTTAAGAGGAGACAGAAATCTTTCCAATGACAGCAATTTTATTTCTATCCGATGATGATCTCTAAAGTTATTTAATCTTCAATATGAAGAACTTTTCTCAAAAATGGCCGATATGCTAAAGTTTAGAGGCCCATAAAATAGAAAACATAAGAAGTATCGAAATAGTTTTCCGCCCTGTTACGGGCACACATGAGTAGAAGAAGTAGAAATCGGAGAGGTGAAAAATCTAAGCCCCTGTTTTCAAGTCGAAAATTTTCATTTTTACCCTATAAACTTATAAATTTCTAACGATCCACATAATTCATAAAAAATGCATATATAAGTACACAATATTTATTGAACACTTTAGGATTAACAAACGTTTATTAAAAAATTATATTCATAAATGAATCGTGTATTTCAGAAATCAAGCTTGCATAATTTTTCAGTAGAGACAAAACACTGTTTTTAACAATAAAATTTTTCTAAAGTGGATTTTTGTGGAGTTATGTCAGGCATACGAAATGGTAATTGAGGGGTCACTATTCCCACATAAAGATACTCACAAATATACCTGGACCTCGCCAAATGGTAATACCCGCAATCAAATTGACCACATATGTATTAACAGGAGATGGGAATCCTCTTTATTGGATGTCCGAACAAAAAGAGGTGCATATATCGACAGTGACCATGAACTAGTGGTTGCATACGTTAAGATTAAGCTAAAGAAAACGAGGAGTGAAGTAAAAACGTCAGACCAGCGTTGTAATATAAATAAGTTGAAAAATCCCGAAACGAAGAAGGAAGTTAGTGATCTGATGAAGCATCGAATTTTGAACAATACACCACAATTTTGGCACGATACAGGTGATATACTAAACCAAATTGCGGAAGAAACACTGGGACCAACCCAAAAGTCCAATAGGAAACAGTGGATATCTGAGGAAACTTCGAAATCAATAGAAAACAGAAATACGGTGAAATATCTGACATTTCATACAAACCACAATATTCCCTTGCCGCCAAAATGGTAAAACGATCAGCAATGAACGACAAAAGGAAGTATATGGAATCGTTAGCAATGGATGCCGAAACCGCGGCAGGAGCCAACAACACAAGAGAACTTTATCAACTCATCAACCGCATGACACGCAAAAATCACAAAGTGAACCAACCGATTCGCGACCGTAATGGCACGTTACTTACAACAACGGAAGAGCAGACATCAAGATGGAGAGAGTACTTTAATGAACTAAGTAATGGTGATGAATGTAATGAAAACATACCCGTAGACAGACAGCCCCTCCAGACAAATGCATTTACAAACTGTGAAGCACCAACACTCGATGAAGTCAAATCCACTATAGTCAAACTAAAAAAGAATAAATCCGCAGGAGAAGACAATATTGCTCCAGATTCGCTGTTAGTGGACTCTGACACTTCCGCAAAAATCGTATAGTATGCACATATCTATGCACAGCCTGCAGGCTTTCATAAACAAATGCCAGCGAAACATATGCGGTATATTTTGGCCAAGAACAATCACCAACGAAAGCCTGTGGAACAGTGCAAAAGAAGAACCCATCGAAATACAGATCAATTGAAGAAAGTGGAGATGGATTGGCCATACCTTGCGAAATCCACACGACTCAGTTGCAAGGATGGCCTTAGAATGGATTCCACAGGAAAGCAGAAGACCTGGTCGCGCTCGAAGAACTTTTTTGAAGGACCTTGTCAAAATAAATAAATCCTGGGATTATATTAAGTTAAATGCTAATGACAGAAGTTATTATAAATGTATTCTTGGTGCCCTATGTTCACAAGAGGTATAAATAAAGGAATAAATAATATAAAATTAATAAAGTGGATTAACTTTCTCAAGTAGAAAACAGTTGCTGAAATATTAAAATATGCTTTCAGAAAAAAGTACTTTGGTTACTTTTCAGTGTCTGACAAATCCACTAAAACTCTGTTAACTTATGGGGTTTCTGAAATACATTGAACAAACCAAATAGTTATTCGTTACTTTAAATCTAAGTTGCATGATAAAGATGTTTTACAGACTTTTAATCACTCATCAGTATTTTCATGATCGCATACTGGCCATTCCAACATATGTTTGCAGAAAATATGTGTTTTTTCTCCTGAGGTCGAAGGTAGTTCAAATACTTTTCTGGTTTATCATCATTAATGTATTCATTTGCAGTGACTAAGCCATCTAGTTAAGAGCAGAACATTAGAATATACAATGTGGCTTTCTGAAGCACATGAAGTTTTTGTCAAGGGAATGGTGGCACTTGTTGTTGCATATATTCATTTAATTTTACGGAGGTTTGTGCGATTACTTATTGGGTTTCTGAAATACGCGATTCAGATGTACATTAGATATTTTCTGTTTTGTAGAATTTTAAATTTCGATACTGACAACACCACAGTATTCATAAAGACTTGCATGGTTTATGAATACGCTAAAATACAGTGAACATGAATTTATACGGATATTCGAACGTTTGCACAAAATTTTATTGTTTTCAAGTATACTAAACTTTCTTCGAATTCTCCTTTTAATAATTTTTGATCTTCATTCATAAAATATATTCTATGAAGTAAAAACAAAGAAGGGAGTAGTCGAATAGCGAGACTCTTTTATTTCTTATGATTGCATCTACATCACTAAAGATTCTATTTTGCGTTTGTATATTTTTTAGAATTTTGTTACTCATTTTATTTAAATTTTGTTTAGTGACACTGTCCATCAATCGACGACTTCAACGACTTCATTTAAAAGTATACCATGTACTCCTATGTGCTAAATTTTCAAAGATATTTGAAGTTAAAAATGGTATTTTGTACAAATTAACTTATTGTAGGCTTATAGTGTGTGAAAACCTATAATAAACTCCCAATAACGTTTACGTATAATAAACGTTGTTGAATACAACTTTTAAGTTTTTTATGAATAACACGTTATATATGTACTATTAAAAGTTTTCTTCCATACAAAAAGAGAAAATGTACGTTGTTATAAGAAGTTTGCTGCTTCTCAAAATGGTCATAAGCATCATGAGCCCCATACATATATCCTGAAATTAATAAGGGCGTCCAATGAGGTCTTAAAATCTGAGTCCCAAAAGCATTTTGAGACCGATTCAAAAATGCTTAAATTGCAAGAAGAAATGGTTGCAATAGAAAAAGAGAGAAATGAAATTCTCAAAAGTCTATTAAATAATAACACGGCATAAAAAAATTTAGGTTTTTTTGTTTTTTTTAAATAAAAATAGCTGATGCTTATGTATTTGTATCTCCTTATCATGATGATGTCATTAGTTTTTCCCTAGCAGCTCTGGGTTTAAAGATATACACCCGTATTATATATGTCGAAGTCGAATTTGTGACTACGACAAATTGTCATAGAATAAAGAAAAGTTTTAATAGTTTTCTTAATCCAAGTGCTGTAAAAGCAGTAACACACTCGTCAATTTTATTTTCATTTAAAAAATCTACTGGCAGGTACTCTTCAGAAAGGACATTCCAAACTTCATTACAAAAATTTTGTAAATTTAAACAGACACTTGCTTTCGATATTCCACACATGTGTCCGATTGATGCATATTCTGATGATGACTTTAGAGTGTATAAAGCAACAGCTATACAATTTACAAGAGGAATACATTTTCTAAATCTTTTAGCACGTCTAGCCATATTCGACATTTTAGAACAAAGCAAATGAAATGTCTGGCGTCTCATTCTAAAATTTTCAATAAAAATATCTTCCGTCATTATGGGGACATCTTCCTCCCAAAAGGAACCATGCCGGACCTATTAATACATGATGTCAGATATATTTACTTATTTCTGTAATAAAATTTCTCGATTTACTCACATGTATCCATTCTGATCTATTGTTTAAAATTTTTCCATAGTACTTTTGAAGATGTATTTGATACATCATATATTGAACAAGTGTTTTTTTTTTTCTTTTCATCCGTAAATAGTCAATTTCACTTTGCACTCTTTTCATGCTAAATGAAAAATACATCAATATCTTTTTGTTAAAAACATTAATTTTTTATATTTAAATATTTTTATTATTTTCATTATATTTTATAATTTTGAAGTTTTATAAATTGTCAAAGATAAACAATTTAGAGTCAATATTGTAAATGGTATAGTTTATAAAAGTAGTTTATAATCATAAGCTAGTTTGAAAATTGCTAATGTAAATGTACTATTATTTAAAAATTATATGTTTTCCATACATTTTGTGTGAAAAAAATAATAATGTTGAAACAAAAACGTTAATGAAAAATGAACCCCCTAAGGAGACTACTCTCTCACATAAATCAGCAAATAAGTAAACAGTTAGCTCAAATTTATTGAGACTAAAGGAAAACATTCTTCTAAAAGTACTTTGATGAACAAATACATATATATGTATTAGAATGCTCTTTTAATAATGTTAGATATTAATGTATTGAATTTTTATAAAGGGATATTGAATTTTTATCTGATTTCAATTATATTTTAATTTAAAAAATTTTTGAAATTCATTTGAGTTGACATAAGCATAAAAAATCTGCCCAGCCACTTGACATTTGCGAATAATAGAAGATGCAAACAGCTTTCCACGCACGACGTGCGAAGTTTTAGCCAACAATGGCAACAACAAAAATCGCCTATTTTACTTGATAACGCATTTTTTATTACAAATTTTCGGAATATGGTGTAGTATAAAATTGTTTTTATCTCTGTACGTAATTATTATTCAAATTGAATAGATTTAACTCGGAAGTTATTGTTTCCGCTTAATTTCAATACTTGAATTAATTTAAATTCAAATTATTTTTTAAGAGTGGAAAATCCGTTCTGCTAGTCTGAATATTCGAAATATTCCACTCTTAAACAATAATTTTAATTTACATTAATTCAAGTATTGAATTCAAGTATTCGAATAATAATAACGTACAAATATTAAAATTTGAAAAAGCATACATGTTTGCTTTCTGCTGTCTAGTTACCAAAAAATCAGAATGTAACTAACTATATAGACAAAAGAAACCCTGTTTAAACAGAAATAACAACAATAATAGCTTGATTGATCATAGGAGGAGCTTACGCACAAGCAAAACCAAAAATAAAATATAAGTTGGAAAAATTGGAATAAATAGTCAGAGGTGAAACTTTATGCTCACCATATTGATAAAGACGAACACAGACACTCATATTCTATTTCGTCATAAAAGTTGGTTAAATAGTTGATGTTTCTAATCCGTTGTGCTAATCTGATTAGATATTCTAATATTCCTTTCTTAAAAAATTATTTAAATTTAGATTAATTCAAGTATTGAGCTTAAGCCGTAATAATAACTTCCAACTTGTTTTTATCTACTACGATTGGACGTTAAAACTCTATACTCGGAAGTTAAGACCTCCTTTTAATTACACCACACAAAAATTGATTTTCGTTAGAAAACAAAAATAAAAATACAAGAGCAGGAATGATAAAGTTGGTATAATTGTACATTTTTTGGTACTATTGAAACCAAAAACCCCCGTGACTCATTTGGTACTATTTAAAAATTTTCCCAACTTCTTGGGTAGTATCCATTATTCAATAATTATCTCTACTTTGGTCCTTAACTTAACTCTCTATTAAGTCTACTCAGGCGGATATTTCGTGAGTGGATTTGTGTACATATTCAAGGAGAATACATAACAGGTGATCTTGAGAGAACAGTTTATAATATTTGCTTGTTAGTGTTCAAGCCAAATATCAACAGCGATGCTGATGGAGTAGCTTAATGTCAAACTTCATATTCTATAAACAAATAATTGCTTTTCTTGAATAAAGGCGTATGTCCTAAAACTGATCTTTTCAGTAGAGCAAAAAAAAAATATTTCTGAAATTGTGTCCACGGTATGAACATCTTTGATTTTTTTAACACTCGGCATATATTTGCCAACATAACTTTGTGTAAAAGTTTCAGACAAAAATAACGTAATAAAGAGATCCAAGCAAGGATGCATAAAACCGCATATGTCGACATAAATAGCATTTACTGAGCAAAATACTTAAAAATATTTCAAAATGTGTTTAGATAATAACATCGTATCTCTGCTTGTGTGTTTAAATAATTCCTCACACGGGAATACTTAAGTCGTATTGCTGAAAGTTTATGAAATCAATATAGAAGTCAGGTTGTTGTGCATGAAAAATATCGAGACTAATCCATGATATCCCGAAAATTTTTACTCTCACGGAACGAGTGCTTAAAATAGAGCTATTTCGCATTAATAACTTAAAATCAACATAAGGCGATTTACGCATTTATTCAAGAAAACCATAGATATGTTGCATTTCAAATTTTAGTAGAAGAAATGGCTTGTTTATCTATTGCGAACGAATTTTAATTTTTTTTTAGCAAACATCAAGTTTATATGGCAGAAGTGAAGTATCATTGAGACAAATTGAAATTTTGTATATCATGTGATTTTTGGCACCATTATTTGAAAAAGAATTTATCAAAAATAGTTTTAGAAAACAAAGCCATATTTGATAAAATCAATAAAAATCGATTGGCGTACTTGGTTACAACAATTCAAAAAGATATTAGTACTATTTGAGCTGAAAAAGTACTATTTGAGAAGCTCATTTGTACGAAATGAGTTTTTTCATTTATCATCCCTGTACAAGAGGATCAGCGTTTTCTAAATTTCAGACCAAAAAATGCTTAACGGTGTACAATAAAAACGCTTGTATGGTATTGTCACCCTTCTTCATTAACATAAATTTTGTAAAATTTTAATAAATAATAATTGCAATTACATTTAATTGTGCCACCTAGCAAGTGATGATTAAAGATGATGTCTATCACATGAGCATTCAAGATGGAAGAATGGCGGCTTACGAAAACAGTGTTCTGTTCTGATGTGTACATTGAAAATGAAATGAAATGTTTTGAGACCTTGTAATATAGGATTTTTTAAATTAAAACTGTTGATGACAGATTTCAACTTATTTAATATTGCATACGATTTTGCATAATATATTTAGACAAAGAGTGCCGTATTTTTTATTTCACCTATAAATACGAATTCTGAAAATTTTCTAATTCATAAGTTCCTTAGTAGTCTAGTAAAATAAGAAATAATGGGGTCTGGAGTTTTAAAAATTACACAGAAATACTAAATTTCATTTTCTGTAAATTCAATGAAATAGTAAATATTTGTCTAGGAACGGACCTACAAAAATACTTGTATATATAGACAAAAATATCTCAGCGATTTTATTGAAAAAAACGTGCTTTTTTAGTAAACAAATTGTTTAAATCTATAAAACAATTTGTCTAAAAATATTTACAAATTGTAAACAAAACAATTTACTAAATCAAACAATAAGATTTACTGGACTTTCTGAAAAATATCAAACAATATTTTTGTCTGAATTGTAAAACAATTAGTCTAAAAATACCTACATTTATTAAATAAAATAGTTTACTTAATCAAACAAAACTATTTACTGGATTTTTTGTAATATATCAAACAAAATTTTTGTCTGGGTCATCATCATCCATTAAGCATTTATGAAATTTCACTTTGATAAATGTGTTCAAGTCTGAATGTTTATCTAAAGACTCTAAAAAAATTAATGAGAATAACCGCAACGACATTGATTCACTCAAAAATATTCTGTAAACAAACTTGGTACAATCGCATTCCTCTTGCTATCATTGTTGTTGTTGCTATTTGCGTGTAAGTCGTCACAGGGGATGTTGTTTACAACACAGTTTTTCTGGGTGTTTTTGGTGTTTGTATCCTAAATAAGAGTCAAACAAACAATTCATTGATTATGTAAAGAACATTTACTGAAAATTAAATTTATTTTTATACAATCTTTTGTTTGAAAATTTTTTGGTGATAATATTTTATGTGTAGCAAAGTTGCTCCTTGGTGCATGAAATCAAAACCATGAAATGCAATATTTGTACAACGGCTTAGAAATCGAGTTTGTGCGCAATTTGATTGCATTTGTTATAGCTAGGATACAAGCGTATCATAAACGCTGATAGTAATGTTATTGTCTACTAATCAAAATATAAATTCAATACGTGCAGAATGTGGAGACATAATTATTGAACGTAGCAACGTGCTCGCCAGATGGGCTCAGGGTTGTCAGATATGGCGATTTCTCGCCATATGTGGCAACTTTTCAACTTGTTTGGCGTTAAAATGTTTGATTTGGTGATATGGCGATTTTTCTGGCGATAAATTGATTTGTTGGCGATTTTTATGGTTATTTTTCAACAACATTGAACTTAAAAATGTTTATAATTCAGGAAAATCATTTTGCTGAAAGAGTATTTTCCACAATAACTCTCACCAAAACTTGTCTGGAAACAATTAAAACAAAGTGATTTTAAAACTTTTTTTATATTAATTACACTCGTTAATGGATTTTGAATTTTGATGAGAAAAATTAACAAGAAATAGTTTTTGACGATTTTATTTCTAGCTTTGGCGATTTTCTGTTAAATTTTTATGCGATTATTTTAAAAAACTTATATTAAAAAAACTATTATATAAAAACAAATTTCCTACAAAATATATATTAAGGGTCCTCATGAAAATGTTCAAAACCCTCGTAAACTGTGCATGTTTCCACTCTCGTAAATGAGCTGACAAAAAATGTTTGAAAATTCATTTGCACAACTAACATAGCGTCTTCACGAGACATGCTATCAAATATTTCTCTGTTAGCAAGCGTCAAATTCAATCGCAGAGAGAATTATGTTACGTGTAGACTTCAAATTAATTGTTATAATAATTATTATGAGAACGTTGTTATAATAAATATTATCACAACAATCTTATGGTATGAAATGTCAAAAATAATATAAATAAATGTGTCTATGTGTTAATTGAAATATGTAAAAATCAATGTTTTTATGAAATTTTCGTAATTTTTTGTTTGTAAATTTCTTTGATTGAGTTTTTAATTAAAATTTTTCAGAAAAATTAAAAACAAAACAACTAATTGTGAAAAAATAGTGCATGTTAACTCGATGAGCATTCGTATTAAATGAGATCTCATAACAAAAGTAAAAATACGTGTTCCAGTTGTATGACATGAAGAGAAATATCGACATTTTAGTTTTGTTATTCTGCCGACGTTCTCCCTCATGTTATATCAGAGTTAATCGCAGTTGAAGACAATAGGTAATATAAATATGACAGACAATTTAGGGTAGTAAACTTGCACAGAGTATTTATGCATTTGAAAAAAATAAAACGTCATAAAAATATTAAAAAAAATTTTATTTATAAAAATTTTTATAATAATTTATGTGTAAAAAATAAGCAGGAAACTAAATATGAGATTTCTATCTACATCCCTACATGGCTTTTTTAAAGCTCAAAGTTGAGCATTTTTTTAAATTTATAAATTTGCACACTTTTATTTTTGCAGAAGATAATACTTTTGCAAAATGAAACTTATGTCATGGTATCATAAGAGTTGCTTCTTCACTACAAAAAAAAAATCAATGGTTTATGTTCAATAGGGTTCAGCTGAAGATCGATAAAAAAAACTATGTAATTTTCAAGTGGACACTTTTTGGCCATTTAATTATTCCTGTTCAGTTTTGCATAGCAATATTAAATTATTATTACGGCCCTATAAAACAAAGCACGAATCGTTTCAATATCTTTTATACTTAAAAAGCTAGAACAATTATAAAAATGTATGAAATTGGGTGGCCACTAATCAGAAGGTTTACAATAATAAATAAAAAAGATGGCGGTTATATGTTTCTAGTATCTACAAGATTGTCCTTAATTTTTTTTTATTAAAAAGAAAAGCCTTGCGGCACACCTATTTGTTGAATTCACTCAGAATTGCACGAAAGCATACGATCCGTTGATCTAATCAACTTATAAATTGTCGGAATTATATCTTTATTATAATTATGCTCGAATAGTAATGAACATGAACTCTTTTTGGATTCATAGAAATGATAGTGTGAGTTGACATATAGTCTATTCAACAAATATTTTATCGGCCTAACCATTTTCCAACCAATCTTATTTTTTGGGTGTAGGTTTGATAATTCAAATTCGGCGAAAAAAATTGTGGAACTGGTGCCATATAGAAGAAGAAGTAGAGATAGAACCGAGCTGAGATGGTGCAACGGTATTGAATACGATTTTAATACTATTAGTTTAAGCAACTGGAGAATGATTGCAGTTGACCGTGACCTATTCAGAGCAAAATTGGAGGCAGCCAAGACCCACGCCGGGTTGTAGTGCTAAAGATGATGATGAATCAAAACGTTATTTTTTTGCGTTTTGTATTAGTTTTAATTATGTGAATATACTCTTGAAAGGAAATAAATTTGTGCAAATAATTATGAAAATTAACATCGAGAAAAAAGATTGGTTAGGAAATGGTTAGGCCAATAAAATATTAGTTAAATATGTATTATATTTCAGCTAATGCTATCAACTTCCTATGACCCCAAAAAACAATCCATGCTCATTATCATAACAGTATAGTTTTAATGAAGATATGATTCCGAAAATTCTTATATTGATTACATCAACCGATTGTATACTCAAGTCGTTTTTCAGGAACTACATTTTCATTGTTTAAAAGAGTCCATATTAAAAATATATTGATAACACAACACAATAAAATGGTGATTTTTAAAATTTTCTGAAATTAAAATACTTGATTCTTCAGTGTCCCTACAACTAAATATTCTGTATTTTCTAATAGATCAATTTCGTAGTAGATAAAGTAAAATCAAACTATATTTTTCCTGATTTACAAAGAAAGACTTTTTAAGCCTTTATTGATTATAAAACCCAGAAAAAATTATTCTTGTGTTTTCGCTTCATTCAGGTAGGGATATTAGTGTGTAATTTCAAACTAAATCAAGTTAAATTACTATAAATTAAACTATTATATTTACATTTAGGGAGTTTATTCTCAAAATATACTAAATTTAGGGAGTTTTTAAATTCTTTTGGAGGAAGAAAAAAAGTTACCAGGCAACACTGATGTATACAGTACTCTGAGTCAGGGGTGACAAAATTGTACCTGTTGTTGTCTAAAATTGTACTTTTTTGAACCTAATTGTACTAAATAAAACAGATATCTGCAAACAGAAACATGTAAATTAAGATTTTTTATTATTTATTTATTAAAAAAAACCTTTTTTGTCTGCTGCGGATCGCCCATAACAAGGGTTTATTCAATGGGTTACTAAATATAACTAAACTTATTCCAAAAATATTCTTAATTTAAATACCAATAATTTCTTAATGCTAGCTTGCGATTAAGCAGTGGCGTGATCCAGTTCTTGCGAAATTATTTCTTGGAAAAAATGTAACATAGGTGCACTCCAATTGTTGCGTAAACATTTCTTGGAAAAAAATGTAAAATTGGTGTACTTGATTTCCTTTTTGTCAAGTTCTTTAGAAATTGGGCTGCACGTGCCGGCTAAATGAGTTTGTGCACAAAATTTGGATTGCAAAACACAGTTAAAACTGATTATTCAGCACCATTGGCTTTGTGGGAAAGTTTAATTAAAGGGTGAAAACTTTTGTGGTGTTAAATTGTATTAATTTAGTTACCTAAATAGCTTTCGAAAGCTCATGAAATTTTCTTTCGAGCAATCCCAAACATAATCACTTTTGTCAAGTTTCTTAGAAGACTCAATAAGACTTTATCATATTTTAACAAAATATAAAATACGAAAAGAAAAACTTTTTCGTTGAAGACGGGAAGCTCGATTTTGATAACGATTTTAGATTACAGTTTTGACCAACATTTGATATATACACATACATACATACATATTTGTTGACACATGTTTATTTCCAATAACATTAATTGCTGCTAGCATTTATCCGTTTTTGTTATCTTTAATTTGTTATTTTTATTTTTTTAAACCAAGCGACACACAAAAACAAACCAACAGCTATCAAATATAATAATAATAACAAAAAATCATTCAGCCAAGGGATAGAACAAAAACTTTTTTGGAAGCAGAGAGCCATGTCTCCTTTGTAACCATACTTTGATTGCAAACAAACTGCTTTAAAATAGTATGCACACACGCAAAGAAAAAACATGGAAAAGCAACATACTATGATTGAATATATGGTTGATAAAAACCATATATATAGTTTAAAACAACCATATACATGGTTCAAGCAACCATATGTATGTTTTAAAACAACGATATATATGGTTCAAAGTCACAATAAATGGCTAGAAATAACCATATATATGGTTGAAAACAACCACATGCATGGTTCAAGCAACCATGTATATGGCTCAAAACAACCATATATATTGCTCAAAATTACAAAATATGTTATGAAATAACCATATATATGGTTAAAATTGAGCATATAAATGGTTGTAAGTAACCATATATATTGTTCTATATAATCATATATTTATTGTTTACTTAACTATAAGTTGATTAAAAAATTGCCGGGAGCTAAAACATTTTATTATTTCAATTTAAATCAAAAACAAAATTTTTCAGCTGGTCAGTGTGTTGCATCTGAAATAAAAATTATTATCTATTTTCACATAGATACATAGCATAGAAATCGGCAACTTTCAGGATAGAATCCAACTAAAAAGCTCACTTATTGAAGGTTTTCAGTTCGTTTTTGTATTTCAGATATTTCACATATTTTATAAGAACAAAGCTACGAATGCACTAAATTGTTCGATTAAAGAACACTTTTCTTCGCTTTTGAAATTTTGTTATTTCAAAAATAAATGGTGTTCAGAATATGGCCGAACATTTGCCGGAATATATCACTTTTTGTTATTTTTGTTATTTTTATTTTTTCACACCAACCGCTCACAAAAATAAACCAAACGCTGTCAAGTAAAACACAAAACTAACAAAAAGCATTCAACAAAGGGATAGAACAAAAACTTTTTTGGAAGCAGAGAGCCATGTCTGTTTCATAACTATAACTTTATTGCAAACAAAATAGTACAGATAAGAATGATATTTTATTATTATAGAACAATTCTGTTGTTGAATTGTCAAATAAACCATGATTGTAATCAGAATTTTTCAACAATATATACTGTCCAAGCCAACCATGTATCCATTTTCATGAAATCTAACAATTTCATGATTAAATGTAAACGTTAGTTTATTTGCCTGAAACTAATTAAGGTTCACAATCATTTAATACAATAATAAGTTATTTGCCACATTGAAAAATTGTGTCGGGAAACATGTTATTGCTGACGCAACCATGCCACAACCATATCTTTTCTTTGCGTGCAAGCAACATATTTTATTGTTATAGTGTTGTCGAATTTTTAAATATACCATGATTGTAGCTAGTTTTTTTGCAATATATTGTTAAATTTGACAATGTTTCTATTAACATGATTGCTAATAATGTCATTATTACATGTAAGCATGATTTTTTTTATCGTAAACTAATTAAAATTCACTATAATTTAAAACAATAATATAACATGACATTGCACATAGGGGCAGACACGTGGGGAGTTCACGCGATAAATCAAAAACTAAAAATGGGATTTAAAACAAAATATTGCTGTGTGATTTAGAGAAATTAAATTCACTAATAGCAAAATTTTTTCAAACATGACATTGCACATAGGGGCAGACACGTGGGGAGTTCACGCGATAAATCAAAAACTAAAAATGGGATTTAAAACAAAATATTGCTGTGTGATTTAGAGAAATTAAATTCACTAATAGCAAAATTTTTTCAAACATGACATTGCACATAGGGGCAGACACGTGGGGAGTTCACGCGATAAATCAAAAACTAAAAATGGGATTTAAAACAAAATATTGCTGTGTGATTTAGAGAAATTAAATTCACTAATAGCAAAATTTTTTCAAACTGTTTTACAGTTTCATATTTTTTAGAGCTTAAATATCATATCTGAAATGACTTTCCTATATACGATTTAAAATACATCAATTATTTATTTTTAGAAAACGAGAAATTTCCTCGGATTTGGCTTACAGAACAGGGCCGATGAAGTCATTTGACAGAGAACATTTTTTACATAACTTTTGTTCTAAACTTTTTTCTAAATGTCTCTCTGTAATCCCAGGTCAAGTAAAAAATTTTATTTTCAAAGTGTTAAAATTTTTTTTAATATAAAAGTTTGACATGAAAAAAATGACGTTTCTCATTAAAAAAATTTTATTTTGTTTTCATATTGTATTGGTATGATTTATAGAGAATGAATCTGTGTAAAAATATTTTTAAAATTATAGTCCATTTATGATCAGATTCGTGTTTATATGAAAAGTATAATTGCAGACTATATTTTCTACTTTTTAATATTTCAAAAGCGTAAAAGTTATAGAGATCCAAAATATTCCCCATATATATTATATACACAATAAAGAACAAAATGTCTATATTTGCATGCAAGTTTAACTTTTTGCGATTTTTTGCGATATTGTATTTTATTTAAATTTTGCACTTTATACATTTTATCTATTTTTCAATATTGGTAGTATTATACGGTTGGTGTTTCGAAAAAAAAGTTACAGCAATCACCTCCTAGAATGGGAGATATGTCAATGACGTTTCTATAAAATACAAATAAAAAATTCCCACGCCTTGAAATACTGTATCTTCTATTTTTTATATATAGCGCCGCCATTTGAAGTCCGATTTCATCATATTGCGTATCATTATTTATGGCTTGACTTTGGCTGAATTTTTGGTTCTGGTGGCTTTTTAATTCGACATCAAATTCTGAGCGCCAATTTGTCATCTCGGATCCTTTCCTCTTAATGTCCAATTTTTCGCACGTGACAAGAAAGCCCTTCTTAACTTTGTATGTCTAGCTTTTAATATACTCACACTGAAAAGAATAATCAATCCATCCGTACTTATATTAATCCCACGCAGTGTCAAAAGTACGCTAATCCCGGTTTTTCTGAAATCAAGTACAGAAAGATTGATTAAGTCGGAATATTCAAGTGCAAAATACTTAATTTTAGTCTTTATTCATGTACAAAAAAACTTATTTTAAGTACAAATATGTTTATAAAATTTATACACAGTCGTACTCGTAGTACGTAGTCGTACTCGTATTACGAATCCCGTACTGTGCTGGTGTTTGTTTGCTTGATGATAGCCACAAATCACTGTTCTGCTCTTATTGTTGTTTATTTTCATTGTTCGGGCATAGCCGACAAGTAGCTGACAAACGTCATATTAAATGTAGATTCAAGCCCGCTGTATACTGGAATCAGCCCCGCCGCGAACTTGTATCAATCCTAGTTGCGTACTTTATTAATCAATCCCGCCGCGTACTTGAATCAAGCCCGAATCAGGCTAACTTTACTTTTTTAATCCTGGAACAGAAAAGACTTGAGAATTTATATTTTCACTACCTATGTATATAAATTTAATATATTTACTTACTTGTTTTAATTCAAAATTTATTTTTGTTCATTCCTAATATTGAACTTAGCTCACCATGTTTGTAAACCAACGCCTTAGAACACTCAGCTAACCCAATATAGAAAAAACGGCAACTAAACTCCAGTATAAGCCAGCAGCATATAATACGACGATTGTATTCTATTACTCGAACAATCACGAACAAACAGAATAATCAACAACAAGACAACAACATAAGCACAACATGCGATAAATACCAACACACTACGACTGTGTTAATAGTTTATACTAATAGTAGTACATAAAATAACAATTTTTGTACACAATTTAGAAATACTAAAAGTAAGTAGAAAATACTTGAATTTTGTACGGCGTTTTTCGTTCCGTGCAGTTTATGCCACTCCCCAAAAATTAAGCCCATTTTTCCTTTTCATCTACGTATTATATCGCCATTTTCACCAGTGAAAAGATAATTACGTTGAAAACAATTGGTACAAAAGTTTTCCACAGGGCAATAACAATAAATAGTAAAAGATTTCATATACACTGAAAAATTAAAAAAATATATTTTATATATTTTTTTATTTTTGTGTTTTATTAATAATTTTTTTTTCAAATATATTTATACATTTAATATCTGTAGAAAATTACCTTTCCATTGGTACCAATCTTTCTTATCAAAAGATGGTGGGTGATGTATAGCGCAGTTTGATATACGTTTGCCCCTATATGCATTGTTGACGCAACCGTACCACAATCTTTTCTCTGCGTGTAATTGTGCTATATAGGCAAATACAATTTAATTCTTAATTTGAATATGGATTTTGTGTAAGTTAATGGGATGTTTATACAAAGTTGTTGTGGTAAATATCTTGAATATATCTGTGGTCACAACCCTTAACCGCTTAAGTCGAGTTAGGACAAAATTTAGTTTTTGGTGCGATTGAGTCCATTCGTATCTAAATCAACTCGCCACCAATTTTTTAATCTTATAACTTTTTTACGACGACAATTATATATAAGCTAATTTTTGATACTTTAAACAGCTCTCCTGAAAATTTTTTAAAACGACTTAAGCGGTTAAGGCTTGCGACCACAGATATACGAACGCAACTGCGATAAAAAGAAAAAAAAATATTAACAAAAAATGATAAGTTTTACATATTTATTTTTTTCCTTTTTACATTCTCCTATGTATCGTAAACAAATTATGGCAGTAAAATTCTTCTGAATACAAATATGTATATAAAGTAAGTTTTCTTACATGTGGGTGTATAATATCCCGGTTGGCCATGTCTTTCAGACATCTTGGAAGACCGATTCATGACAATGTTAAAGCATCGATGACTTGTTGGTGGCAGCTAAAAGAGATCACTGAGATCACATTTTCGAAAAAAATTCTGCTAAGTTCACACATGACAACAAGAGCACGTAAATGACAACATTCTCAGAAATCTCCCCATTACAATTTTTCGTTTATTTATTTTTTACACGTGCTCTACAATAACAATTTGAATAATATGTCGCTCATAGAGTCTTTAATACAAGAAGTTTTAATGGACATTGTAAAGGCAGTTTTTTATTGTAGTTTTAACCGCAAGGGCAAAACTGTGCGGGTAAAACATCCGATGTGTGGCCGAAAACCGTTGTGTGGCCGAAAACCGTTTTCACACGTGTTCGTGCACAACTGCTCGTGTGTGGTATTACGCAGTTAAAACGGACGGTTCTTGTCAGTGTTTAATTCCAGGTGATATTAGTACACCAGCTGATTTTTTTTATTTTGCGAACAAATGATACAATAATACAGGTACACAGAAAAAACTAAATTTCATTTTCTGTAAAGGAATTTAATAAAATAGTAAATATTTTATCTAGGAAGGGACCTACAAACAAATTTGTAAATATATAGAAAAATATCTCAACGATTTCATTAAAAGAAACGTGTTTTTTTCAGTGAACAAACTGTTTAAATCTATAAAACAATTCGTCTAAAAATATTTACAAATTGTAAACAAAACAATTTACTAAATCAAAGAAAAATATTTACTGGATTTTCTGAAAAATATCAAACAATATTTTTGTCTAAATTTAGAAAACAATAAGTCTAAAAATACTAACAATTATTAAACAAAGTAGTTTACTTAATGAAACAAAAATACTTAGTGGATTTTTTGTAATATATCAAACAAAATATTTGTCTGGGTCATCATCATCATCATCCTTTAAGCATTTAAGAAATTTCACTTTCTTAAAAGTGTTCAAGTCTGAATGTTTATCTAAAGACTCTAAAAGAATGAATGAGAATTAACGCAACGACATTAACGAATTCATTTACTCAAAAATATTCAGTAAACAAACTTGGTACAATCACACTCCTTCTACTATCATTGTTGTTGTTGTTATTTGTGTGTATGTCGTCATCGGTGTTTTTTTTTTTGCAACACAGTTTTTCTTGCTGTTTTTGGTGTTTGCGTCCTAAATAAAAGTTAAATAAACAATTCATACATTATGTACAGAACATTTACTGAACATTACATTTCTTTTTAGACAAGCTTTTGTTTGAAAATTTGTTGCTGATAATTTTTTCTGTGTACGTGCATTAGCTAAAATTCGCGTCAGCTGTGTTTTGTATGTACGTGTATGTTTGGGTGTACAACGAATTTTGCTGTTGCTCAGTATGTAATTTTTGCCAAGTAACATAATAAACATTTGACGACCTAGATGAGAAAAATCTTCTAAAGCATGTACCTGTAGTAATGTGCCCCGACTTGAACTGAAGTAAAAAATGCCTAATGTGTGGATATGGCCGTTGTTCGTGTTTACCTAACATCACCAGAAGGTTTTTCCAAAAAGCGGGACAAGAACGACTGAAAAGCTGGATTCTGAAGGAAATACGACAAAAAAAAGCGGGATTTTATAATATATAAAAACAAACCATTTCTATGATAATGTGTATACATATGATTTCTTCGAAATATATGCAACTATACAGTTCCATATCGTTACTTGAAATGCAAAACGATTTAATTATTTGCATATTACATCGAAGGGCATGTCCGTACATAATTTCAACCCTTTATCATAAAAATCAACCAAACGAAAAAAGAAACTTAATTTAAGAACTTGAAGTGTATACATATTATATATAACTTTTCCACTCTTCTATAAAATTAAAAAAAAATAGATACGTGATTTTGCATTTCAGCTAACGCTGTTTACATAGGAAGCTGATTAAAATTTAAAAACGTGAATTTTTAGACGTTTTCCTTATATCGTGGTTTTTATTTTCTCCGTTACGATGAAACAAAAATGCACTGATCAGTTGGCATTAGCACCCAACGAAATGCAGACCTATAAGGCCCAAATTTACAGTCATTAGTTAAATATTAGTAAACTAAAATGATAACCATTGTTTAACTAAAACTTCATATATACAGTGTATTGTCTAACTACAATTTTTAATATGGGTAAAGAATGGTAACCCTATCAAATATAAATAAACAAGCAAAAATTAAGAAATAAAGAATATTACACATCTTACGGCGGCAATTTAAACATTTTTAAGCACACAAAGCTAATGGAGCAAATGTTTTTTGTCGCTCCTAAAAGTATGCTATATGAACGTAATAATTTCCAAAACATGGTGCAATAAGTATGCAGGTTCAATAAATACAACAAAAAACTAGATAACGCTTGTCAAAAAGATACACGTGCTAGACGTTACTTATGTACAAAACTACCAGAATAAAATATAATCAGCTGATGTTATACTGCCACCTGTATACTTATTCCACCATGTTCCAAAGCATCTAACTAATTGCTAACCAATGGCGTTTGACGGTTTAACTAATGGTAAACAAAGAAGTGTAAATAAAATATCATTGGCTAAGCTATTCTCATTAGCTAACTAATAACTGTGAATTTGGGCCTAAATGAGCTAATCCACAACTAAAAAATTTATGTACATATTTTTTATATATGAAATAAAAATTTTATAAATTACATTAAGCCTACAGGTTAAAAATAACTTTGTGTCAGAGCATATGAAACATAAAATCGTTTAGAGCCAACAAAAACAAGAAAATTGTAAGCAAGTAAGTGAAAAAATTCGGAGTTATCTTTCATACAAAATTGCCTAACTTCAGTTTATAGTTAAAAGAATATTTTTGATCAAGAGCAATTTTGTACGGAAAAAATTCTGTCTTGTAACTTTGGTATTTGTTGTCGCATCAAAGCATCTTATTCTTTATATGATAGACACAAAATTAGTTTTATCGTTTGGCTTTCAAGTCATTTTCTTAATTTTTTTTTTCATCTTAATGTAGAAATTTTTTAATTGCAATTATGAATTTTAGTCGAACTGAATGGGTTTTAATCCAAACATTTTTGATTATTCTGGGTTGAGATCGTTGAATTTCATTTTTGAAACAATCAAACATTTTTAATGTTACGTGCCTTACTTGACTACACCACCCTCACACTGCGAACAGGTAGACAAAGCTCCGATGATGAGATAGTGATTGAAATCGAACACATCAGTTCGACGCCTATACAGACAAGAATTTGTCTTTCAGTTATTACATGCAATGAATATTCATTTCTCAATAAAAATAATTTAATTGGATAATTTAATTAAATGAACTTAGTTCTAGATAATTAACGGCCCTATATATAACGAAAACTTGGCATGGAGTTAGCATAAATGACGAAATTGAACTGGAGTTTAACGAGTTATGATATACAATTTTAGTTTAAAAGTCATTAGATTGTAGCCGAGACTCAGGGCTATATTCCGTGATGATTTCTTATTTCAAAATATTTCCTCACTCATGCTTACTTCATGCCAAGTTTTCGTTATGCATATAAGCCTAAATATCTTTGGATTATATATTTTTAAGTTTTGAAGTAGTCTAAAAATGCACTTTTTCAATTTTAAAGGGGTTCAACTTGATAAGTTCTACTGGCTGAATAAGGAGAAAGATATTTTTTTATTCAGTTGAAAATGTTTTCAAATTTTCGGCCATAATTAAAATAGTAGAACTATAAATTTTAAAGCTCGAAAGAGTGGGAGAAAGCGGGATATAAATTTTAGGCGGGATCGAACTCTTAAAAGCGGGATGTCTGGTCAGGTTATGTGTACCTGTACTGTTTTACCCGCGTGGTTAAAAGTGCCAAAAGAGAACGAGGTGTATGGCTACCTTAACACAACTTTTCGTCATCTCAATTTCGCTCAATTTTAGCAAGCAGGAATGTATCAAAATGATTCAAACTGGTGACAGACTGAGCGACAATGTCCACAAGAAGTTCAATTACTGGTATAAGAAGAGTTGGCATGACCAGTTGAGTAGTTTTTCTTTTACCTATTCTTTGAGTACGGTTTCTTTTAAATTGTCTTAAATATCGTTCATGACAAATGTCAAAATTTTATTAAGTAGTGCTTGATGAAAATGTTCTCTACGACGAGTTTGCCAACCGGGATATTTAAAAAGGAAAATTTCTTGCTATGTAACTAAGTATGTATTTATATGTTAATATATTCATGTCGTGTAGTACACATGTGTATTCTAAACCATTCAAATTTTACCAGAGGGCTAGGAAACAACATAGAAATTATTTGAACACCAGTCTAAATACATACACTCCATTTTTCTATAATAACTGACAATTTATGTATTATGAAATGACAACGTGCCAAATATCTTATGTTTTATATTGAAGAAATGTCTGAAGCTGCAAGGACACACAGAGAAGGACTTTGTTTATTTTCTAAGCAACTGAGACAAAGTTTAACTTTAAAATGGTTTACAATTTTATTGGTATAGTTTTTTTCAGCATAGTATTTTTGCTGGCTTGTGAGCGTTGTGATATGTATATTTAGCATAGATGGAGCTTATTGCTCCAATTTTGTAGTTTCCACTATTACTTAGTGATAGGGTAAAATTATTGCAGTAATTTTATTCATGTTTAGTGGTGCATTAAAAATTGATAGCCAAACTAAAAATTAGCGATAGTGACGTTGTAAATTTTTGCACTAGAATCTTTAGCAGTTACACCCAGCTACAAAGAGAAACTTTGGGGATGCTGTAACAAGAGTAGCCCCAACAACAACAAGCAAACTACTAAACACAAGGTTTTTAGGTTCTTATCCTTACATTTATGACTTCTACGTCCTTAAAAAGTAAGTATGAATAATATCATACAAATTAAAAAATAAAAAAAATAATAAAAATAAATAAAAATAAAAATTTAAATATTAAATCAAATCCAATTTAGGATAGCAAGACAATAAATACAAACAGCCTAACGTAATTGTTTTCGGTTGTAAAATACCGGTATTCAAATACCGTTTCCTTTTATACCAGTATCATCATTTCGGTATGAAAAATTATATAATACGGCAAGAATAAAATTATCTATCAAATAATATTTTTAGAAGCTCCTGTCGAATATATTTTTAATCACCCTACCCAAACAAGGGAGGGGTTTTATATTAACTAGTATATGATCGACAGTATTGCCAAAACGGCGTTATTCCCGCTAGTCACTAGACTTCAACCACACTTTTAAAAAGTTCCAAACCTTTTATTTTATGCACAGACTTTAAAAACTATTTGAGAATTAAAAAATAATATAAATTTGAAAATTACAAGAGTATAAAATAAGAATGGTAGGCTTAGAAACTTATACAAAACCCAAACACAGAAACAAAGGAATGTAAAATCAACATGATGCAATTTTGATTTGAAATCATATTAACTTTAGAATAAATAATTTATAGTTTAAGTGTGTTAGTGTTTATTTGCTTTGTTCATTGCTACAGTACACTGTTGTGCTTAGTTGTGAGACTTGTTGTTGTTTATGTCAGCTATGAGTTCAAATCTTGGTTGGGGCAGCCAACTACAACACAAATTTTTCTGATGTCTATGCACAGAACAAAATAAGGTTCGTTTTTGATAAAAAAAATCCCTGTATTCAATTAATTTGTTTTTTCAAATTTTCTGTGATAAAGAATTCCGCTATATTGATAACAAAAATTGTAAAAAAAATTTATTTCAAATTTAAGTAAATATAAAATATTAAGACTTGGGAGAATTTTGATAAAAAATTTATTTAAAATTTACTTAAAAAAAATATTCATATAATTTAGAAAAAAAAACGTGATATGGCTTGAATAGGAACGCGGGCTCTTCGGATTTAAAGCATGCTCTCTACAGAAGAGCCATACTCCAGCTATTTTTTATTGAGATAAAAGTTGTTTAATAGTACTCACACCTGGAAAGCATGTCAAAGTATACATGGAAATAAATACATATGTATTTGATTTAATAGCTATTTTGATTAAATATTTGCAATTTTTCAATAACTTTTCTGCCAAACACTTTTTACTGCGTGATTTTTAAAATGCGCGGTATTGATAAATATTGTATTAAGTTAATGACAAATGTTATTGAAATGAGTATTTTTTCAACAACATTATTTTATTGAATATAATTCTTATATATTTTTTTCTATGTGCTAATCACCATCACGTAAGTAATATAATTAATAAAATAGCTACATTAAAGTCATGTTGTTTCCGCTTGATATAACTATAATTGAACATGACTCTTAGCTTTGTTTCAATATCAAATTCACGTTGTTTCAACTTGAAATAACTATACATGAGTTGTTCCAATGTCAAATTCGCTTTGTTTCAACTCGAAATAACTTTGATTCAACATGATTTTTCGTATTATTTCAGTATCAACTTCATTTTGATTTAACTGTACTAACATGCGCATTTAAAAATATTCAATTTGGTTTTGAAACATATGAAAAAAATTTCTTATGAAAATATTTTTATAAATATGGCATTAAATCTTCTAAAAAGGCAAGTTTATTTATAAATGGGCCGAGTATACCTGATATAAATATGCCTTGTATGTAAGTATACAAGAAATGATCTGTTAGCCGACCGTTAGCCGATAAATTTGGGTAGCCGCCGCCGGCGAAACATTTTCGGCTCTTAGGCGGCTAATAGCCGTCAAAAATTTTTTTAAATAAATATTACAGCAATAAAATTATGGAAAATTCTACCAATTTAACGAGTAAATAGCTACCGAATGTTGCGTGAACTTCACCAATGATTTTTTTAAATTCTCTATCAAAGTTGAAATTCAATGCGGCAGACAATACCAAAATGACAACGATTTAAATGTGTACAAAAATGACATGAACTTTAAGTACTCGTGCAGAATCTAGAAGTATAACCGTTCATGTGAAATAAAATGTTTCTACATCAATCTGTAGATGGAGCACTTATTAGTGAACAAACGTATAAAAAAATACAAACGAATCAATCATATAATCCTTGTGTCTGCCATATAAATTGAGTATATTTTCTGTGATATTTTCATATAATTTGATATTTATTGGGGGAAATATGCTAGAAAATGCCAAATAAATAATTAGAAAATGCTAAAAAATAATGCAAGCTGCCAAATGGAAAATTTGCAGCTAAATCAAAATAAAAAATGCTTAATTTAGCTACAATAATGCTAAAATGGCAACACTTCTTGCAATATACCACAAAAACTTTCTTGGAGATGGTTGGGGGAGTCGGACTGCAAAACTTGATTTTTGGTATAAATTAAAGAATATATGTATATAATATAAAATAATGCAAGTTTTGAAGACTCAAGAGGGGAAACAGAAATTCTGGAGTGGGCGAACTTCAAAAGTTATAAGCGTAATTACCATCAAGGGGCACATTCTTCTCTCATGTGGAGATGACATCGATATCGTCAAGACGATAGAAAAATGTGAACCTAAAGTATGATTTAAATATGTGTTTATAATACGAGTTCAAATGAAGTATAAAACAGGCATATATCTGCTAGTTTCTGCTCCAACATGCGTTAATCTTTAAATACATTATTTCTGGACTTTGTTTCCTTTCAAAATAAATTTCCATCTTAATTCTTAAACAGAAATAATTAAACGTAAGATACAAAGACAAAGCCACTAATGAATAGAAATTTCATAAAGTATTCTTCGACAGCGGGAAACCATTTACAAATATTTGCTGTCAATATTTTACCACCAAAACGAGCAAAATATTGGCATTGAAATCTATTTGTGTGTTTTATTTCTGTTCGTGGGGAAACTACACCAAGTCACATATTGGAGATTTTACAGGAGACCGCAAAAACATATTGAAAATCAGAAATGATTCTATCTCTGTAGTATTACCAATTTGGCTTTCACCGAATATTTTACATACCTCGAATATTATATTTTATATCGTAGGTATCCTTAATAAAATTAGGTCATATAATATTACTGTTAGTTATTAAAAAGTACTTGTTGTTCTTTACCTCGCAGATTGTTTTGAACTGTATGTACTACGTTCCTTGAAACATAGGACTTACTGGAATTTAACCATCGATACAGAAAAAATTGCTTATATTGTTAGAATAAAAAAACGTGTTTTGGAAAGAGTGCGACTTGGTGTAGTTTACTTCCCACCTGCAGCTTTACGCTCGTATGTTGAGTGGTGGCAAATATTTAATGTTTTGAATTCTGTGTGGGACTAAGTGAAGCCACGGCGGAAAATAGAAGTAGTACGGATGCCTTTTAGAAGGCCTGTGCATATTTTTTTAATCACGGTATTTTTATAGCGGCTTCTTTATTTTTGATTAATGTGAGTTTTTATTTCGTATTATTTCCTTTCTACTAATGTATTTGTTAAGATGGAATTGGACATGAATAGTTCAGCCGGAATAAGTATATTATGGTCCTCAGCTCCAACATAAACGGCATAATTACAGCATGTATACTGTCTCTTCTACGTAAATTTTAGCTTTATATACAAATTGCTTGCGAAAAAAGAATATGCAAATGTTTGTTATATATAAAGTACATATTTCAAGAACAAAACGAATTTCTTTAGCTTTGGCAAAAAACAAAAAATACTACTCCCTTTCTTTTCCCTTCTCATAGAAGCGAATGTGGAATGTGTATCTTATCTCTTATACGGAAGAACGGAGGCCTTCTGTAGGGCATTCTTTCGCTGCTAGATAAAAATGGTAATTGAATAAAAAATGTCTAAGCAGGCCTGAAGTAAGAAGATCTTTTCAGTTTTCCCGCTGGGAAAGTATTAATCCACACATACATGAACCAATGAGTGGCAGACAAATTGATTGTCAACCTATTAAATTTCATACCTGACAATACACTTCATGGCTCAGGTAGACGACATCTGTTATTTTATGACTGTATTTGTGTATGAGTTCATATGCTTGTATTTGTTTTTGTACTTATTAGGATTTGAATATTAATATCAGTCGTCATTTTGTCATTTGATGAGGCTGATTGGATGCTAGGCGTATAGCTTGAAGGGAGATTTCATTGTTTTTATTTTATCATCCAATCTTTTTTCCCATTATTTTGGTCTACAATGTCATTATTTTGTTTTTCAATAAGAAAATTTTCAATAAAAAGCCATATAATGTGGCTCAAATTGATATTTATATTAAATATTTGTTTAGACTGTCAAGAACACCGTGCGGTATATATCTAATTTGAGACGAAATTTAAATATGTTGAAGGTCTGCAATAGGTGTTGAAAAAAACCAGACAAAATCAGATGCTAAAGCTGCTTTTAAGAAATGCTAATAAAAGATACATTGCACAAAACAGCTAAAAATGCACAAAAAAAATTTATTTACGTCGATTTCAAGTTATTGCAAAACATGTTGATGTTTCTCTGCTAAGTTTTTCAAAACCAAGCCTAGAAATTACATATAGTTCCTAAAGAGTTTAATAGGCTTTTCACACTCAACAACATCTAACATTTACCATCAATTTGCGCTAATGCACAGGTAACCATGTAAAGGGAACAAATACAACAAAAACTAGATTATGCTTGTCAAAAAATATACATGTGTTTGACGTATTTATACACAAAACTACTAGGGCAAAAAATAAGTAGCAGACTTAACGCTGCCAACTGTGTACTTTATTATGCCGCTTTTTAGTGATGACACTAACACAAAATACACAGAAGTCACACGAACCGAAATATATTTCTGATCGCTTACACAGTGCCTTTAAATTTCATTTTCTTTTGCAGCGCCTTTCTACCCGAATTAATTTTGTAATGAATAAAACTAATTAAATATGCATATATTTCGACAATTCACAATGAAAATAGTATTTATTAATTAATTACAGTTCATTTTCATTCATCTTTTACATTTGATCTTTATAATTACTGCAAAATCTCACAAATAATAAATCATGTGTAAGAAGAACACGCTGTATAAAAAAAACTTACCACCACAAAGTAATTGCAAAAAAACGCCCATTAATAAAACACTTACGACACTTTTATACACACACAATTCTTTTTTCACAATATATTTTTAATAATAAGGCAAAGTTTTTTAATTTTATTAGAATTTAAACATTTTTAGCGTGTTATTCAATGAGAAAAATTTTTACATTTTTTCTTTTTCGTTTTGTTTATTTTCTTCTGTTCGTTGCCATTTTTGTCTCTTTTTAACAAAGACTTAAAAACAATAGAAAAACCTGATTGTAGCGTTTATTACGTGTCACTATTGTGATTTCTGTATATTTTGTGACACTAAGTTTATCGAATAATGGTGTGTGGAACAAATTGAAATAGAAACATTTTATAATGATGTTGAAATATGTTGGCCGTTCAGCCCTGTATAATTCTTATTGGCAAATTGATGGTAGATGTTAGATGTTGTTGAGTGTGAAAAGCCTATAAATCAAAATTTTTGGATTGGCTGTAACAACAAAGACATACATCTTTTTTTCTGTTAGAACCTTTTGTTGTGAAATCTGCATAGATTTTTTCGTAACTACGTACTAAAGCAAACCGATGAAAATTCATTCTGTGCCGATGGTACTACCGTGGAGATATTGCTTTCAGGGATGGATAGGTCGTTTAGAACCTACTGTACTATCGTTACATAACTTGCAATATGCCTCCAGCTAATCTCAGTACCTAATTGATGTTCGAGAGTTGTTTTTTTTATATTTAATCACGGAAATAGGAAAACTACATGTCCAGGGTCTTCGTGTAAGCCGGCAGAGTAATTGCCTGAAGGTATCATGTGCAATAAGAAGTCGGGATGTGTATTAAGGCAGGTCAAATATTATCGGTGGACCAAGCTCAGTACGTGTAGCTAGGAAGATGTGGCCTTATTACAACGATAAGCGCACAATACAACTAACGAACAGAAACCGTAGGGACATTTCGAGTCTCGTCGCAGTAGCAACGGGGCACTGGGCGATCGGTAGACATGCTAGTAGGATAGGCCTTTCCTACCATGCGTTCTAACGTAGTTGCCGGGATCAAAGTAAAGAAAAAACAGTTTTGCACTTTCTTTGTGAGTGTCCGGCCTAGCACCTTTTGAGACCCGAATTTTTGGTCAATAACTTACTAGGCGATTTATCAGAGCTATCAGATATTGGTCCAAGTGACCTGATTTGCATTAAAAAAACTGTAATTTTAGGGCTTTTAAGTTATAAACAAAAATCTCAGAAATAGTGCCAGTGATTAAAATGTGTTGCTCGGACTTAAATCTAGAGATTTATATGTCTCGAAAACCGAAAAAAATTAATTTTTGGATGTTTCTGAATCTTTGAATCTCTGAATATCTCTAAAGCTATAGGACTGTTATAGGGACGTAATTTAAAGGTTATTTTGTTTTCGATCGAAGAACTAGTTCTCGAGCAAATGCAAATTATGTGATGCAGCATCCTCTTTTTTCTTTATAACGGAAAATCTCGTGACACAGAGTCAATTAAAAAAAAGTAATTTATAGGCTTTGGAGCTCAGTATCATATGTACGCAAAATGACTAAGAAAATACGGGCCTTATAAATCGCAGTCTGAATGAGCTATTGTACGTATTTAGGGATACTCGTTTAAAAATTTGCATTTAAAAATTTTTCAAAATCTTGGTCTAGTATTTCCAAGATATCGGATCCAAATCTTATTTGGCACTTCACAATTTTGTTCCTGAGTAATGTGGAAAGCTCATCTTCTCAGGTTAAATAGCAAAATTTCTATGTTCGTTTGAAATTTTATACTAATCAGATTATCTGTTTAGCAACGGCTGATTTTTTCCAAAAAGTGGTTATTATGCTCCATTGTGTAATATAAGTAAGTGGTCTGAACATAAATCTAAAGAGCTTCAAGTTGGATCATATCGCTGGGAACATCCCTAATTTTCCAAACTCAAGAACATTATGGTTGTTTTTTGTCGAAAACGTGGCCCTAATAATTTATAAAATGCGATTTCTCGATATTCAGTAATTAAAAACTTCAGAGGAGAGCAATTCGATAAAATCACAAAGCTTTGATTAAAATATTTAACGCGGTTGCTTGTTGCTGGAAGACAATCTTCACAAAGGTTATAAGCTCTACCTCGGGGATCTTTGGCATCGTAAAAGCTATATGTATTAATCCAAAGTTATTTAATTAGCTAAGCTCATGTACGAGCAATTTAATCTTTTGATTAAATTATTTTATTGAGAAAGAAATTCTAAAGCATGCAATAATTGAAAAGACAAAGAAAAATTTTATTATACGGTAGTTGAACAGATGTTTCGAGACCAGCACAGTCTTCTAATCGGAGTTCTTTTCCACCTGTACCTCTCTGCCACAGAAGACAGCAACAACCAACTGAGGACACACTGTGGCTTTTTTCTGAATTATATTTCGATTTAAAGGTTAGACACTTCGCTTTTTTCCTTATCATGTGGCATGATTTGGAAATAGAAGGGCAACAACATTTTTTCGCTATGAAGTATTCCTAGAGTATTACAAGGACTTGAAAACTTCTAAGAAAAGACAGACACATTGGTTTTTCTACTTTATACCCGATAGCCAGCGTTACCGTTGAAAATTTTCAAAGAGGGGCACAAAAAGGGGGTTTTGAAAATAAAAGGGGCACAAAAAGAGGCTTTCTGAGAAAAAAAGAGGCAACTTTAATAACAAGAAATATATGAAAAAAAGTTATTTAATTTTTAAAAATAAAGGTTAGCAAACATAAGCTGCCGCTCATCTGATTAGGTTTAAAGTTTTAGCAATACTTTTTGGCAGCTCTATCAAAAACTATTGCAAGACTAACTACTAAACTACTAAACTACTAATAAAATTGGACTTATTAATAAATAATATGCATTACGTGAAATCTGGGCAAAAATTTTAAAGGAAAAATTGTACCATTATCATATAATTGCTGCAAAACAAAATTTGTCCAAGAGCAGTGCCTAATCAGAATAGTTTACAGTATAACTACGCCACGAATTGTTAGTTTTTAATACAATTTTGATCTTTCTAAGCCGATAAAACAATTTGAAATTTAAATGGGGGTCGGCGAAAATCTCTATCTGAAGTTGAAAGAGTTAAAGTTAAATGTTATGCTAAAGAAGGTCTTACTCATGATCAAAATATTGTGAGTAATTTTTGTAAAATAAAACAAAAATATTTTGTAAGATTTTATATTGCCAACAAAAACAAACTATCATATATTATTGTTGTTTCCAACATAAATTCTTACAAGAAATTTTCGTTTTCTATTACAAAAACTGGCAGTCAATGAGACTAACTATGGAAAGAATATGAAAGGAGACAACTCAGCAGCTGAAAGAAAGCAGCGAAAATAAAGAAAAGGTTGGTACTAAAGCTACGTGGTTTGGTGGCTGTAGTATGTGTAATACATAACACTGCTTTACAAATTTTTATTTTAAGGTAAGTATGATATGCTAAGTACGAGAAAAATAAAATAAAAATTTTTTCATTTCGGCCATTGTCTATATAACGGTACGTTTGCGCATTCGATGTATACTTCCCGTTAAAACACTATCCACATTCCAAGGCTGGTTTAATTAAAGTGCTATTGCTTGAAAGGATACAAAATTACGCGTCGAATAGTGGATAAGTGTCTTTGATAGGATAAAAAATGATGAGATCAAATTTAATTTTTTTTTAATATATATCGTTTTTCACCAAGTGTTGTCTATTCGGAAGCTGTTTTGTACCAGAAATAAAAAAAACGCCTAGCTAAATATCTTTATTGAATTGTCTATTCGATTTTAAGAATTTTAAGCAATAATGGACCAAAATCGGATAAAAATTAAAAATGCTAGAAGAAAAAAACGAAAACAGTAGCATTTCAATTTACTAGCAAATCTTTTATTTAATAGTTTTGTTTTATTTTGATTTTTACTACATAGTGCATTTTTTAGTAAATTTAAATGTTTGTGTTTTGTTTTTTTTTTTATTATAACATATTCAGTTTTTATCCAATTTCGGTCCATTATGGCTTATTTTTTTTTTTATCGAATAGAGTATTCAGTAGAAGTTTACAACTATGGATTTTGCTATTATTTGTGGTACAGCGTCCGAAGAGACAGCAAGAAATTTTGTTAAATTTGACCACCAATAACTTCAGTAATGTTTTATCCGATCAAAGCCAATTATCCACTATTCGATGCGTAATTTTGAAGCTTTTCAAATAATATATAGATCATTTCAATCGAACCAGCTTTTGACTCTGGGAAGTATACACCGAAAAAACACAAAATGTACCGTTATCTGGAAATTGCCGAAATTAAAAATTTGTCTTTACTTTTCTCGTGTTAAGCATATTTTAATCACCCTAAAAAATCCATTAGAAACTTTATACATTTTGCTTGTAAAGCAGTCTAATGTAAGACTGATTTTGCAAAAAAAAAAAACACCACTGAGTTCACTGCGCAAGGAAAATTGTCTAAAATATCTCTTCATTTAGTAAAAAGTGTCAAAAAAGTTGCAAGAATTACAAAAAGTATCACAGTGGCAAATTGCCACTTTAGTAGCACCAACGGTAACGCTGTCGATAGCTCTGCTTCAAGTGAGCGACCCGTCCTGAAATTTTTAGAGGGTCTATTGCATGTGTTAAAGTAGTACCATAATATTTTAGTCAAAATTTTTAGGGTCCAACATCCTCATATTCCAAAACAAAAAAAAAAAAAAAATTAGTGGCTTTGTAACACATGCAAAAAGTTTTGAAAATTTGTTTTAAAAAAAACTTTTCATCATCCTTGAAAAATTTAGACCTAAAAAGCTCATAAGGGTTGTTGCCGCCAGTGTGACGCGGATTCCTCACCCTACAATGACTTTTTTGCTAAGACGTATGCTTGGGCTGCTACACGTTTCTTTTTAAGTACCCAAACAATCAACATATTATATTTTTGACATTGAGAACTCCATAATTTTGAAACTAGGGCCACAAAAAATCTGAAACATTTGCGTGAACTGACTTTCTGTCTTAGACAAAATTGGGCGATTAATATTTTATTTAGGAAAAAATAAGCGAAAAACATAAACTACCGCACATAGCAAAAAAGCGTTTGCATAAAAAAGGTAAACTACTAAATATTTAATATTAATATTTATTTCCTAAAGAAAGATATATAAAAATATATTATATATATTTAAAAAAAATTTAATTTATATTAAAAGTCCGATTTTTTTTTCTCAGTGTTGCTTCGGACTCAATTGTATGCAATTAAAAAATTCTTTTATATTAAATAAAAATAAATACATTGCAAAAATTGAGGCCACTTAAAAGCAACAAAATGTCAAGCAGAACAAGAAACTTTTTGACTTCTGTGCATGTTGACTAGGATTGTTTTTTGCATCTTAAGCCCCAAGATAAGAACAACAGTCAACTTAGATTGAAGGTCTATCTACTTATGTATATGTTAAGTAGCTCATGATTAAAAAGAAGATGAATACTATGCGAGTACTTCATTCAGCAAAGAAAGTTTTTTTGATTTTATAACTTGAGTCATGCTAAAAATGCAATGTAAAAGAAAACAAACTTAGCAAGTTTTTGCTTCCAAGTTAAAACTCTCAAAAGATAATAAAAACTAAAACTGAGTATAAAAATAACATAAAATATTAAATACATTTTAAACGTTGAACTAGGATAAAAATAACACATGGCCAAAAGTAATGATATACTTCGCTCCTAGAAGCCATGTTTGCCTTTTGAAACCAATAACAGGCAGAATAGGAGAATACTTTAAGGTGAATATATGATAATATTTATGTCAGTATTAGGGTGGCAATGAAATAAAAAATAAGCCCGTGCTAATTATTGTGATACTTGGGCTAAAGCTTAGTATATTTAAATGAAATCTTTTCACATCTTTGAGTAATTTTTTTTAACTTTTTTTAAGTTAATTTGCCATTTTTGGCCTACGGCTGCCCCCGTACTGTAGTGGATAGTGTGCTGGACTATTAAACGGGAGGTCGGAGGTTCGATTCCTGACAAGACCCTGAATGTTTCTAAATAAAAGCCAAAAACGGCTTAAGCAATACGTGGGCTTGTGTTTTTTTAATCTGAACCCTGGTCATAACCTCCTTGGACTTTACCTCATTGTGCATTATCCCATGTAACAATATAACAATTTTCCCGACACAGCTACTAATGGTGGCGATTGTGCCACAGTTAACTTCAATACTTCAATTCCTGGGCTTAACAGGAACTTTTAAGAAAAATGACTGGAACTCGGCGACTTGTTTCTCTTCTTTTCAATTCATCATGATAGTATGGAAATAATTCACTAAAGTCGTCCACTATAATTTAGCATTCAATATTTGCCCCAATACTCAGAGAGCCTGATGAAGCGGAGTAAATGGTATTAAACATTTAGAGAAAGCAAACAAATGAATGAATACACAAAATAATTACCAAAATCATAACAAGCTTGCTTACTAAATATTTCCGAGTTAATCACCCTGTAAAGATCAGATGTTTTGCGTTTAAATTCGTATAAAAAAATACAAGTTGCGAAAATGGGGAAATTTTTCTTAATATCGCTTCTAATTCGGTGAGAAAGAGAACTTCTTGCAATGACAATCCTATGTACAAACCAATAAAAATTATCAAAATTTAAACTACGTCCGGATCGCAAGCTGTACATTTTCATGATTTTTTTATAGTGTCTTTTATTTACTGAGAAGTTAATGGATACTTTGAAACAACTTTTATATATTAAAAGGAAAAGTTTGCTGATATATTACAAAAAATAAAAAATAAAAAAATCAGCGAACGTTATTGATAATTAGCTTTAGTTAATGTTATTATCTAAACTTTAAAAATATTGTCAAAAAAGTTTTTAATGACTTATTCAGACAAAAAGTTTGTTTGCTATACTATTACGAAAAATTCGGATTCATTTTTATTTTTGTTATATATATTAAAAATTTTCAAACCAATTGTTTTGCGCATTCAGACAAAAAGTTTATTTAATTAATTGCAAAAAAAAATCAGTAAAGGATTATCTTATTTTTTTTTTGCTTAAACAATTTGTTTGAAAAATGAACGGGGTTTTGAATGGAATTATTGAGACATTTTTGTCTCTATTTACAAATTTCTTTGTGGGTCTGTTTATAGACAAAATATTTACTAATTCATCGAAATTCTTTACTAAAAATGATATGTAGTTTTTATGTGTAAGTTGGCAGATTTTTGTCAACAAGCTAGCACTACACGGTATCTCGTCCACTGTACTAATCAGGAATGATTGGAATAAAAGCTCTGTGATTCTGGAAATGCTTCTGCGTCTCGGTAGCACTTTAATGCTGCAAAATGTTACAGGAGAATATTAACTTAAAAGCAAAGGCTTTAAAGCGGATGTAAGGAATACTATTAGAAGCGCCACTAGTTAACACTTATATGGATAGTCAGTGTGGCCGCTGTTGCCGCCACTAGCAAAATTTGCTAGAAAAGTCCAGCTCGTTAGAGTTGATATTAATAGTATATTAGTCTTTTACATTTAATGTCATTTATATATTTCGGAATATTTAGATTCTAACGCCACTCAAACTCCATTTTATTTCATATATACTTAAGTATAAAATCAAACCAAAAAAGTTTGTCTTGAGTAGAACAAAAATCAGAAAAATGGGAATAAAGAAAGAGAAACCAATGGTAAGATTGGGAAAATGCAGTTATTATCAACTTGAAAGTGAATTTAATTCTCATATTTAATTTTCACGAAAAAGTTGTATATATAAGAATTGAAATCACATTCAACAGAGCCACCAAACAAGTGGTGATAAGCAAAATACACGTGAGCACTGACGATGGAAGTGTAGCGGTTTTCGAAAGGGTCGCGTTACTCTGTTCTGCTGTGTACGTTGGAAAAATTAAGTTGATGTTAATTTTTCCCTAGTTCCTTGGAATATTAATCATGGCCAATTTTTTCTGAATTGCCTTAGCCTTATAACCTTAGCCTAATAATCACTTAGGATTCACAAATAGTAAATATTTTGTCTAGAAAAGGACCTACAAACAAATTTGTAAATATACACAGACATATCTCATCAGTTTCAATGAAAAAACGTAATTTTTTCAATGAAAAATTCTTTAAATCTATAAAACAGTTTGTCTAAAAATATTTACAAATTTTAAAAAACAATTTACTAAATCAAACAATAAAATTTCCTAGATTTTTTTAAAAAACATGAACAATATTTTTGTCTGAATATATAAAATAATTAGTCAAAAAATACTAACAAATATTAAACAAAATAGTTTACTTAATTAAACAGAAATATTTAATGGATTTTTTGTAATATATCAAAAAAATTTTTTTGTCTGGGTCATCATCATCATCAACCATTAAGCATTTGGTAAATTTCACTTTGTTAAATGTGTTCAATAAAGCCAGGCAAAGATCATACGAAGGTGGAATTCTATAGGCCTATAAGCCTAATGTCTAACAAGTAAAAACTATTTGAAAAGCTACTTATGAGTAACCTAACATCCATACTGAATCGTACTGGATGCATTCCAGACCACCAATTCGCTTTCAGGAGACAACATAGCACGATTGAACAAACACATAGGATCGTGAACATGGTTAGAAAAACCTTCGAAGAAAAAAATACTAGTCTGCGCCCTTCATCGATGTTTCTCAGGTATTTGATTAAGTATTACACGAAGGTTTAATACATCAACTAAAGCAAAACCTACCCGAAAACATCCGTAAGCTTTTAGAAAGGTACTTAACTGAGCGAAAATTTTTTGTTAAAAAAGTAAATTTTCTAAGTTCTCCGCAACCCATTGAAGCCGGAGTTCCTCAAGGCAGCATCCTCGGTCCTGTATTATACCTGATATATGCCTCTGACATGCAGGTAAGCAGTAACATACACATATTAACATTCGCTTACGATACAGCTTTTCTAAGTGTTCAGAAAAGCCATCAATAAGCTTCCCGCAAACTGCAAGATTATATACCCCAGTTGATACAATGGCTAAAACAATGGCGGATAAAAATGATCGAACAAATATGTCTACACATTACTTTTACATTGTGCAGAAAAACCTGCGCAGCTATACAAATAAATAACCAAAATATAACTCAACACATGGAAGTAAAATATATCGGTGTTCATCTTGATCGTCGTCTAATATGGAAGTCACACATAAATTCAAAGGTGACCCAAATAAAATTAAAAGCTGCTGAAATGAATTTGCTCATTGGAAGGAACTCTATTCTAAGCCTAGATTGTAAATTTCTTCTATACGACTCTATTCTAAAACCAATATGGTCCTGCGGCATCCAGTTATGGGGCACTGCCTCGACATTAAATGTAGAAAAAATTCAAATGCGACAAAATAAAATACTCCGTACGATTACAGCAGCCCCATAGTATGTCAGAAACAAGTGAATTCATAAAGATTTAGATGTGGCGCTGGTTAAGACAGTGTTTTCTAAGCTCGTGACAAGCTACATAAAAAGACTTGAGTTGCACCCAAATCCCCTAGCCCGAAACATCATTAACTTTAGAGGCCACACTCGCAGGAGAAGGAGGAGCACTTTTGCTCTCAGCCAAACATGATAGATGTTGACAGCCAAAGAACCAACCGCTGAAACAAACATTTTTGTCTGACATTGGCTGGACTTAAAAATTAAAATTTGATTCCTTATTGTTAGTTAAATTTTTTTGAAGATACAATAAATAAATATAACCGAAAAAAATGTGTTGAAGTCTGAATGTTTATCTAAAGACTATTAAAAAATTAATGAGAATTAACTCAACGACATTAACGAACTTATTCACTCAAAGTTCTTCAGTAAACAAACTTGATACAATCGCATTCCGTTTGCTATCATTGTTGTTGTTGTTATTTGTGTGAATGTCGTAATCGGGGTTGTTTTTGTACGACACAAAAATCTTGGCTTATTTCTTGTTCTTGGTGTTTGAGTCCTAAATAAAAGTGAAACAAAAAATTCATTGATTCAGTAAATATCATTTATGAAATTTATTTTTAAACAAACTTTTGTTTGAAAACTTTTTTGTGATAGTTTTATCTGTGTAGATTTGTCTATCCAAGTGGTGAAAAATGTCTATCACATTTATGGGTTTCCGCTTACAGTTAAGGTGATATTCAACAAGAAAAACTAAAATTTTAATTTTTTTACCCACATTGGTCCACTGTTTTGCTAATGGGGATTGTGCGCTTTGCAAAAACTTAATTTTCGTAGATTTATAACAAAATTGTTGATATTTTCGAATGAAATTGTGTAGTGATATTGAAATTTATGTAGGAAATATCAAGGAAGCTCAAAAGTAAGATTTGGCCTTTGGAACCCACAATTCCCAAAAACAAAAATCAAGAAAATCTCTGAAATGGGAATTTCAGAGATTTTCGCTCTATTTTCTTCTTTTTAGTCAGGCTCAAATAATTTTTTTTTTGGGAAATATTGAAGGGCACATTAGGCCTCAATTAGATTAGCTATCCTTATTGATTACTGGCTTGCGATTTGAGAAAACGCGCCTTAAAAGTGATATTTACTAAAAGAATAGTTACATTTTGAAACGCTCTGGTTAATTCAATAACGAAAATTAAAAAAAAAATTGTAGTACTATGCCTTATAGTACTACCTTTCAAAACGGTATAAATATGAAGTAAGTATTATTGCTTTTTTTCTACAAAAGACGGAAAAGATCGACCTTTTTCAAAATTTTAAATTAAACTGCGTATAGCTTTTGACTGTGCTCTGATTTTGAAACAAAATATTTCCAGAATAAATCTACGAAAAGTAAGTTTTTTGTTCAAATCAGAGAAAAATTGATTTCCCCATTAGCAAAACAGTGAACCAATCTGGTTAAAAAAGTTAAAATATTAATTTTTCTTGTCGAATATCTCCATAACTGTAAGCGGAAACCCACAAATTGATAGACTTGTTTTCACCACTTGGATAGACAAATCTACTTCCAAAAGTCTTGTTTATGAGATCAAAAACATTAGTTTTGCATATGTTTGAATTTTTCATAAGCCCGAGGTGACCCATTTTGGGGTCTAATTTTAAGACATAAATTCCAAACGCCAGACTTAAGCTTAGGAAGATCTCCTTAAATTTTATGTGAAATTTTATAAGAATCGACGAGTTTTTATAATAAATGTATAGGTTGCTTAAATTAATACACAGATTCGATGGTCAAAACTAAATTTATTCATATATCACTGCTTCATATCGAGACTTGCAGTTGAATAACTGGTTATAGTATCAACAAATTCTAGATTTTCTAACCTATTAGTCTTAATTCTCAAAAGAACATTTATCGTTATACGAGGGCGGATCAATAAGTCCGTGACTTTTTGAATGAAACACAGTTTTTTTGCAAAACAAAAATTTATTTTTTCCTTTTTTTCGAGGTCCTTGTTCGGCCAAGGCATTTGTTTGGCCAATTAGTAAAAAATAAGTCAATAATGACTAAACTCGAGTTTAGCAACAGAGATCAAATAAAAAATATCAATTTATTAAACGGAATAATGGCGGAGTTTTCACATATGAATACATTCACGGCGCGATTTGGAATAATTTCCTAATTCTACTTAAGAGACTATTAAAGAGAATTTGTTTAAACTATATTGAGATAGGCTGTTATTCCAAAATCGTACAAGCGAAATATCAATTTGGTTGTTTTTTTTTTTTTGGGTATAACATGCAAATTTTTTGAGCTATAACAATAAAATTTTGAGTGGCGGTGCATTTGAATGCAAGGAGTACAATGGTAGAATTAACTCAATTTTGTCCTAACTCGACTTTACCTGTTATTTTTTGTGGGCACAGATATATGCGTGTTATTGCTGTTAATGCAACTTATAAGCTCGGCGTCCCTCATGTAAAAGTATTTTCGTGAAAAATATTAAAAAAGTTCTATTACTTCGAAAAATTATCGTTTTAACCCATAACTGCACAACACCATTACTGCGAAGCGCTCCCCTGCTCTGTAAAATCGTATGTGGAGTGTAAGATCAGTGAAAAAGTTCGACACTGTGCAACTTCAACGTTTTCATCATTTCAACATTTAGCCACTGGGAACTATGGCATCTTTTGACCGAAGTTTATAATAAAAAAACAACTCAACAACGAATTGAACTAGTAGAAATTTGTGATCGATTATGGCCTTATTGGCTAGATTGCTGAAGTTCAATAAATTAAATTAAACTAAATTGAAGCAAAAACTAAGTGCGTAGAAACAGTTTTCTGATTCGCTATTGGTGCCATTTCTATAGTTGTTGTTTATTATTGGCAATATCCAAAAATAATAGCGGAAATAAAAAATTTCTGTTCATTTCTGACGTCACTGTAAAATATAGTTTAAATCGATAAAGCAAATACTGAATGTAAAGAAGCAAATAATTTCACTTAGTGAGCCTGTTATGAAGAAAGGAAATAAGTAGAACAGAAGAATAATGTTTGAGGAAAACGAAATAATTGTGTTTGAAGCAAAAAAAGTTTTAAAATATCTGAAAAACGTTGCAATGGAAAAATGTTAAGAAACGAACTTAAATTAAGTAATAGTTTAGTTAGTAGATAACTTAAACTGAATATACCAACCAACACAAACAATAAAAACAAGCGAGAAGGCACTCATTACTAGGCAAGCAGGCCCAAACTTTTGTTTGATGATGAAAATGATAAAAATCGTACCACATGATACTTGTAGACTATGCCTGGAAGAAGCTGAAACATCAGCGGCTATTGTGTGTGAGTGTCCAGCTTTGGCTAGTATTAGACTGAGAATCACCGGCCAACACTTTTTAGTTGTGGAGGCTGTGGAGCACCTCAGTCTAAGTTAGATGCTAGCAATTACTAAGGACTCTGTGATGACAATAGAAGTCGATAATTACCAGTTGACTTCCAGATATCGCTAAAGTCGAGATCAAACGCTAGTGTTGGCGCATGTCTCAGTGGTCGCTGTTGGCCTACCCAATGGTGGATTGAACAATCAACCCCGTCTTCATTCGGGTGCGAAGTCTTCTCACAATAACCTTTCTTAACGACAAATTTTCGTTCAGTTATATTTCTAAAATTCTAAAATTCTAAGGGTGTTTTCGCGTAAGTTTTGCTTTAATTTACATATGTATTAAGCCTTCGTGCCATACCTGAGAAACATCAATGAAAAGCGTAAAGCAATATTACTGGGAAAGTTTTTCTAACCACACTCAAACGCCTATATGTTTGTTCGATCATGCTATATTCTCTCCTAGAACCGAATTGATGATCTGGAATGTATTCATTACCATTCAGTATGGGTGTCAGCTTACGCATTAGTAGCTTCTCACATAGGTTTGACATGTCACACAATAGGCTTATAGGCCTATAAGATTCCACCTTTGTGTCATTTTTGCCTGGCTTAGGTACATTAGTTATCAACGAAATCTTCCATTCTGCCGGATGGTATTCGAGCCGTAAAATACCATTCAAAATAAAAAGCATGATTTTTTTTTTAGTATAGTTTAGCTCTAAGAAAATTTTTTGGATTATTTTTATAGCAGCAGAAGCGTTTTTTAATTTTAACAAAAGCAACAGAGTAAATGCACAGTAAATACTATTTGTATAACACAGTAAATACTATTTGTAAGTGGTTAATGAACAGAGTACATTTTTCTGCATCAGTGCCTGACCAGTCTCCATTCGGACCTAGCAATGGAGGCTTATATATCACCGGTCTTTGGAGCCCTCTGTCTGCTTGCCATAGCGCATAGTCTGTTTGTGATGTTGCGTCGACCTCGTGCAGAAATTTTTGCAGAGAAGCGGTTTTTGGATGTGCTACTAGTGTTTTACGCTGTTTAGTACATTCATTCAGCCTTAGTTTTAACTGAGGTGACCAGTAACGTTACCGTTCTCTTCCAATTCTTCTGTTTTCAGACAAAACCCATTCTACATCTACAGAATATATTTTCTTATATCTCACCTGAAGATTTGTATTTAGAGCAGATTGCTTAAGGATTGCCTCAAATTTTCTAATCGAGTCTCATATGTCAGCCGGCATTTTCAATGGCATATTTCCTGTGCAGTGAGCACTCAACTATTTTTTGTATTTCAAGCAATCAATACGCGAGGCTATCGTCGTAAAATTACAAGTATGTTATGAAGTTTTATGTGAGTATAAATTGACAATAATATTTGAGTGGTCTAAAGATGCTTCAACTTGGATAATTTTCTGGGCACAACTTTTACTATTCCAAAATCAATAACATCAGGTATTTTTCGGCGACTTGATGGACAGTGTGTTAGAGATCCTCTTGAAACAACATTCAAATCCATTTTTTGAATTGTATCAAAATTGTGATGAGATGAGATCACCAGAGCGTATGTTTAGCATTGCAGTCACCAACTGCCAAAAAGCTTGGGCCTAATGAATTATAAAATGTACTATATTGACTTTTCGTAATTAAAAATCTTGAAGGAGATTAAATCGGTGATTTCATCGCTTTTGATGAAAATTTTCAATGCAGATGTTTGTTGCTTGAACATATTCTTCACATATATCAGTTAGTACGTAGTGTTGTAGTCGCGATTTAATTAATATTGCCGAGCCAGCACAAGCTCAACCTTGATTAAAATATATTCGTGGACTTTAAATGAACTTCTAGACGTCACAGATAAGCATTAGCAATAAAAAATTTAAGAAGATGAACTAGCGGGAACATTTAGCATAAAAATTTATAATTACAGAATCATTTTTATTCTACATAAAAAAATGTGTTTCTGCCAAAAGGTGCCTCATATCCGAATACAGCCACGACATATTGTTATGTTTTATGTTTTGTTTGGTAAAGCCTAGAAATATTCTTTTAAGTGCAGCAGCAGTAAAAGTTTGTTAAAAATAAGTCTGAGAAATAGTACTAGTCATACTGAAGCAGTCAAACACTAAAAACACATTGAAATGCAAATCCAAGCAAGGCAAACAGTAGAAAGTTTTTCAATTAGGCCATAAGGATAACAAAAGTAGAACAAAAAGAAAAAAATAAACTTAACCACAGCATTTGTTTTTGGTTTGTGCACTCAAATCCACAAGGATTACTTCACTCTCGACTACAAGTCTCTACACTCAGCAATACAAATTTATGTAACCACTACTGACAGAACTGCATAGATATTTATCTTCTCTTCTATTTTACCTTGACTTGTGCAAATGTATATTTTCCAAATGTTTTTAGGGTACCTAGTTTTCTGAAAACTCCCTAAACTTTTTTGCCTTATATAAAATACCACTTATTGTTACTCACAACAAATTTCTTTATATTCCTGCAACATCACATTGCAATGTATTGAGAGTTATGATAAAATGAAACGAGTTTTGGAGAAATTTTTCAGCAGAAGTGTTAGTTATATCAACGTTTACTACTTACTAGCTAATTGGTATGAGTAGGGTGTTAGATAGTTAACTTTTCGTAACGAAATTTGGTTATATACTATTCGTTTTCCTAGCCGTAATGCTTACTGAAGATTTGAACATGATTTCTTTAAATTTTGCTGTAACTGCGGAGATATGTGAACAAAATATCGTTGGCTTTAACTAATGCATCTGTCTGTCATCATCGAAATCTTGTTCATGTTACTGTCGTATTGGTGAATGAAATCTTACATCTTTATTTGAATAACAGATCTTGTTTGACTTATTTCTTTTGTGTATGAGTGCGTGCGTTAGGGACAGTATTGGCAAAATGCTCGAGAGAATTGAAAATAACAGGCTTTTTCTAATTTTTTTTTCGTTTTGACACATAGCTCTAGAATACGGTTATAACCTCAAAAATTGGAAAAGGATTTTAAAATATTTAAATTATCTTTAAACTTAGGCGCTTATCTCTGAGACTCATCTGACATCTAGAAGCCCCTTTAAAGTGCACGGATATTCTTAATACGACACGAAGGGCCCCGAGGTAGCTAGAGATTGTAGTGAGTCGGCAATTTTAATTAAATCACGACTCAAACACTAAGTATTAACTGATCTTTCAACATAAGCCAGTGGTTTTGTCGATTTATTATCCTCCAAGATTTTCAATTATGGAAAGTCAATATAGTACGTTTTATAAATCACTAGGCCAACTTTTTTTGGCAGCTGTGAACTACAATGCTAGACATTGTAATCGGTAGTACCTTATTAACAGGTTACAAAGTAATGAGTGATACTTATTTAACAAATTACAACTACTACTTAGTTTCTAATAAAACTAGTACGTATTTTTCGCATTATCTGAAAATAGTTAAAATTTGTGGTTATATATTAATACTATAAGCATACCTACCACCACCTTTTTAAGTGAACATGTGTTTGTATATAAAAACTAGTTTTTGTCGCTTAAACTTATAAGTCAACAATAGCTGAGTGCGTAAAGTACTTGTCTTCCTATCTGCACAAGCACAGGTTCATATCCCAAATGGGTCAAAATAAAATATGTGTATACATTTTTTTTTAATTTGAATTTATTATTTGACTAGTTTCAAGTTAGTAAAATAATAACTAGTTAATTGCTGTAACAATGTGAATACATATCGCTACCTCAGAATACGGATGTCATATGTCAAAATTCTCGATTTTGGGATTATAATATATTCATAATAAAATTCGTAAGCTCTTTCTAATGGTGTTATCAGTTTCTTCCTAAGCCTTATATATTCGCAGATGTGCAGTATGCATTATATTGTACGTCACAAAATTATATACATTATTTTTTTAAATTATATAATAAACGTTTTTAATATATGTCCATTGGTTTCTATAAAGTTTTTTTTTAAAGGTTTTATCATAAAATTTCCAATTTTACTTTGGCAGATTAATTGCTTCCAGTATGATTTTTGTCGTATGTTCAAAGAAGGAATTTACAAGTTGTTAAAAAACGTGACATACGACAAATGTATTCTGAAGCAAAAGGCTAATAACGCCTTTCCCATTATTGCGACAGTAAATTCGACTCATGCCGATGAAAACAAAGGACTCAGGTTATATTCACTACAAAACTGGAGCGAGTCCTTTGAACCGTTTTAAAGATATTTGATGTTAAACATTAAAAACCGTCTCCTGAAAAGTTAAGTTTTGCTACATACGACATTCGTATTTTGAGGTAACGATATATCATAAAAATAAGGCGTACCCCTATTTTTATGACTTCTGAAACATAAATAAGAAGTTACATAGAAAAAATTATGATAGTTTTTTTTTAAACAAACATGTTTTTGAAACTGATTTTAAATCTTTATTATTGTCTCTATTTAGTTTGAAAAATAATTTTGTTTGACTTATTATTTAATTTCATTTACCTACCGCCAATATTGGCAACCTGATAAAATTATGAAATTCTTTGATTTTTTTTATATTTCTCTAAAACATTTTTTGATTGAAACAATTTGTTTATTGAAAAAATCAGATTTTTTTTTTCAAACAAATTTTTAAAAATTTTTGCATTTGAATTTACAAATTTCTTTATAGGATCTAAATTGAACTAATTTACATTTGATTCAGGGAATTTAATATTTGAAGTGAAAAATTAGTTTTTTCTGTGTAACAAGTCAAATTGTAAGTAGTTACGACTTAAAACCTCATATAGTTTTTTGCTTACCAGTAAGCAAAGATTTTCCTGAGTACGTTCTCGGGATCTTGTCTCATCACAGCAAAGGGTCGTGTTTGTTTGACAAAATTTCTAAAATGGATTAGAATCATGATCCAGTAATACAGGTCTGTGCATCATTGCAAAAAAACGCCTTACTCCTGAGATTGTCAAAATAACTCTATATATAAAAAATACTGTTTATATATTTTTTATATGAAGTTTCACAACGTCGGCATGAAAACAAAGGAACAGCTGATCATCAGCTGATCTCTTGCACAGACCTGTATTATTGGATCATTGTTTGAATGTTGTTTCAAGTGATTAGTCAACATACTGGCCAACAGATTGATGAAAAATATACTCACATTATACAGCTTAAACAAATTAAAGCCTCACTTGACACCAAAGGGGCTGCAACACTGCTCTAACAAAAAAGCGCAACAGCAGAGTTGCAAATGAATTAAACATTCTATATCTCTCCTTTTTAACCGCCAGTTCTCTCTACCAGGCGCTGATACATGGGAGGGGAAAAGGGGATATCCCCCCCCCCCCCAAACGAGTAAATTTCTATAACGTTTCTAAAAGAAGTGAAAAATAATATGATTTACTTAGAAGTACACCCCCCCCCCCCCCCCCCCCCCCAAAAGCTCAAACTGGATCCGCGGCTGTCTCTACACTATACCTTTGCCAAAGAAGGTAACACATTAATTAATTAACTGGTTGGCATTAGTTGACGGATTGTGTTACTTCTTTTTAATAAAAAAAAATAAACACTTCAACCAACAGCATCCGCAATATTTGAAATTAAAAGCGAAATATTGAATAAAGTAAATAAAATATTTGACCTCACAGAAAAAAATAAGTTTCGTTTTTGATAACAAAAATCCCGGTATTCAATAATTTTTTTTCGAATTTCCTGTGATAAAGAATTCCCCTATATTGATAACAAAATTATTTCAAAATAAAAATATATATATAAATTAAAAAAATGTTGACATGGCTGGAATACGAACCCGGGCTTTCCGGACGTAAAGCATACACTCTCTAGCTGAGCCATATCCCATTTATTTTTTTATGGGATACAACTTGTTTTAAGTACTTATGTATAAAAAGAAAAGAAATAACCGGCATGGAAAAGAAATACTTACAACGAAATATTTTATTATGTTAAAGATAAATGTTATTGAAATTCATATTTTTTTTAATAACATGGTTTTATTGAATATAATTCTTGTCTATTTTTTTCTGTGCTACAGCTAGATTAGTCTTAGAAGAGTACCAATCTTGAAGCATACTCTTTTAAATAAATTATCTATGATGAAACAAAAGTCTAGAAGTATCAAACAAAAAATGAAATAAAAATACCGGAGGCTCAGTTATGAGATGATAAACATAAAACATACACACACACATAAATTTATAACCTGCTCCTTCATTGAAATTGTTTAAAAATCACGCATATGTTATTAACATTAAAGCTAACAAATATACGTGTCTAATGAAGTGATTTGTATGCACACCCCTTTTTTGTGGCAAAATCAAATTAAATTAAACAATTACAATTTGCACGCCGCATATATGTACATACTCATATTAAAATAAAATATTTATTGAAAATAAATATACATACATACATATCATTGGTCACAAGTCGAAACGCCCTAACTCAAATAATTGTAACTTTAAAGGAGAAGGTAAAACATAATGGGAACTGTAGTTTGCAAAATGTAACTTTTTTTAAATGCATGTTTTAATGCAAATGAAACACAAATATGATGCTGTGTGAAATATATTGGAATGACTGAAAATCTCAATTTCGTAAAAAATACGAGTTAGGGCCTTTCTACTTAAGATCATCAATATATATGTACAACAATTTAATAGCACATTCTCACATTAGTAAATGTATATTGAATATTTAAGGTCTGGATAAAATAAAGTGTTAAACAATTTCTACTCACCACATTGGTATGTAGTAGAGTGAGATGCCAAAACGAATCTAAATCGAGCAATGTTTTTGCGGTTTCCATGTCAAATAAAAGCGTAACAAATGTTTTTTATTGATGCTTTGTATTCCATATTAACTTTGCTAAGTTTCCTTGTTCAATATTAAAGGTGAATTCATGGAAGCAGTGTATGACAAGACAAGCAGATAGTATGACAAGAAAACAATACGTTTTGTTTTTGATTTGAAAAAATTTGCTGCATCTTTAAAATCTATTTATGCACGTATTTTGGTACTAAAAAGTAAGAAAATTTAATGTACCACACCTGAACGTGTGATACCCTGCAATAGTCAATATAAAAATAGCTATCCACCTTTTATTAATGGGCTAACAAATGTAAATAACATAAAATTTTTTAAATAAAATTTTACCTTCAAAGATCCTACATTTAAACAAATAGGAAACTGCGAAATAGCAATGCATGCTTATTTTTGAAGCTATGTATAGACGATTGTCAGATCTTACAATATTGTAAGTAAAATGTGCTAAAAATGTCTTACAATCGTGTGAACTGGTAATTTTCGTATAACAATATTGCCAGAAAAAATATTGTCAGTACAATGCAAGCCTAAAAGCAGGCAACAATTGTCAGCTATCTGACAGTCGCGTAAACACATTAGCGCATATTTATAGTCATAAACAAAGTATACTTTAGGAATTTAAAACCAGTATTTGCATACAAAATACTCGTTTTAAAATCTTAAAGTATACTTTGTTTTGACTATGAATATGCGCCCTTGCGTTTTCATTGTCAGATTATTGCCATATAATTGTCATACATTTTTTAATTGCCAGATGTTCGAAGTTTCTGCGTCATTGTCAGAGACTGCTTTCTATTGGCAGCACTGCATATATCTTTTTTTAGTGATAAAGGAAAATAAAAGAAACTATGCAGCTAAAATAGTAGGAATTGCTTCTTTATGTTTAATAATAATTTATATTTTCACTTTTTAAAGTCAACAAAAGCACAGATGATAAGCAATTAATATTTTCTGTTAAATGATTTGAGTCTGGAAACGCCAAGGAACATATATGAACATTTTTGCATATGAGTAAATTTTTTTACTGATAATATTGTCAGATAAATTTATTGCCAGACAATTGCCTGGCAATAGGATAGTTAAAAGGGCGTTGTATAAATTCTCAAAATTTGTTGTCTCTTATCCGCTGCCTTCAAATAATTCCAGCTGCATTTAAAGTCAGTGATGTTATATACTTTTTTGAAAAGTCTTTACGCAGCTCGAAAAAAAAATCCCTACTTTTCCCTACGCGCCCAAAAAAATTATCTTTGCAAAAATCCCTACAACTTTTAAATGATAATATATGACTGTAAATAAGCCCCTTTGTATTGAATGTACATATATGTACGTATATGGCTTAATACGAAAAAAGCTTGTCTCTAATTTTCGATATTTTACAGGAGAAGGAAAAAACTGAGCTGCAACTTTCTTAGTTCTTTAAGAAGGATATAATGATTTCGAAAAAAATCGAGATACGCCTTTTTTATGGTAATCCATTGATATATAAAATTTATTTAAAGTTCTTATAAAAATTTTTAGAATTTCGAGGTAAAATATTTTACTATTTTCAGAATTTTATCTAATTTAAGGAAATGTAGCTAACTTTCGACCTACGGAAGACCAATTCCATTTTTTCGGGATCATCACATATAAAGATATACACTTTTATATGAATTGCACTGTTTTACAAACTTTTATTTTTGGAAAGTTTAAAATTTTCTAATGCATTTTTTTAAGGTATTACTAATTAGGATGTGTAAACACGAAAAAATCTTTTCGGCCATTGTCCAGATAACCACGGTACATTTGTTTTTTTCGATGCACACTCGTCTCTAAAGCGCCACACAGACACAAAGACTTTTTCGAATAAAATGAGTTATATATCTACTAAATTACTCGTCGAATATTGGCTTTGATCGGATAAAAAATTATGGAGTTATAATGGATCAAACTCTAAATTTTATAAAATTTTTAACTTTTTTGACACAGTTTTTGTCATTTCAGAAGCTGTTATGTACCACAAATAATAAAACAAATCCATAGTTATAAAATTTTATTGAATAGTTCATGCAATTACAAAATTGTAAGCTATAATGGACCGAAATCGGCCTAAATCTAAAAATGCTGTAATAAAATAACGAAAAAATAGAATTTTTAAAAATCCCTACATTTTAGTGATTTGAAAAAATCTGTGCTTTTTTCCCTACGGTCATTTGTTTCGACAAAAATCCCTACGAATAGGGATTTTTCCCTACATATAACATCACTGTTTAAAGTTCCGTGAAAAGTCTTCTCTTTCAGAACTTCACTGCCATATGAAGTTTTATCTATTGCCACATTCTCTTTCTCACTATGAATAAACTTAAAGCCGTAATAATTCAACTTAAACATATTCTGTGATATTAATGTGATATTTCTAGTACGATAACAACACTCTTGTAACATCACAACAACACACAAACATAGCCCCCGAAGCGATTTAGCTTGTAGGCGGAAAACGCCAAAGGTCTATGGCGGGAATCGAACCCACGACCTCTGGACTGACAGGCTAGCATCCCTACCAATCAACCAGAGTGCGCACTCTTCACTACGTGCATATGAAATTCAGTACAGTTTCTTTTAATAAATAAATTTAGTTCTTTTAAATAATCAACAATTTTTCTTTACTTCAAAATAGTTTATTACTTATCAGGGACCGAAAACAACGATTATTTTTCAAATGTACTATAAAAAGTCAAGCTAAAAGAGAAGTGCTACGTGCATAAAGAATACACCAAAATAATCATTGTTGCATGGACTAGCTTTACCGATTATTTTCTGAGTTTTATTTGTTGCTTTCAGTTAAGTTTGTTGCTTAGAAAATAACAGTTGCTTTTTGAATTTTATTTTTTTGCTTAAAAAAAGTAATTTTTAAACTGAATTATATATATAAAAATGGATTTGATTTAACAAATAAGAGTTTTCGCAAAAATAAATAGAGTTCTTGCAAAAACTATTATATGTAAAATTACATAAATTTTTTTATATTTTATACAGTTTAACAATTATATTTGTTTAAGCAAAAAAATAAAATTTAAAAGTAACTGTTATTTTCTAAGCCAAAAATAAAACTCAAAAAAAAATTTTTTATTTGCTGAGGAATGAATAAAACTCAAAAAATAAGTTTAATTTTCTGAGCAATAAATAAAACTCGAGAAATAACTTTTATTTTCTATCGAAAAATAAAACACAAGAAATAATTATTAAAAAGTACTTTTTAAAATAAAACGTATAACTGTTACGGTCTCTGATATTTAAAAGTGTACTATGAGTATAGATGGGAAATGGTTAAGCACCCAATTGGTAAATACCCGGTAAAATTAGTAAATTGGGTAAAAATGGGTAAATATACCCAAAGGCTGGGAATACATTTTGTTGTAGAACATTTAATAAACGAACACATTGCGCTGCATATTTTATGATTAAAGCTCGCTCAAACTACTGGGAGTGTTAACCTCTCGGTAAAAATCGCGAAAATTACGAAAATTAGCAAAAACGTGCTTATGTATGAAAGATTACAATGTTGCGATTAATTAAAATGTAAGAAAACCAAAACCATTGGAAAAGTTTCACCTATAGCAAAAATAGGGAAAATTCGCGTCAAATTGCAAAATTTTAAAGAAGCCATAATATTGATTACAAATCGCTAAAACTACAAGGATTGCCCAAAATTCGGAAAAAATCGCGAAAATAGCGAGAATTCGCAAAAACTTACTAACAGCGGCATGATAACAAAGTCTAATGTGGTTTAAAAATCATGTAAACTGTAAAGAGACTGAAAACTTGTAAAAATTCTATACTATTCCGAACATTGCAAAAATTCGCGAGAAGTTTCACCATCGGCAACAAGCATTAGCTTTGATTAGAAACATCTAAAACGGAGTATTCATGAGAAATCGCAAACTTTATAGAATAAATCCCTAAAAAAGTAAAGAATAATAAAATAAAAATGTATATTAAATGTTGTTGTTTTTTTAATTTTGAAGTCAAAAGAAAATGTTTCTTTTCAAATACTTTTTACCCAAAATAAATTACAAAAAAAAGGAATATACCCGGTATTTATCTGGTATTTAGCCATACATCGGGTAAATACCAGGTAGAATCCCATCTATAACTATGAGCCTCTTTGGTTTCTTTGCCTTACATAGATATTATTTATTGATGAACGAATCCAATTTTAAGAAAAAGAAGATTTTTTGATTGCCAAAATTATTACTTTTTTATGTATATAAATAGATTTTTAATCCTGAAAATTTTATGCGGAAAACGAAAAATACTTATATATATATACCACCAACCATGCGTACCATACCTAGAACCATACCTAGAATGTTTGAGTTATCTAATCTAATAGCCTTTCTAAAAGCATTTCGTAGCACACGAGTAGAAGCTTACTTGGTGCTGCTTCTGTTGTGTTAGCAAGAATAGTCTTATTTTCTTGTGCGAAGTGAAATCCACCTACTAGAGCTGACTGAGCCATTACACATACAACTCGCCTGTAGATTTTGGTTTCAATGACCCCCGAAGGAGACCTCACCAATAGGGCGACCTCGGCGCCAGCATTCCGTTTATTTTCGGGCATCATCTCCTTAAACCTCTAGAAGGAAGATCATCTGCGGAGCTACCGGTTCCCGTGGTACCAGTATATGGTCACTGGTTATTCTTCGAAAGAAATCCCCTAGAGCTGAGCTTCCTACCGACTTTGGTTTTGGGCGGAGACTGTCCTAACTACTTCTGTGCACCAGTACACACTGTATACGTTTTCTCAGATTTTATCTTACACCGGCGTATATATACATGTATAGCCACTAGGGTGGATCGTCAGAATTTGTTGACGAATTTCAATTTCGAATAGAACTAAATCATTGCATTTTATTCTCAGACACATGGAAAAAATTATGAAAAAAATATTGCTGCCAACTTTTAGCCCTCTACCGCAGCATAAAAATTTTGAAAATGAGATCAAATCTATCAATTTTTGAAACATCATACGATACAACATTATAGGTTTTTTATAGTGGTTATAACTTATTGCACTCAAAATATTACCTATTTTTATACATAGATGGTAATATTACAGTTAAATTGACGATAAAATAATGAAGCAAATTTTTGAACTCATTTTTTAAACTAATTTGAGGTCGCTGATTACGAATATGTAACTCACCAATTTTTCTCAATGCGCGTTTTCGCAATATTCGCGAAAAATTAGTTTTTTTTGGGTTTTTTTTAGTTTTTTTTATTTACTGGCGAAAATTCTGAGAACGGTTCGCCTGAAAAATTATATTTTACACTGACGAATAATCATTTTCCTATTCTTTCAGCCAATAAAATAATTGTATCGATCGGATAAAAATGTATTGAATTAAAGGGCCTCAGAAGTTTAAAAAAGTAAATTTTTAGTGCATTATTTTTTTCCGGCTGTAAGTTAAGATAATTTTGTAACGAACGCATGATGCATAAAATCACTAAATAAAATAAAAAATTTATTGGCCTTTAACTGAAAACATCTATATTACAAAAAAAAAATTTTATTGAAGGAAATTTCGTACGGGCTATAAAAACGGCTTTTTTCGCTCATAGCTTTCCTATTTTATTGTCAGAACTTCTCGATTTTAAGCTTCTTTTATGCTGTACAATATTGTTTTTTATGCGTTCCTTTAAAATAAATTAATCGATTTAAAAGTTATCTTATCAATTTGAAAGTAAATAACTGTAAACCTCGGCAGCCAAAAAATTACAAACTTTATTTTAACGGTATCACAGCGCCCAGGGTCATAAAAAAAAACAATCATAACATATTGATAAAAATTAAAATTTTTTAGAAAATTTAAAATTTTAAATGCATATAACTTTTTTGTTTAAAAATATTTGTGAGCGAAATAAATTTTGTAAAAATGTTTGACTTGTAAGGTACACTCTAAAACATTACTTCAAATTTACGATCATATATTGTCTAAATTTGCGTTGAAAATTTCTCCTTGTGTAAAATTACATCGAATTTGTATTTATTTTATTAAAAAAACACCTTTCAATTTAAGCATATTTACGTATAATACGGCTATGGCTGAATGGTAGATACGCCAGACTATCAGTCAGGAGGTCAAGGTTCTAACCTGCACGTAGCCAATCGCTTTGTTTAGTAAAAACATTTTGTTAAAAAATAATGCGTGTGTAATTTTACGTCGATAATAATCAGTAAAGTGCTGCCAACTATTATCGACCTAATTTTCAACAAAGGTGTTTTAGAGTGTATAAGTGCCAATACAATAAAGGCCTTGAGTGTTTTAGTGATATTATTAAAGGCCGTTTCACACTATAATTCAAGTATTAATACTTTTGAAGAAGATGCCTCCCTGATCTAAGTGTTGTTTGAAATTTTTCAAAAAATAATAACAATTTATCATACCAGGGCTTCATTTTCCCATCCGTAATTAAATTAATCACAAGCGGCATCAAAATTACGGTAATCCCCGTTTTTTGAAATCAAGTACAGAAAGATTAATTAAGTCGGAATATGCAAGTGGAAAATACTTAATTTTAATCTGAGTAGCCTTTATTCATGTAAAAAAAATCTTATTTTAAGTACGAATATGCTTATAAACTTTATACACAGTCGCACTCGTACTATGTTGGTATTTGTTTGCTTGATGATCGACAATTCACTGTTGTGCTCTTGTTGTTGTTTACTTTCGTTGCTCGGCCTTGTCGGCTATGGCCGTGCAACGTCGTATTACATGTAGATTCAAGCCCTCGGTATCCTAACTGCGTACTTTAATCCAACCACCAAATCAGGATGGATTAAGCGCGAAGCAGGCTAATTTTTACTTATTTAATCCTCGAACAACAGACTTGAAAATTGATATTTTTAACTACTTGTTTTAATTTAAAATTTATTTTTATTCATTCCTAGTATTGAACTTAGCTCATCACGTTTGTAAGCCAACGCCTTAGATCAGCTAACTAAGTATAGAAAACACTACAGCTAAAATCCACTATAAGCAAGCTTCATGTAATACGACGTTTGTAGGCTTTTATTCGGCACTGAACGAGCAAACAGAATAACCAACAACAAGACAGCAACAGAAGCACAACATTCGAGTGAAGCTATTAACAAGTAAACAAATACCAGCACACTACGACTGTATAAAAAGTTTATACTAATACTGAGTAATTCCATTTAGCCGGGTGTGACCACTTTACACATATTTTTTGTTATAAATAAAGAATATAAATTTTTTTACTTAAAAAAAAGTTGCGACTCGCAAGGCAATTAAGCTTGAAGTCGTTAAATAACGGGTGGACACTGAAAGAACACGATTCCTGCTCAGAATGGTCGTCAGAAAGCTGCGACGTTTGTAACCTTACAAATCTTAGTTTTAAAGAATTATTACTTTAAGCATAAATTCTGTAAAATTTCTACTATAACGTACACAATAATTTTGGTATAGCTGTCTCTTCAAAGTAGTTTTAGCTGTATTACGTATTTACTGTTTGACAAAAAATCAGTTTTCTTAACAAAAAACTATTTTGAAAATGTGATGGGTGTGACCGAAGGGTGTGACCTAATACGAAAATTTAAAAATCGAAGAAATAAAGCTTTTTATTGATATCATTAATATAAATAATATAAAAATAAATCATAAGAAAATAATAACACATTATATTATTTGCTATCCGTTCTATTATAGCCAGCAGAATATTCTAGCTGAGTATTTTTTTAAATTTAATAAAAAGCGAAAAATGTATATTCTTTTCAGAGATAATGATTTTTATTAATAATTAGAAAGGAAAGAAAAGAAAATCTGAAACAAATATTAAACATACAAAGAGGGAGAGCAAAATGTTTCGTGGATGATCATTTAAAAGTGCCTCAAATTGCTTAAAAAATATTAAATAATGTATTTTTTATTTTTTCCATAATTGTCATGCTCTTAAAAACATCAATTGAGAGATTTTTATTAAAAATAAGAATATTATTTTTTCCTTGCATAGAGCCGTTTTACGTGAAATCACTCTACTAGTACATAAAATAAGAATTTTTGTACACAATTGAAGAATACTCAAAGTAAGTAAAAAATACTTCAATTTAGTATGGCGTTTTTATTTCTGTGTAGGCACTTAATGCAGGAAGCTATGTCATTTTTAAACAGTATTCGTTAAGAAGAGACTGAAACCTTTCGAATGACATCTTGTCTATTTATATCCGATGACGTGGTCTAAAGTTATTTAGTCTTCAATATGACGAGCTTTTCTCAAAAATGGCCGAGATGGCCAAGGTTTAGAGTCCCATAAAATAGAAACCATAAGACGTATCGAAATAATTTTTCACCAACGCGCATACAGGAGTAGATATGTGTAGATTTTTAATCAAATTAAAGAGGTGAAAGTTCCAAACCCTTGCTTTCGTGTCGAAAATTTTCGTTTTTACCATATATAATTAATATTATTAATATATATTATATATAATATATATTATATATAAAGCCTCACGCTCACTTTTTTAATAAATTTTGCATTATGTATTAGTTTTTCACAGATAAGAAAAAATGGTATCGCAGCTTATAAAATAATATGGTTTTCGAAATATTTCATGAAAAAGCGTTCTGCAACTACGAAAAATTACAACATTGGATACATTTGTGTGGTAATTAATTTTTTAGCTGTTATGGTATTTCTATACTTGTATTTAATTTGGTTGATATTTTTCTGTGATTGTATATGGAAGAACATTTAAATTTGAAGCTATTTACTGCTTTCAAACTTAATGTTGAATGATTGCCAAAGAAATGCCGGTTTCAAAAAATCAAATAGAAATATCATGTCACAAAGGAGTTTTGTAACATATTTACAATATATGCGTAATCATAAAAAAATAGATCAGAAACACTTAAAATAAACAATTTATTGATATATTTTCTATTATTTGCAAAGCTGGTGTTTGCTTATGCTGACTTTAGACGACATGTTTTTTACATATGGCTTGTTAGGTGTGTGAGACATATGTAGCTTCGCATGTATGTCAAAATTGTCAATATACAGACGTTTTATAATATTTGCTTTTACACGTACATGTGCAATTACATCTGACATAACCTCTGAGTGTTCACAACAGCTAAGTTTCTGCACAATTTTCGTAAATATATAAAGCGCTCTTTGCTTTTTAATGTTTTTTCAGCCAAACCACAATTTTGATAATTTAATACAGCTGATGTCAGATGCCTTGTCAAATGAAAATAGAACACGCTCTAATTGAAAATTTTTCATCTGACTTTGCTTCTGTAAATGTCATCTGACAATGTTTCATATATTTCACACGGCATGTATCACTTTTGCAGTGGGAAATTTGACAAGTCAGATGTAAAATACATGTCGTCTAAAGTCAGCATTAATCAGACTGAATCTCTCAAAAAATTTACCATGTCCTTTACAAACATACTCACGCGCACAGACATCTATACTAATTTCCATTAACAGATTGCTATGGCAGTTCGACAAGGAAAAAAGGAATGTTATTCTGAAACTTTTTTAAATAAAAGTAAGAAGAGAAAAGTCACTACAAATCACTACACAGAAAAATTTGTTTCTCAAATTTTTACATTTAACTGTTTAAGCCTAGTACACACCTCTGCCTGAACTTTAGGCTGTCATTAGAAGTATGTGTAAAAAACAGACTGAAATTCAGGTTGGAAAATTTTTATAATTTTTACGCTGTAATTTATCAAAATAAGTGAGTTCGCGTGAATAAAAACAAACTTGTCTACACAACTATTATATCATATAGCAATAAATACAAAATTTAAAACCTGAAATAGAGGCGGAACTGCGTACTAGGCATTACTCAGAAAAACTTGTATTTTCAATTAATATTTTAAATAGGGAAGTAGTGATACGCCATTTTGCTGATACGATACTGATACTCAAAAAGAAGTAGCGACGATACCGATACGCATATTGAAATTGAATTCAAGTTTAAATTAACAATACTCAAGTAGGGTAATTTTTTATTATACAAAATTACAGTGTAAGACATTATTAATATTTAAAATTGATATTAACTCATTAAAAAAATTGGAAGCCATTTTTGAGAAATTACATTTTCATTGCTTTCAAAGAATTTATATTTAAAATATGAAAATAATTAGTAGAAAAGCAAATAAAAATTTATTTAGGCCAAGTAATTTAAAAAAAAAATACTCGCCATGCTTCTTATATAATCGATTTTTAAAGGACATTTATGAACTAATATTCTTCTAAATATCTTAATAGCTTAATTGCTAAAATTCTTATTTATTCACTTACATTTACATGAAAACACAGTTTTGCAATTCAATTCGCATAAAAAGAAACAAATTTTCAAAAATGGAAATTTTTCATCCTTTTTTCTTGAGGAAAAAATATCATTACAGAACGCAAAAAAAAAAGAAATTCTTCTTAACATCGCTTCCAATTCGGTGGTTAATAATAAGCAATGACAAGCATGTGTAAAACTCATTAGAAATTGTCCAAATCTGCACTACTTTCGGATCGCAAAATCCTACATTTTCATTATTTCTTTGGAGTGTATTTTTTTGCTGGGAATAAAACTTAAAAAACAACGAATTGAATTAAAGTCATGGTAAAATTAACAAACAATAAATTAATTTTTTTACAAAATAACCGCGTATAATATTATTAATATTTAAAATTGATATTAACAAAATTTAGAAAACAACATATTGAATTTAATTCATGGTAAATCTGGGCTCAAATCGTCACATCCGTGATCGTATCGGCAATCGTACTAAAATGAATTACGTGACACGTTAATCGTATAAAATGTATGGGATTACAGTTCGTTCACGTATGTCATAATCCGAAAATGGCGTTTTTACGCGACGAGTTGTACGTTCACGGATGTGACGATTTGAGCCCTGAAGTATCGCCAATATATCGGTATCGAAATCGGTTACACCCTAATATGTGCCCATTTGTATCATAAGGATGTGATAGTTCGAGCTAATCTCTAAATTATTTGTAACATTTTGAACTAATTTTATATTTCAATTAAAAACTTTGTTCCCTGTGAGAATTTTTGTGATGCACAATTTTATTAATGTTAAAAGTAAAATAGCTAAATTTCAACATCCTTGAAAGATCAGACAGATATCGCAAAACAATCACCGGAGCTATTATACTAAAAAGAAACATATGCTTGTGTAGATCAGTTTCTTTAATTTTAAGGTGTAGCACTCAAAATTTCGATGAAGAACAAGCAAAAATATAGCATATAATGTAAAAAAAACCGCGATATTTCGAAAACGCGAGCTGACTGGAAGAAAAGTAGCTTACCATAGTAATGGGGGTTCATCAGCTTGTACAAATCTGATGTCAAATTTCGCACACAAAATTGTATTTTCCGCTGTGTAATACCATATTCAAATGCTTTGCTTTGACAAGTTTGTACATCGGGAAAATTATTAAGATTATAATAACCTTTTCACTTTTGTAGGGAAATTATTTCACTGAATGATAATAGTTTGTTTGATTAAAAAAGTTCTCACTTTTAGGCCAGACAAGTTAGACAAATCGAACGAAATAATTCCCGCGGTTTTGAAAATTAGCTTAGTTGGTCGTTGTTACAATAAAGAAACTAAACACTCCTAGTGTTTGCCGGTCGAGCTAGACGGAGGAAAACTTAAAAAAAAATTATCTAAATTCATTACACAGACTTACAATGAAATTCCGTTTTGAGCAAAACTAAAATTTTTCTAAATTGATTAGTACACAGAAAAAATTATCACCAAACATTTTTCAAACAAAAGTTTGTCTAAAAATAAATTTCATTTTCAGTAAATGTTCTGTCCATAACGCCAAAAATAACAAGAAAACTGTGCTGTAAAAAAACAAACCCGATGACGACATACACATAAATAACAACAACAACAATGATAGCAAAAAGTATGCGATTGTACCAAGTTTGTTTACTAAAGATTTTTGAGTGAATCAAATTGTTAATGTCGTTACGTCAATTCTCATTCATTCTTTTAGAGTCGTTAGATAAACATTCAGTCTTCAACACATTTAACAAAGTGAAATTTCATAAATGCTTAATACATGATGATGATGATGACCCAGATAAAAATTTTTATTGATATATTTGAAAAAAACTATTTGTTCAGTATTTTTCAGTTAGTTTTGTTTACAATTTGTAAATATTTTTAGACAAATTGTTTTATAGATTTAATAAATTTGTTCACTGAAAAAAACACGTTTTTTTCCAATAAAATTTTTGAGATATTTTTGTCTATATATAAAGTATTGTAAATGTAGTATGTATGCACACACCTTGTCACATTCGCATTACACATGTCTCTTCACGTTCCCATCACACTCGCTAACCGAAAAGGGCCATATCATCAAATTCCATTGTAACTGCACTATTGCAGATTTTAAAAGCAGCGCGGCGGGTCGTGGAAAAGTGTTTGCTCAGCAATCTTCACACCTTAGTTTTAATTCGTTTTAATTATTTTAGCTATTTTTTATTTAACACAATTACAGTATAAATAAAGCTGGATGTTCGGTAGGAACTTCAGATTGAATCTGACAGGCAAACCTATTGCTTCTTTTTTAATCTCTGAATTGGCGTACCTTCTGCCGGATAAATATAAAAGGTAAATAAGCGATAGACCCTGACAGCTTGGCGTATCTCCACCGAATAAATATATAAGTATTGGGGTAGTAACTGAACAAAAACCTCCTTTAGGGCAAAATAAAGTAAATTTAATAACATGGCGATCCTGCCAATCAAACTTGAAATCTCCCGATTGTTTTATAAAAATAAAAGATAAAAATTTTAAAGAAAATTTAAGTAAAATTATGAATTCTATAAATGAATGAATTTCTACAAATAAAATTTATGTATGAACCATTTATATTATTATGGAGAAAACAAATTGAAAATCAACAACCCAGTCTGGAGACGCTCATGTCCAGATTATTAACAACCAGAACTAGCATTCGGAGACCCTTGAGATACACGAAGCACTTCTTTGAGCAATTTTAGGCGTTGCAGTTGTTAGATTGGGCCTAAGGTATACAGGTTAAACAAAAAGAATAGACGCTATGAAGCTTTCAAAGCAGCTAGATCCATAGCATGCTTTAAGCTATATACAGACGACTGTTAGATCTTACAATATTGTAGTAAATGTGGTAAAAAGTTCTTATAATCGTGCGAACTGAACATTTTTGTCTAACAACGTTGGCAGAAAAATCATTGTCGGTCGATATTAATATGTACTACACACTGACAAAAAATTGTCAGAGATCTCACAATCGTGTTAACATATCTTAATTGTCAGATGATGCGAAGTTTCTGCATCTGACAATGTCGTCATTGTCAGAGACTTCTTTATATTGGCAGCAGTGCACCCATCTTATTTTAGGGAAAAGGGAAAATAAAAGAAACTATACAGCTAAAATAGTTAAAATTGCTTCCTAATTTTTAATACTAATTTATATTTTCACTTTTTAAAGTTAACACAAGCACAGATGATAAATAATTGATAATTTCTGTTAAATGATCTGAGACTGTCAGTGCCAAACAACAGATCTGACAGTTTTTGCATCTGACAATCGTGTGAACTGTTAATTTTTCTTACTGCCAATATTGTCAGATAAATTTATTGTCAGACAATTGTCTGCCAATATATTGTAAGCTTTTCTAATAACTTTGATACAACCATGTGAACTAACAATACACCAAGTGCTGACAATTTTTTATTGTCAGTACGTCGTCGGCAGATCTGACAATATTGTAAGATCTTACAATATTGTCAGATCTTACCGATGTAATCACATATGGACAAAATGGCACTATACATACTTGTTCGTCTTAAACAGAATCTCTCCAATCTAAAGAAAACACCTAACCGCCGTTACATAAAAAAAGCCATATAAGAAAACCAGAAGAAAACCCAAATCTTTACAAAACTTTAGTCGACAGCATTAAAGATAAAGATGAGCCATTCCAGAAAGAAATCATAAAACAAGCAAAAGAGATTTGTTGCAATATTATTTCAATATTAAACTTATTCCAAAATGCATTACAATATTTTTAGGACTACTCAAACGAAGTAAAAAAAAATTAAAGATGACTGAAGTGAACTTTCAGTTGGAAGATACGAGACGTTTCTTGTATGTATTTATAAAAATACATACAAGAAACGTGCGAAAAACATAATCCTTCTTGGCAGTCGGGTAAAAATGAACATAAGAAGTTTAGATACCTCTCATATTATATTTCATTAAATGAATTTGGTAAATAGTTGATGTTTCTAGCCACTAGTATTCAACGTCAAAAGTGGTAAAAGTGAACGATGAATGCTGATTAGATTTTATAGCAGCCGTCGAAATTAGTAGTACTGATACCTTCTGCTAGTCAGTTTACACATTCTAAATATTCCACTTCGAATTAAACTTAAGCTGTTTTGTCATATATCCACATAATATATAATTTAAATTAGATCTCTATGTATACATCTCGAAATATTTAATACTGAATTTCTCTTATTTTATCAGCCACTCACTCACTGTACATTAAATTTTTTCAAAGATATGGCCAACTAAATATCTAGAATGAGTGTGACTAACAACTTCGAAAAAGTAAACAACCACACCACCAGCAAGAGTATTTACCGAAAATATCAAAATAATTGTGGCAAGTGCTAAAACAGCAACACAATGGCATTTAAAATCAAAGCAATTGACATGAACGCTAAATCTCATGTGAGTATGAACAAAATATCGTGCATATAGGTGCCAGTATTTTTATGCAGGGGCTAAGAACAAAAGGCCTTTTATATTGAAGCTTTTTTAAAATATGTTTACTTTTTGCATAAAATGATTCTTATCTGAGCCAGAGTTATACTTTCAGAACCTATTTTATGACCGTGATTGGGAATTGGGTGTAATTGTTGAAATGAAAATAAAAACAGAATCAGAACAAAAAAAAAACGCTGATGAGAAAGTACAGTGGCTTCCGCTAGAGCGTCAATTAGATATTCTAATATTTCAATTGTTCTTTACCTATAAATTTTTTAGCTTAATTGTTTCATCGTACTTTTTTAGATTGCCATTCAATTAAGAGTTAGGGTTAACGTAAATATTTTGTGTCGCAGCATATTTTGCAAGTGAATTTAACCCAAAGCAAGTAAAGACATCGCAATACCTTAAAGTCATAGCTTCGGTTCTTTAGGATGTGCATATATTTATTTATATTAAATTCTTTGAAAAAGACAAATATATACAAAGCAAAATAATTTGTTATTAATGCATATTTTGAGTACCTTCCAAAGTCTTACTTTGTGGAAGTCTTAAAAAGGTTAAATATTAACTCTCTGAAGTGTGTCTAGCTAAAAAAATTTAAAATAAAAACAACAAACATTATATTATTATGTTTATATTATGGGCCTACAATCTTAAAGCCTTGCGGTTAAATTTGACAGCTATTTCAGGTTTCTAAATCCATCAAGTGTTCGTATGTATCTAGCAAATAGTTTTTGTGCCTTGTTTTCATGTTTGTTTATTTGTTTGATTAAAAGGATGTTAGTATTCTATCTGAAAATAATTTTGCTACCATTCACTACACTACTAAAGTGTTGTGCTTGGTTCTCTGACTCTTCGACTCTAAGACATCCTTCATTCTATCAACATTTAATATATGTATGCATGTATATATCTACACAGCAAACATTTTTTGTGAAGCTCGTTTCGAATTCAGTCAAAAAGACTACACAAGTAATCGTGTCCAAAGTCGGTCAGCAAATGTGCCGAAAGTCATACGAACGGTTGGCAAGAAAGTGGACCTCTTCGTAAGAGGAAATTTTGAAAACTTTACCGATATACATACATATGTATCGGATTTCTAAATTAATTTTCTGGGGTAGTTCTAAAGAATTTTTCAACATGTCTGAATAATTTCGGAAAAATTACTTCTGAAAGATTGCCAACATTTCTGATACTTTTTATAACCCTGCAGAAAATTTGGTGACAAATGATCCAAAAGTACTCGTCCTATGACTTGAGAAAATGAGACTGGTACCAAAACTAAGGAGTAGTGAATGGTGAAAAAAGACATATTGTGTAGATGGTCACATATTAACAATTTTCAGTCAATTTAGTTGGTACTCCGGCTAGTATTGTAGTAAACGGCACTGAACAAATTCCATGCACCTAGATCTAAGGCCTATCACATAGTGTCTATATAATATTAATTGCATCACTTCAATGAGACTGCCATGCCACTCAGGAACCTGTTCCGTAACTATATTCAGATATTAACTCCAGCTTAACTGGTATTTATAACATTGAAATATATGTTCCCTTGTGGTCGAGTGGGCAGTGTACTAGCTTGTCATGCCGGAGGTTATCGGTTCGAATCGAATCAAAGACACCGCTTAAAAATAAAATACAGTTTCTACTTGGATTTGTAACAATAAAAAAATAAATCAATCGATTAAATTAATCGAATTACAGCTGAATTTGGAATAATATTTATATATAATCTATGTTATTCTACATCGACTAGAACTCCATAAGATAGTTCAGAGACAAGTTACAAGGTGCATACAAAGTATCAATTAACCCCATCCTAGGCCATCTCCATGTAAAAGTGGCTGGTCCGCTTCATAGGAAGTGTTAGAACTCGGACTGGTCCCTACCGCCTGGGGACCGGTTACGTGACTTGTTTTGTGTCAGTTCCATTTACCGTAGGGTAATGTCGCAGTCAGATATGAAATTAAGAATTTCTTTATATCGTAGAGAATTTAAGATTGCTATGATATTCTATGCGCCATGAGTTTTTATAAACTTAACTGTTACACATTTATGCAAAAAGTTTAAAACAACAAATGAGATAGAAAGTGCACCGACTATTCTGCTAAATGTCTTGAAGGAAATTAAATCTACCTACTACGCACAGTGTAAAATTTAGCCACTCTAGCTGGACAAAATTAATATCTCGGTAAGTAGTTGAGTACAAGGCATAACTAGACAAACGTTCAACTTTCCTAAATATATTGCAGAAATAGAACAATTCGCACGACCACTGCAATACTATTCCAAAATTTTTCCTCGGATATGATTAATTTTATATTACGTTATACTCGTATAATCAAACCGCTTAAACCAATAAATATATCGTGTTATAACCGCCAAAAAAGCATAAGCGCCATAAAGTAAATTTTACAGGAGAAGTATTTTTTAGTTATCCTTGGTTTAAATCGAAGTAGAGCCCTTATAATGGCTATATAGGATTGTAGTGGACTGTTATATGTAATGTTAATAGTCTTAATAAATTTCCTATAAGACAACGCATGTTTGTCGGTGTTAAGATATTTTAAGACATTATTGATTTCATGAAAAATCAATTGATTTAATCAAATTATGTTAAAACTAGTAATTATTATCCTTTTCAAGCTGTTGTTTTACCGTTTCATTGATATCCTTGCAGTTTTTGGCACTACTTTTGCTCTACTTGCAAAAGAGAATTTTAGCTTAAGCGACACATTGCAGTTACAAAAAATTTAAACAAATTATAATTTTAAAGGAAAAATGCACTTAAGCTAAAATTTCTTTTGCTGTATTTCCGTAACGGTACATGGCAGGACTTTAAAACTTTGACAGATAGACCTATTTATCGTAAATAATCGATTTTCGTCCAAAAACGAGTTTCGAAAAGCATGTCGCTTGAGCTTTTTTGGCGGTTATGACTAAATATGTATTAAATTCGATGAAATAAAACTAAAAAAAAAAATTAAAAAAATTTATAATAAGAAAAATTATATAAATATATATACTCACATATTTGTATGACATACATGCCATGTTGGATAGATTCCCTGACTGTGTATGGTTAAATTTTTAGTATGACATACATATTGGACCAATATTAAAAAGTTTTAATAATTTCTTTTTTGCTCACACATTTCATATGGTGTAATGGGAAGAGTGACATACTTGAATGTAAATATCAAAGGAAAACGTACAAAATTTAGATTTTTTCATATGCAGCGACATATTTGTTTAAAGTATTTATACACAGAAAAAATTATGATAGGTTTTTTTTTTAAGCAAACATGTTTTTGAAACTGATTTTAAATCTTTATTATTGTCTCTATTTAGTTTGATAAATAATTTTGTTTGACTTATTATTTCATTTCATTTACGTACCGCCAATGTTGGCAACATGATAATATTATGAAATTCTTTGATTTATTTTTTGTATTTCTCTAAAACATTTTTTGATTGAAACAATTTGTTTATTGAAAAAATCAGAATTTTTTTCAAACAAATTATTAAAAATTTTTGCATTTGAATTTACAAATTTCTATATAGGACCTAAATTGAACAAATTTACATTTGATTCAAGGAATTTGGTATTTGAAGTGAAAAATTAGTTTTTTCTGTGTATTTTTCAATTCAAATTTGAAATCACAATTGGTTTCATTTTTTCTAGTTTATATATGATTGAAAAATTTTTCAGTTTTCTTTTGAAAAAAATTTAAATAAATGTTTGTCAGGTACCATGAACAGTGTGAGGAGAAAAAACTGACAAATACTAATGTTTGTCAGTTTTCAAGTATGTGAGTTTATTGGGCCCTTTAGATACAAAATTGTTAAGAAAATGTTGTAGTATTTTATAGTCGGTATAAAACGAAGAACTACAACTAATTTTTTTCACGTATGTAACATTACACAACAGTCAAAGAGTATCTGGCTTTAGCCTATAAAATTATTATTCACCACCATAAAGAAAGTATAACTGAATTTGGAACGATTTTCCGTCATCCCACGTCAAATTTGGTTTGTAAACAGACCGGTTTCGGCTATGTGCCATCTTCAGTGTTCTATTGAATACTAAATCGTTTTTCTGTTGTCCGTTGTTTCTTTTATAATTCGTTTGTATACCTAACTTCCTTCCTTGATCCCTTTGTATTCTGCTCACTCTTTCTCTCTCTCGCTCTCTCCCTCTCACCTTTATATGATATTGTATGTCTCTACCTGCTACCTGTTTCTCTTACTTTCGTCTTATTATTATGTGTGTGTTTAATATTTTGTTTATAATCTGCTCTATTAGTTATCAGTTGTTTTACCCCTACGTAGGTAATAATCAGTAATTGTACGTTTCTGGGTAATCCTTTTGTCTTGTTCATTTTCTAATACGTTGCTGGACTATTGTTTTCTTTTGTGTAAAAATATTTTAATGGTTCAAATATTACGTCTGAAGCAGTGTTTATTTGTTCATTTATTATTCTTTCGTCAAATATTTTTTGTTTGTATATTTCCATGTTCTCTAATACGTTTATAAATAAAATGTTGCATCACATCACAGTTACTATTAAATGCACTTTCTCAATATTTTTTCGTTGCGCTTTCTCAATATTTTCAAGAACTGGGCCTTAAAATCATTGAATATTTATGAATATTCGTAATCTACACGAAGCCACATTTCTTTTGAGTACAAACTTGATGAAATTTGTGTCAGTGACATTATAAGGAGTTGAAAAAAGGAGTTTGTCATTTCATCATCACTCGTACAATAACCATTATTATTGTTTTTTTTATTATTTGCTATAGCGCCGTATCATTGGCGCATAGTGCCTTAACAAATGATTTCCATTGATCACGATCTCTTGCTATTGTTTTGGTTTGATTCCATGTCTGGTTGGGGTCGTATTGGCTTATCTCTTCTAGCAAGCTCCTTCGCAGTGTTCCTCTCGGACGTCCTCTAATGTGGGTTCCTTGTGTGTTCCAGTCCAGTGACATTCAGGTGATGTAATGTAACGGCTTTCGAAGCGTGTGTCCAATCCACTTTCATTTACTCTTTCGAATGTGTAACCACCAAATGCCTAGGACTATATCCAGGCATCTGTTTATGAAGATTTTGAGCTAATTACATATGCTTTTCGAATTAAGCCAGGTTTCAGATCCATACATTAGAACCGTTTTGACATTTGATCTAAATATTTAAAGCTTGGTTTGCACATTCAATTGTTTCGAGCTCCAAATGTTTCTAAGACTGGCGAAGGCACCAGAGGATACGTAAACTCTCCTCTACGTCCATTCTAGCCGTCCGCTGTCTGATGATGTTTAGCTGCCTAAGTAAGTATAATCATTTGATTCCTCAATTTATTGTCCTTTTATGTCCTTTTTGTTAATTGTGACGTATTTTGTCTTTCCAATGTTTACTGACAAACCTACAGATTCTGGGTAGAGGGACAGGTCAGTCAGCTTTTCCTGCATTTGTCTTTGCTGGCTGGAAAGTACAACAATGTCATCGACATAAACTAGATCATCAAGGTATAACATGTTGATAGGATGCCAGAATAAACCCCTTCCTCTTTTCGAGTCGAATGCATTTGTCATCACGTCGTCTATCACTATGCGGGGATAGTATGCATCTTTGACGTACGCCAGCAACTAGTGTTATGTCCTCAGATAGTTTGCCATAACTAAGCACTCTGCAGCGAAATTCCTCGTAGCGCTTGTATAAGGTTGAATATTTTTTTTGTTTACCGTTTCCATGTAGTGCGATGCATATATTCTTGTGACTTAATCGATCAAAAGACTTTTCGAAATCTATAAACCCAAGATGAAGAGTTTCTTGGAGTTCGGCTATTTGTTCGGTAATTATTCTCAACGTTGCTATATGGTATACACAAGACTTATTGTGTCTAAATCCAGCTTGTTGTTTCCATAGCGTGTGTTCGATTTTCTCACTGATTTTATTAAGTATGATCTTGCAGAGGACTTTAAGTGTTGTGGATAGTAGCATGATACCGCAACAATTGCTACAGTTAGTCAACGGTCCGTTTTTTCGAGCCTTTTACTTGTGTTCCTTGCATCCATTCTGTTGGTATTTGTTCCGTTTCCCATATGGTACAAAATAATTGTGGAAGTAATATTGATGACTTGTATGAACCAGCTTGAATCATTCCGCATCGATATTGTCAACTCCTGCTGCTTTCCCCACTTTAACTTGTTTAATAACAGTTGCAATTTCATCCATAGTGGGAGGGTTAATGTTCACCCTAGTTATTCGTTTGGTACACAGAAAAAATAGAATTAATTTTTTAGTAAATGCAATTAAAACTTTCAGTGGAAATGAGCCTATAACGATTTTTGTAAATGCAAACACGGTATTTGTAATTTCAGAAAAAATTTTCAACTCATTTATTTTCAATTGTGATAAACCAAAGGATGATTCAAAAATTAAAAAGTGTAGCAATTGCCATGAAACCACACTGCAAACTACAGGTGCTGCCGTGTTTATGTACATGTTAAGCAGTGTTTGTCTAAAAGATGTAATCACACCTATGCTCAATCTATTACTTTCGACAATACCAATTAAACTCAGTTGCGCCAACCAGCTACCAGCCGGCCTTCATACGCCAACGTTCTTAAGGGTTACCAGGCCATAGCGAAAAACATACCTAATAGTGAGTTCTCATATGTTACTGCTTTGAAATCTAACAAGCCCTCAGCTCAAAAACGGCCTCCTGCCAACGAAAACACTGGTTTCAATTTTGATCGAACTGACTCTTCAATAAAAAATTTAATAGAAACAGTAAATTTTTGTATAACCAACATGACCTGCATGATGCAGGAAGTGTTGAAAATGCAGTCTACATTATTGCAGGCTACATTAAAGAAACCATGAACTTAAAAGTTTGTTTCTGGAACGCAAACAACATCCGCTAACATAAAAACGAACTCGAATACTTCATTATGGATAAAGAGATTGATATTATGCTTAACTCTGAGACGCATTTGACGGCTAGAAGCTTTTTTTAAAATCAACGGATATACTCTCTACGACAGAAAGGACCCCGAAGCTAGAGTTTGTGGTGGCTCGGCTATATTAATAAAATCACGATTAAAACACTACTTAATGGGTGATAATTGTAAAGACTATCTTTAAGTAACTAACATTTGCATTGAAGTTGTTCATCAAAACCTAATGATTTCGTCAATTTACTATCCTCCCAGGTACTCTATTACAAAAAATCAATATAGTACTTTTTTTAATTCACTAGGACCACGCTTTTTGGCTGCCAGTGACTCATTGGTAAGGAGCAATTCCATTAAAAACGCCTGCAGAAATAGATAGTTTGAGACAAATTTTAAGCAAGTTGCTCTAAATGCTACTACTACAAATCCTCAGGTGAGATATAATAAAATCTATTCAGCAGACGTAGAACGCCTTTTATCTGAACAAAGAAGAGCTCGTAGAGAATGGCAACGCTACAGATCGCATCAGCTAAAATCTAGACTGAAGGAATATAGTAAGCAGCTTAAAAGTCTACTATAATATCAAAAAACCGCTTCTATGCAAAAATTCTGAATGGGCTCAATGCAACACCCCAAACAGACTATTCACTATTGCGAGCAGCCAAATACTCTAAAAGACCGGTGATATAAGCCTCCATTGCGAAGTTCGAACGGAGACTGGGCAAGAACTGACGCTGAAAAAGTCACTCCATTTCTAAGCCACTTGCAGAAAGTATTTATACTAAATACGTCTGATACTACAGTTGATCTGCCAGCAGCACTCGCTGCACTTATGTTACCTTGAGGTTCAATATTCGTGAGATTGAACACTATAAAAATTCAATAGAACACTGAAGATGGCACATAGCCGAAACCGGTCTTTTTACAAACCAAATTTGACGTGGGATGACGAAAAATCGTTCCAAAAACTATAAAAATTAGTTAAATAGCTGATGTTCCCTTGTAAAAAGCATCCACCTTCATAAGTGGTAAAAGTGAACAAGAACGCAGATGAGACGGTGTAGCGGCCTGTCAGTAGAAGTGATGAATTCTGCTAATCAAATTTTAATATTCCAACACTCCACTCTTAATAAAATAGTTTGAACTTACATTAATTCAAATATTGAACTAAAAAGCCGAAATAATAACATTTTCAGACTTAAAAAAATTAATTTAGCTAAAAATGTTTTGGTACAAAAATGGCTAATCTTCAAGCCATAAAATTTAAAAAATATGCTCTTAAAAACTGTTCTTTCATAATTTTTCTGACAAAACGAATTATATATAGGTATTGTTGGCATGCAATAATGTCCAAGAAAATAACGTCCACGTACTTATTTATACTTCAAAAAGAAAGTACTGTCCATACACTTTTTTCTAAATTCTGTGTGGAATTCCGGCCCCACATATCCCGCGGAAATATTGATTATCACACAACTCCCCGATTTTCAAAATTCTTTTTTTCTGGTTCCTTATGGGTGCTGGAGTCGATCTAATGACTGATCTTTCAGCTGTCCGAATATAAAGTGTTGGGCACCAACATTCCAAAAAAAATATGGAGTTAAATGTTTACTAATACATCGCACATGTTTTTCATATTTTTCGGTTCCTATGAGGCACAAATCAGCAAAATCCCATAAATGACTCGTCCTGCCAGTTTTGCTATAAAATGCAAATAAGCCAACAATTTCGACAAAATTGAAATTGCTCATAAATCCTTAAAAGTACATTATTGAAAATTTTTAAAACTTTGAATAAACTGCAATAGAATGAGTTAAATGTTAAAGAAATTTGAAAAAAATTCATTAGAGTAAACTAAAAATCGCGAAATAAAATTTTTTTGAAAAGTGGTAACATTTCGAAATTTTCGATGGCAAAAGAAATTTTTTCATTTTTTTTTTGTAAATATGCTTATTAAAATTAAAAAAAATCGAAAATATGCAGGAAAACAGACAAATATAACCCAAAAAAATTTTTAAATGCCGTAAATATATGATTAAGTGTTAAAGATGCAAAAAATCATGTTAAGAGTTATCCTCATAACTTTTAGACGGTGTTACATATTGCTTTGAGCTTTGGGCTCACGTTATTTATTATATTAAAAACATTATATCCACAGTTTCAAGTGTCTGTAATAAAGCCGGACTTAGAGAAACAAGAATTTACGTATCGTGGATTAGGGACCACTTGGTCCAGTGTAAATTTTTATTGGAATGAAGTCGAAATACTGAGGTTTTTTGTACTTTCTAAAGAAATTTTAATTTATTGATAGTTGTTTTCATTACGTGCTGAAATAATCTGATGGTATTCTGATCTCAGAAAAAAGCATGTATGCATTCCAAGAGGATGTGGGTGGCTAGCATATTTATCATCGATTTGTTTTAGGTTTTATGGTGTAGGAGCCATTCACTTGGTCAGCAGTGTCTACGGCTCCTATGAGAGCAGAAATATAAGAAGCTATAGAAGAACAACAATGTATAATTTTGGTCGATATATTTACTTCTCGAATTGTAATTAGAATGAACCTCTGGTATTTCCTTCGACTCACTCCTATCAAGATCAGCTTCTCTATTCAATACTAATCAATATTGCTGCTTTGTTTTTGGGGCGGATGTATGATACCAATGTTGCAATGTCATAGAAAGCAAATGTAGACTTATACAATGGGAGCTTTTTTATATTCACTAATTTCGGAGGCATGAATGTTTTTTTTACGTTCTGGGGTCCATTTCTCAAAATTACAAGTTACAAATCAACAAAATAAAATACCCACAAGACAACAATAAATTTTGTAAAAGTGTTGATGTTTTGTATGTCATTTACTTGTAGATTTCTAATTTGTAGTTTTGAGAAATGGGCCCCTGTTCTTACATACTTTATAAGTTCCCTTTCATGTAATTTTCTTACCAAATCAAATGTGGAAAAGAAGTTTTCGTCAGTCATATTTTGCCCTTGCCAACCTTGCCAGACTAATACAACTCATTGTCTTAGGTATGGTTCAGGCTTTGTTTATTCGCCTTTTCCAAGATATGGTTGTATCTTCTTTGAATCTACCTATAACATAAATTTCAAGCCATATTTTACAAGTTTTGGTGACATAAACCGATGAAAAGACCAAAAGATGCACAAATAATCCATGAACGCCTTTATTTTACATACAGATATACCCTTGCCAGAATAAGTAGAATAATATATGGCCATAATGTGCCTTCGTCATTGGAGTACCTAGAAAATTTTCTCTAGAGACCTGGGCGATACTAGCTGGTTTAGCCCCAAACCCTCCCATATGAGACTAGCTACGCCAATGCCCTTTGTCAATTTCGGTCAAAATACAACACCGCGATGACAACAATTACAACAACACAAAAACCACTGGAGAATCAACATTACCTTGTAAAAATAATTTGACTTGGTATAACTTGTATTGTGTTTACGATATGGGTTAAAAAATTCCATATTGCACGATCCGTAATAATATTTATAAATTGTGTTAATGAGGCAATCAATCAAATTATATACAAAATATTGGTTAAAATTTTTACTTTTCATAAGACATGTAGTATGGACCAAATGGTCTTCTAATGTAGGATACGTATATTTTTTCTAATCTAACAGCAGGGTTAAGCAAAATGTGTGGAAACGCAATATCAGTGTCGGCGGTTCTGCTTAACGTTTGAGAGAAATTTAGAAAACTTGATAGATTGTCTAGTGAAGTTTTATTTATATATATATTTTTTGCATCAGACATGCCTGAAAATGTTAACTGGTTCGTTAAAACAAACCACTCTACGTATGAGTAGTTTTCTGTTAGTTAAGCATATATCACTCATACGTTACCGTATACATACATATTGATATTTTTAAATAGAGGGCTGCACGAATATATTCGAAAGTACTCGTATGTATGTTTGTGTGTGTATGCATGTATGTTTTTTTTATATATGTGTGTATATATGTATGTATATATGTATATTTGTTCGTGGCTATGTATGTACACACATATACATGCATGTATACATAAGTATATACATAAGAACATACATCTATGCACACACGAAATTCATACGAGTACATTCTACGAATACATTTGTATACCCTTTGTAGCCCTCTATTTTTAAATGCATATATAAATATTTTATACTTATTGCACTTGATCAACAAGAGGATATTAACTCAAAATTGTTAAAATTTCACTTTTAGCAAGAACTCAACTAACATCATCAATATTTGTCTACTGTAAAAATTTCAACGTATTCCGATTACTCTTTCATCCTGAAAACCACATTTGAGACTATTTTCGTGATAGTGTAGTGACTACCTTTATGTCAACAAAAAGATATTATTTTGAGTTAATACAAATGTTTAAATAGAAATGTATCGTATATTTTCAAAAAAAAATTTATTATTTTGATTTGAGCCTCTATTCAAGTTAAAAATAATCAAAATGTTTTATTTAAATTTGGTTGTATTTTGAGTTGATACTGTTTTGTTGATAAAATTTGTTTTACTTTATGAATTTAATTCGAAATGTGACTCTTTTTATGATAAAATTGTTAAATATTTTTTTTGAGTTGTGACCCTTTTCATGAAATAATTTAGTTATAACCATTTTCATCCCATAATTGCAAAATTTTAAAAGAAAAACAATATAAATATATTTTCAAATGGAATGATGTATTCAGATTTTCAAATTCTCTTAAAATGTTACCACAAACAGCTTTTGACCTCTACTGAAAATTTTAAAATTTTGAGTTAATACCCTCTTGTTGATCAAGTGCGATATGTTTAAAAGTCTACGCGCTTACTACCGCAGCTACAGAGACGCACGAATTTAAATACATACATAAAATAACTTTGAAAGTAATTGAGATAGAAAATGATTTTGCCAGATCGGTTGGCGGAAGTAAAAATACATTTTCATTACGTGGTTAATAACACTGTGATACCAAGTTAGATTTATTTAAAATGTGCTCTTGATTCCACACCGATTTTCACGATTCTTACGTCAATCGATTCATCTTAGTCCGGCGAGTGTCACTAAAGATATGACAGTAGTCAAAATTCAATATGGCGGCCAACAGACGCCATTTTGTTTATACGAAAAATATAAAAAGTCTGCGAACTATATCAAAATGGGTATCACTCGACAGGTATTTGAACATCATCTTTAGGTTTCTCTTATGATTTTTAATTTCGAATGACCATTTGGGATCTGTGACGGTTTAAAGTTGTTTTCTTTTATTTTTTCACGCAGTCGGGTTTTTTTGATTTATTAAATTTATTTCTTGTTTTTTATTTGTAGCTGTCAATTTTGTATCAAAATACTCAAATTATGTTGTGTATGTGTTTTAATAATTTGAGATTTTCAAAGCACTGCTACTACCTTGTAAATAAATCTACCTTGCTGTGATACACTAAAATTATTCAGGGGTTCTCACATACCAATTCTGTTTTGCTGGAGCCCATAGAGAACGAAAATACCTTTAGTTTTTCTAGGTCACTTCTTTAAGTGATTTTATAAATATAAATGTAGTGAAAAAGCGATTTTCTTAGAGTTTAAACTTTAAAAAGTCATAATTTCTTTGTTTCAAATTGGATTTTAACGAATTCTATTTTTTTTTATCAACCCATTCTTATCTTTCAAAGAAGTCATGTTTTTCGAAAAGCGGTTAATAAATCACAAAGTTATTGGTCTAAATGGAAAAAGAAGATATTTTTCAACAACATTTTAATTTCCTCAGGCTCTAATTTGCTTATCAGATACCGAAGTCTATATAAATTTCTTATTGTGAAAATAACGCTAACCCAGCTTTCTAAAATGCGTCATGACATTAAACTCCCGCCAACATACATATTTCATCATAACTCGAGAACAGTTTGTCCGATATAAATATATATCCAACTGCTTCCGTGTTATTCAGAAAATAGTGGCGAAGAAAGTTCCCAAAGATCAGACATTCATCTATGTTATCACTATTTCCTTTCCAACCACGAAAATTCCGTTAGTCGTATAATAAAAAACTTTGATTGTTAATTTGTATCAAATAAGTGGTCGTAGTACGACGGTATCAACAAGGTCGAAAATGTAAGAGAAAAAGTATAATTGCACCATGATTTCCACCCCTGATATAAACAAAAATATAAAGAAACTCTTTTGAATTTGTTTTAAGACTGAATTTTTGCAATAGTAGAAGCAAAACACATTTTTATTAAACTAAAATAATAATATAAAAGCTGAAACTAAAAGCTGTTTGATTATTTTTGCGAATTTTCTAGACGAACCATTTGCGTTTTTACCCGAGAATTTGTAAATGCATAATTTGCGTATTTATCCGGGTTTCTTTAAATGCGTCGATTGCGCATTTATCCGAAGTTTGTTTAAATTATTCCCGGCCTAAATGCGTCAATAAATGTGCAATTTAACATGCGCACTTAAGCGGGCACTACTGTATCCTTTAGGCAAAGGATTATTTAACAAAGAATGCAAAGAAAGATGTGATGAATATGATGAGCATTTAATGGGGAAATCAACGAAGTTTTAGAAAGCAACTTAGCATAACAGAATAATATACAGTAACGATGGTACTTATTGATGCATGTCAGATAAGAGCATATCGAAAGCGTTTGCTATTAATTTATCTCTTATGTTCCAACCAAGGCATATTAATCACAGGTACCACCATTACTGCAACAAATACAACACCAACAAACACTTGCATTTTGTTAGCAGAAACACACCGGAAGTATGTCAAATCTATTGTCTTTGTATGAGTATGTGCCATCATATGCTATCTCAAATTTACTAATACATGCACGTTGTTGATAGAAACATACCAGAGTTGTGTCAGATTCTATTTTTATTTACTAAGTCAGCTGATCTTATGTTGGTATCTGTTTAATCTACCTTGGTTCCAACTTTTTGAATTCATTACCAGCGCTCCCAGTTTTTGGGACTTGTCCCGAAATAGGGGATTTTTTTTGGGATTGAGTAAAAAATTTGGTGAAAATCCTCAGGGGATTTTTTGGGGAAAACCACTTTTTTCGCTGGAGTTTTTTGGGGATTTGAAATCTATTTCTTCTGCACCAAAGTCATTTCATATAGAACTCGAAGTATACATACCCAGCGGTTAAACTTCCGAGGCATTCTCTAAACAGACATATTTAAAGGCTTTCAAGAACCTGAAATAAGATACAAAATTAATTATTTTCAGCCTTCTCAAGATAGCCTTCTGGAAAGCCTCTACACTCTTATCTAAAAGATCCGATACACATTCGTTCTCCCTTCTTTTGGAAGGAGTACCTACTCTAATTTTAGATTTTTCGTTTTGTTTAATAAAAAATGATATCTAGAAATAACAAACATTCTCGTATTTTTTTCGCAATTAATATGTATATAAGACTGAAATTTACGTGAAAAAAAGCTCATACATGCTGCTATTATGTCGTTTATGTTGCAACTAATATATCCTGTTCAATCCCTTCTTAATAAATACACGAAATTTCGCCTCATATGTAACGAGTGATTTTTTTGCTATTATCTTTTTGGCAACACTAGTTTTGACAGCTCACGCACGTTTTGTATCTTGTGTCACTGTCAAACATCTTCAGTTTGGTCTATAATTTAATCATGAATCGTCTTACAAACGAACAACGCTTGCAAATTATTGAATTTTATTACCAAAATGCGTGCTCTGTTAAGAAAGTTCATCGCGCGCTTCTTCCATTTTATGGTCAGTTTAATCGACCTACTGAGGCTTCTATTCGGGCTATTGTAAAAAAATTTCGCACCAAATTTACATTGTTGGACATTAAACCACCAACACGCTTGACTTGCATGACATGTGGTTTCAACAAGACGGTGCCACATGCCACACAGCACGCGAAACAATGGACCAATTGAGAGGCGAGTTCGGTGAACAGTTTATTTCACGCTTGGGACCAGTCAATTGGCCGCCCAGATCGTGCGATTTAACGCCTCTAGACTATTTTTTGTGGGGCTATATTAAGGCTAATGTCTATAGCGACAAGCCCGCTTCGATTGACGCACTGGAAGCCAACATTGCCAACATTATTCGTGAGATACCGGCCGAAATGTTGGAAAGAGTATGCCAAAATTGGACTAAGCGGATGGACCATTTGAGGCGCAGCCGCGGCCAACATTTGCATGAAATAATCTTCAAACATTAAATTATATCGACCCAACTATCGATCCAAATAAATATTTCATGCATTTTTCTGAATTTTATGTGTTTTTTTTTTACTTTCCGATAGTTCTTATAAAATCACCCATTATAAAAAATTACTTTCGATGAAAAGAAGGAGTTCGAAATAAAACCTTATGATAATCAAATATATAAAAAAATTTACCTCAATTTGATTTTTAACAGACCTTTCCAGAACAGGCCTGCCACGTATGATTTTCAAATAGGCCTGCTAAATAATGCCTTCAATCAGGCCGCAATGAAATCGCGTGTAAAAAGTACATGAATATGCAACGGGAGTGGAAGTACTAACCTGCTAAATAAGGTCTTATAGAAGGCCTCTTTACTTCTTATTAATTTTAAAATATTCAATATAAATCGATTTCATTAAAGAAATAAATGTACGCTTTTATTTTCTTTCGAATAATCCCCCCCTATTGTGAAAGGCGACGGCAACGTCACGTCAACATGACATTAAAAAATTGTCACTTATCCACTCTTTGTCGACAACAATTGACTAATATTAAGATGCTGTACTAATTTCATAAGCTTCAGAAAATAGTAAGGTACTGTCAATTGCAGTCAATTGTTGTCAACAATGAGTAGACAAGTGACAGTTTTTTACTGTCATGTTGAAGTGACGTCGACGTCACCTTTCATAATAGGGGGGAATATGATTTTCTTTATAAGGTACTCGGCGGATTTTTGGGGATGAGGAAATAGCTCTTTTAGGGATTCTGGGGGACCGAAAATCGAAAATTGGGGATAAGGTATGAAATAAAACTGGGAACCCTGTTCATCACTTTATTAAAAAAACTAAAAATATTCTTTCAGATAACTTAATTTAATTTTTTCTTCTCATTCATTTATTAATTTAATCGATCCACATACGATAAAAGTAGTATTAAATATAACAAATAGAAATTCAAGATATCAATTTTAAGCCATCAATTTCAAAACGATCGAGACAATCTCAAATTATTGCCTTAAAAAAGAAAAGAAAGAGTTTAAAAGGTACTTCACTCCATCTGATCTCTTTAATGTTTATACCACCTACATCCGACCGAAAATGGAATACAACTCTCATGTATGGGCCGGTGCTTCGAAGTCTATTTTGAAGTTACTCGACCGCGTACAGGAGAGGGCGAAGAAGCTCATCGGCGACAGTAGGGTAGCCAACTCTATTGACTCGCTAGAGCATCGACGTAATGTGGGGTGTGTTTCGTTGTTTTATCGCTACTTCAATAGAATGTGCTCTGATGATAAGTAAAAGGTATTACAAACTTATTGTAATATCAATATTGGTCAATATTGTGACCACGTCATAAATAATTGCATTTAATTAAAAATATGTATATAGAATATTTTTAATCAAAGAATTTGTTATAATTGTATGTACTCGTAGTCCTACTGACTAATTATATAATCAAAACAATTCCTAAACTGATTAATCCTTTATCAAAATAATTTGTTTCTTACTTTTGCAAAAATATCGTTTTTGACTAATTCTTTTTTCAATTTAACAATATATTTTGTCAAAAATATTTTTTATTTGCGATAAAAAAATTTGTTTATAACTTTGAAACTTAATTTTTTCCGTGTAAAGTAAAAACAGCAAGAAATATATATTATCAAAAGGCTGAACATATTAATTACTTCATAGACAACGCTTACGGAGAAATACTTTTTTTAATTTCAATAAATACAAAAAAATATACGCCATTCGAAGCAACTTATATGGAATGCGCTAACCTAACCTAATGTTCGCCGCTGTATATTTAATGTAAGATATTTCAATCAAATTATTTTTGCTCAATATTTTTGCAGTCAGACAACAAAGTTTTATTCTCATATTAAATCAACACAAAAACTCAACTGATTACAAATTACGAAATACTAGAATAATACAATTGGATTTTTTTCACTAACAAATTCATTGGTGCGGGTACCACTTCCGCATCCGTTGTGGCGGAAGTGCTAATAAAATAAAGATTTCAAACGCACAATTTCTACATTATAAGTAAACAAACTGCAGTTTAAGAAGGGTAAGAAATATAGTACTGTATGAATTGTAAGAACATACTATTTATTTGCTTGAAAGTGCACGTGTGTCAATATATGTGTGTATTTAAAAATATATATATTTGTGTATATGTGCAAAAAGCAAACAAACTATTAAACAGTAATAAAAAATATTGAAATTAAAATTATTTTTGTATTGCTCTCTCCTTATTCATGTTTTACATAGTAAGAAAAAAGAAGAAAAACTTTTTTCAATTTATTGCTTTGATGTGTTAAAATCATAAATTGTATTTACCAATTAGATTCAAATTTACATCATAAAATGAGAAACAATTTCACCTCACTACTGCACAGTGTAGCTGATCGCTTTATATGGTAACATATATATAGAACTTTTAAACTATTTGTCAGACTAATTTGAAACTTGAAACATTCATACACGCAAAGAAAAAACATGGTTGAAGCAACTATAATCGAAGAGCAACATAATATGAGTGAATATACAGGTGATATGGACTTTCATGCAAATGCATGTTTTTTGTGGTGATAGATAAAGATGTATTGACTAATTATCTATGCATAAAGAAGTATTGACTACTTATCTTATGCAGTTTGGTATCGATTTGTTGTTGCATATTTTTGCATATTTTGGTGGTAAGTGCATATTTTGGCAATAAATGCATATATTTGAAGCTATAAAAAATTGTTCAGTGCATATTTCTCAATTTTTTGAAAAAAAAAAATATCAATAGGCCGATTTTTGATGGCAACTGAGCCTCAGATGGGTTGCCAGTTGCTGAAAACTGTACTTCTGATGGCAACTGTCAACTCAGAGCTGTCAATTTCAGATGGTATTTAGTACCTTCCATTAATTTTCAGTCGCCGGCTGACAACGGAATTAAAGTTTAGTTGCATTAAATAATAGACCAAATTATGTTTGTTTTATGTTTTTTTCTCTAATAATAATAACAAAATTAAAAAAAAAATTTCATATTATTTTAGTATTTGAACTTGGTTTGTAGGTAAATACATGTTTTTACGCATATTTTTCATTTTGAGGTGCACTTGATAAGCGCTTAAAATATATTTTTAATTGCATGAAAGTCCGAGCCGTGGTAATAACTTATTTGCCACAACCATAAACTATATCGGGAAACATGACATTGTTGACGCAACTATGTCACAGCCATATCTTTTGTCTGCGAGCAGTTTTTAGTATAGAGATTTTTGTATATAAGCCGTCGATATCTTTTCAGTCCCTATTAACTATTTTAAGTCTCGTCGGTACAATAATGTCCATGGACATTATTTCCATTTTGAAAAAGAAAGAATGTCCATCAAAAAATGTAAATAAATTCCATCAAAATAGTAATGAACAGATTTTTTGCATAGCTGGCCTTCGGTCGGTATTAGGAGTTTTCTTCTCTGGGTATGACGAAGAGTGGCTTCGTTTTTCTGCCTAGCAAAAAAATATATTTACTTATCGACTCAACTATTCGACATACCCAGACGAGAAAATCCTTAATAATTAAATTACAATAAAATTTTACTCTGCAAAACCAGTACATGGACATTATTTCCTTTTTTATGTAGAAATAATGTCCATAGACAATAACATCCATGGATATTATTTCCATGGACGTTATTGCATGCCACCTGCATCACACACAGCACCAGCTGTAAATTTTGCGTATGGTTTCATGCTTTCCCGTCTCACAATATTAACATCGGACAAGATGCATCAGCTTTTTATCGGCAGAAATATCAGGCAAGAGGGATAAGGTAGTATTACAAGTAGACGGTGGATAGTGTGCTAGTGCCATTTCAATAGACAGCCGAGTCTAAGTATATCCTAACAGTCTTGGATTTTGAGAACGCGCGGATTTTTTACACTCTACGTTAGTCCCAAAGTGGTAAAATTATGATATCCAAAGTTATAGATAAAAATCTAAAAAAATTAACTGAATTTTCATTATTAAAATCTTAGTATCTGAAAAAAGGACAACTTAAAAATTTTCCAAAAAGTATATGTGTTGGCTTATTTTCATCATAAAAAAAATTATCACCAAAAATTTTCAAACAAAAGTTTGTCTAAAAATAAATTGAATTTTCAGTGAATGTTCTGTTCATAATCTATGAGTTGTTTGTTTGACTTTTATTTAGACAGCAAACACCAAAAACAACAAGAAAAATTGTGCTGTAAAAAAATACAACCCCGATGACGACATACACACAAATAACAACAACAACAATGATAGCAAAAGGAATGCGATGGTACCAAGTTTGTTTACTGAAGATTTTTGAGTGAATCAATTCGTTAATGTCTTTGCATTAATGCTTATTCATTCTTTTAGAGTCCTTAGATAAACATTCACATATTTAACCAAGTGAAATTTCATAAATGCTTAATGAATGATGATGATGATGATGACCCAAACAAAAATTTATATTGATATATTAAAAGAAACTATTTGTTTAGTATTTGTTAGAATTTTTAGACTAATTGTTTTATAAATTTCAGACAAAAATATTGTTTGATATTTTTCAGAAAATCTACTAAATCTTTTTGTTTGATTTAGTTAATTGTTTTGTTTACAATTTGTAAATATTTTTATACAAATTATTTTATAGATTTAAACAATTTGTGCACAGAAAAAAACACGTTTTTTTCAATGAAATTTTTGAGATATTTTTGTCGATATTTACAAATTTGTTTGTAGGTTCGTTTCTAGGCAAAATATTTACTATTTCATTGAACTCCTTTACAGAAAATGCAATTTAGTTTTTTCTGTGATGTCTACATAGACTTAGGAATAGTAAATTTTTATTACCGAAGTTATAGATACATAGATATTAAAAAAATTAACAGAATTCTTAAAATTAAAATCGATATACCTTTTAAAAATTCGATATACAAAATTAAAAAATATATATATAAGTTTTGGATAACTTTAATACCTACCGAAACTACTTATTATATATAAAGTTATAGGCAATTTTGTAGATAATGTTAGAAAAATTCAATTACAGTAGTTTGCAATAATAATGAAACTTAAAATAAAAGTAGTCTTTAAGATAATTGTGAATCGCTGTACCCGAAGCTGAAATTCATATATTTTTCCTACGAACCGTTTTCGAGATATTCACGAAAAACTTAGTTTTTCCAACCAATCAAGCTTATCGCGTATATCTTGAAAACGGTTCATATCTATTGCAAAATAATGTAACTGAAGATTCTACTAACTTTTTCTGCAATTCTGTCTATAACTTTATATATAGAATTTTAAGATGTGGCGATTTTAAATTTCGAGAATCTAAAATTTTTTAAAATTATTTTTCTACTCCGCGAAAATTTTACGTTGTCATTGCGGAGGGTATTTTGCAACCTTTCAAACGGTATGTTGCTGATATCTGTAACTTAAGCACTTTTGGAGACATTGAAAATTTTTTAATTAAACTCAAATTTATAGATATATTTTTCTAGTTTTTATGACCTCATATCTCCACAACCAAAGGAGTTAGAAATCCAAAATTTAATATCCATTACTTTAATATACTGAAAAAATCCACACAAAGTTTTATAAGAATCGCAGATGGTGAAGTCCACCCGTTGGTTGATTGGAGGTGGAATAACTTTATAGTGAAATTCACCAGCTTATAAAACTACAACAGTTACATTACATTCGATGAATTTTATTTATTTGCTCTCTAGTAGAATGACGCTGAATACTAATTTTCCTTTTCAATTTTTCTGTTTGAAATTTTTTTTTACGTAAATCGCCCACCTTTTTTCTGCATCATAACACATTCACAAAACATTATTTACTTCTTTAAAGAGAAATAACATTGTACGATCAGAACTTTATAAGGATAACATTATTTCGGCACAAATAACACCATCTGTAGGTTCCAAAAGCATCTTATCTCCTAATCTAGAATTAATTATATCACTTACAAAATTTCTTTGAAATCTGTAAAGTGCAGTTAAAGATTAGCGTGAACGAACACAGCGTTATGAGACTTTAACATACATTCGACTCAACAAAAAGCTTTTTAAAAACTATATCTTGTAACGTGAATCTAAATTGATTATTAGGCTAAGGTTCGTAACGTTATATTCAGAAAGAATTGGGTATGATTAATATTCCAAGGAACAAGGAAAAATTAACATCAACTTAATTTTTCAACGTACACAGCAGAACAGAGTAGCGCCACTTTCGGAAGCCGCTACACTTCCATCGTCAGTGCTCACGTGTATTTGCTATCACCACTTGTCAGGTGGCTCTGTTGAATGTGATTTTAATTCTTATATATACAACTTTTTCGTGAAAATTGAATACGAGAATTAAATCACTCTCAAGCTGATATTAAAGTGCACTTTCCCAGCGTTGCCATCGGTTTATTTTTCTTCATTCCCATTTTTCTGATTTTTGTTCTACTCAAGACAAACTTTTTTGGTTTGATTTTATACTTAATAATAATCATATTAATAAACAATTAGCTACTGGCTTGAGCTTTTCACATGTTTATATGTTCATATATACTTAAGTATAAAATCAAACCAAAAAAGTTTGTCTTGAGTAGAACAAAAATCAGAAAAATGGGAATGAAGAAAAATAAACCGATGGCAACGCTGGGAAAGTGCACTTTAATATCAGCTTGAGAGTGATTTAATTCTCGTATTCAATTTTCACGAAAAAGTTGTATATATAAGAATTAAAATCACATTCAACAGAGCCACCTGACAAGTGGTGATAGCAAATACACGTGAGCACTGACGATGGAAGTGTAGCGGCTTCCGAAAGTGGCGCTACTCTGTTCTGCTGTGTACGTTGAAAAATTAAGTTGATGTTAATTTTTCCTTGTTCCTTGGAATATTAATCATACCCAATTCTTTCTGAATATAACGTTACGAACCTTAGCCTAATAATCAATTTAGATTCACAAAGCAAATACGTTCGAAATAATCATATTAATATATCTTGTAACTTTATACCCTGTTCAGACATGTATTTTTAATTGAGACAATTTAGTTTTAATTGAGCAACTAAATTAAGCTAGTAAATTAAGCTAACTCAGTTAGCATTTGACTTGCCAATGGTGTAATAAGTATACAGGTGGCCGGAAAGGGCAACGAATACAACATTAAAACAAAAACTAGATAATGGTTGTCAAAAAAATACACGTCTTTTGCCGTAGCTTATGCACAAAATTACCAGAGCAAAAAATAATCATCTGAAGTTATAGTGCCATCTGTATACTTATTACACCATGACTTTGCCATTGTATACAATGTTTGCTACTCACTGAACATACTTTGCAGTAACATACTTGTCACAAAGGGTTGCATTTCGAACTTTACTCAATTTATGAAACAATTAAGTACTAATTGCTCAATTTATTAATTGAAGCCTTGCATGGTAAATTGAGCTCAATTACGGCCTTAATTGTATAAATTTCCTAAATTGCGCAACTAAGGCGTATGTCTGAACAAGTTATTAAGTTAGCTCTATAAGACCTAAAAATTTTATCATTTTGTCTCATTTTGGGCCCTACCTAAATCAGAGCGCTGAACGTCGCGTTAGCATCATGGTAGGAATTTGCTATACATATCTAACAGATTATTTTACCACTACGTGTTGCTAAAAAATTTTACATATAAATATGAAAAAAAAACTAAAATAAGCATTCTCAAAATATGTAAAGTCCTTAAAAAAAGGTCTCTAGATTAATTTCTATATAGTGGTTCATATGCCAAAGATATGGAAGAAAAGTTGAAGAACAACTGAACAAAAATTCAAAAGATGTCCTTGGAAAAAATGTTTCTAATATTTCCTTCAAAATCTTTAATTGATTGTTTTGCAAAATATATATAAAAATATATATTAACATTAAATAAACTCTAAAATGCACACACATTTTACATTTTTGTCGATCTCGGCTCAAAATTAATGCTTTTTTATAAATTAATTTTCTACATACAATTGTTATAAAAATTAATTTTGTGCCGCGAAAGAAAAACAATCACAGCTTCTGTACTGAGAGAGATAAAATCATAAAATTTCGAAGTCGTGTTGAGTTATTGTAGGGCTACAATATACAATTTTTAAAAAAATTTTAAAAATTGTTAAAAAAAAAGCTTTTCAGGATATGGAAGGATATATTTTTAAAAGAATTTTTTTATAATTTCAGTTCAGGGGAACTGAAGTAAATATTTCTGCAAAGTCTTCCATTTTATTTGGTACAGAGGTTACTAAAAAATTTTAGATACTAAATTAAAAAAAAATTATTTAAAATAAAGATTCTTAAAAAATGTTAAGTCCTTTCAAAAGGACATAAGATGAGGATATTAAAAACCAAGTACACAGTTTGACTATATTTCATCTCTAGATTAACGGATATATAGTGATGTTTCTGTCAAATAGGAAACATTAAAATTTTCCACGCAGTGTTATTTAGAATGTTTGTTTTCGTTAATATCGCTTATATTACTTTAGAAAAGTTTTCCAGATATTCGTAAAAAAGTGTCCTTTCTTTGTTTTTTTAATGATTTAGGATTAGAAGAATAGTACAACTGTTTATAAAAAGGGCTTTCATGCTTCATTTTAAAGTAGCCTTTGAAAATTTAAGCTCTTTTAAAAACACTAAATTATAATTTTTTAAAAAGGTCTTAATTTTAAAAGGGTAGTCCAATACGAAGCGTAAAAACCAGAGACTGAAACCGAGCCCGAGCCTGAACCCAACGGGTTCACATTCGCTGTTTATAAAAACTTTGAACCCGAACCCGTTGAAACCAAAAATTCAGCAAGGTTCAGGCTCAAAAATATAAAAAAATAGAGAAATATTTAATAGAAGAATAATAAAAACCATTACATTTCTTGCATGCAAAAAAAATTAAAAACAAAATCAAAATAAAATAACGACCAAGGCAAATTCATACCAGGTGGCAGCACCCCGATAGCTGACTATTTTTTGCAATTTTTAAAAGTGCCGAATGGTTGCCATCGGTATTTGGTATACTAGCAGTTACAAATTATTTTAATTGTAATTGAAGATTATCAACTACAATTACATCTATTTAGGCAAAAGTCATAGTAATTGCCCATAAAGAGGTAATAATTACTTTAACAATAAAAATTACTATGAATGTATTTTATTACAAATAAAATCTATTACGTATTTATTAAGTTCAAAAATCATTCCAGAATACTTAACATTTTTAATGCTCAACTTATCTCTAAAATTAACTGAAAATCGCTTGAGCTCTAAAAGAGGATAAAGGCTAGAAAAATTACTTACGTCGCGAAAATGAGCAAAGGTTGCGAAAACATCGCTCAAAACACATTTGTCGCGGAAATCGCGAAAATTCTCGAAAAATTTTAAAATTGCAAACAAAAAAAAAATGGCAAAACTCAAGCAAATAACAACAATTCGCAAGAGCTTGCTAGCGTCGAAAAAATAATAAAGTTTTATATGAATTAAAAATCGTTATAATTGTAAACAATTCAAGAAATGGTGAAAAATCACTATTATAAAATGGTGAAAATTCGCGAAAAATTCAAAAATTTCAGACAAGCTCTAAATTTATTAAAAATAACTAAAATTGTATGGAATGCAAAAAACTATGAAAAAATAGCGAAAATTACGATAATTCCCAAGAACTTGTTAACATTAAAAAAACATAGAAAAGTCTTATTATAGGGATTAAAAATTGATAAAACTGTAATAAAGCTAAGAGCCAGCTAAAAAATCACTTATCGCGAAAATAGTGAAAATTCGCGAAAAATGGCAAAATTGCAAACAAGCCGTACAATTGTTTAAAAATAACTAAAATTGTAAGGGTGTAGTGTTTTTCTTCCGACGGCGTTTTTTTTAATTTGGAACGATTTTCCGTCATCCCACGTCAAATTTGGTTTGTAAACAAAATTGTAAGGAATGCAAAAGTTGTTAAAAATCACGAAAATGACGAAAATTCGCAATATTCGCGATAAAAGTAACTTTTTTTTCAGTTTTCGGTTTTTAACAATTTTATCACTTTTTTAATCAATATCAGACATTGATATCTTTTTAATCTTTCCAAGTTTTTGCGAATTGTCTTCACTTTTGCGGTTTTTCCGAGCTTTTTGCATTCCTTACAATTTTACGTATTATTAAGCAATTTTAAAGCTTGTTTGAAATTTTGCAGTTTGTGGCGAATTTTCTCTATTTTCGCAAAAAAAAAAAGATTTTTTTAGCCAGTTCTTGTATTTATTACTGGTTTACCGATTTTTAGACACTCATACTTTTCTATGTTTTTAATGTTAACAAGTTTTTGCGAATTTTCGTTATTTCGCGATTTTTCTGAGATTTTGGCAGAATTTGAGCCATGTTTAATAAATTTTACGGCTTGTTTACGGAAAGTTAACAAATTTACACCAGAATCCTTACAAAAGTGTCTTGTGTTAGTTACTGCATTTTAATAAAAATTATATTTTTTCCGGTACATTTTTTGTAAATATTTTTATTTTTAAATAAAACGGAAAAAATTGGATTTCATAAATTAATATGGTAGCATCAATTTTCATAATTCGATTAAATGTCAGAACATTAGTATGGCGACGAAAAGAGAGAATTGGACTACCTTATATTATTGTATCATGGCTTAAACGTATAAACGTGAATGTAAAATTGATTTACATATATATATTTTTTATTAAACAAAATAATTGCGTGCGTTTAAATTTTTGATTTTAAAACCGAATCCGAACCCTAAACCGAACCCGAACCTGAGCTTTTTATTTTGATTAACCCGAACATGAACCCATTTTTTCATGGTTTCAGTCCCTGGTAAAAACTATTATTGATTTTAAACCCGCATCCGAACCCTGAAGCAAACCCGAACCTGAGCTTTTTATTTTGATTAACCCGAACCCGAACCTGAACCCATTTTTTCATGGTTTCAGTCCCTGGTAAAAACTATTATTGATTTTAAATACAAGACAATTTTACGCCGAAAAATTATAAATATTGTTGGATCTTAACGAATTTATGATTATTATCTTTTCAGTGTAAAACTTTCGTTTACTTACAACTTTAACAAAATAGTTACAGTTAATATCTTTAACTTAAAGAAAATTTGATTTTTTAACAAAATTCCGCTTTAACACACTATATAATATCGTAAATCAGTCTTACAGAAATCTTCATATTAATTTCCCCTGTAGTGTACGCAATTCAATTTGTATTTGTTCAATTCACAAGCTCAGTCGTATGTCTTATCGTTTGAAAAAAGACGACACTTGTTTATGTGCTGGTGAACAAACAAATTTGTTGTATCGTTATTTTATCGTATCTTAAGTGTCAATTTAATTAATACCAACACAAGCCGAATTAATACCAGGTAGCCTCGAGAGATCAGGTGACTAAGAAAATGTTTCTATATTTGAACTGTCAACAGTGTTAATATATCAGCTTTTTGACATTCCAAATATAAATTCGCCGTGCATAATTTATATTTGGACTATCAAAAAAGCCGATACATTAACACAGTTGGCAGTTCAAATATGGTAAGCAATTCGCAGTTACCTGATCTCTCGAGGCCACCTGGTATTAAATTCACCTTGATTTGATACCATGAAATGAAACCAGGCATGGGAGTTTTAATTTGACGCCAAATAGACTAACTTTTTTCGCGACAAGCAATTTTGATTAAAATAGTTTGACAATTAAATTGAAATGAATCAATTATATATTTATCATTAAGAAGAATGTATTTTCTGGTGTTACATATCACATATATAAAAGATTTTTACAAATTAATCTAACAAATAGAATATTCCCAGGCCTGGTCTCAATACAACTATTTGAAGAACATATAAAATTCAATCGTATAATAATAACGCACTTTTGTATGAAAATTACCAACAACAAAAATACAATATTGTATAATTAGACGATTACACAACACATACGACGTTAATACGAGCTTGTGAATTGAACAATTGTGTATTTTCTTGTTCTTTTATTTAAGTCAAATAAACTTTATTTGCTAATATTTTCTATTTAAATCGAATACCTCATCCACTTGTCTTTATATTCGCTTGCTTTGTGCTAGTTTTCAAAGCCATTTTTACATACAAATGAGCCCCAAGGACATAGACTTTAATTTGAATTTTTATTATTTGAACTTCATGGTTTTATATCTTCTTTTTCAATTTTATGCGATATACATATGTATAGCAAAGCTCGTGTTCGTTATTATAACAATGTTTTTGTTTTATTTCGAAATTTCTGTAAATGTGTTTCTTTTATGACGGTTTTCTATGCAACACTTATACAACTGACTTTTTGTTTTGTATAAATATATGCATATATCAATGAAAGTGTGGATGACTCCTTGTGGTATCAATAAGTGAAAAAGTTTCTTTTTCACTTTTATACACATGCACAAATTTTTAAGCATTCCTGTTGGCCACGTCTTTTAGACATCTTGCAAGAATATATTGCATGACAATGTTAAAGCGTCGATGACCTGTTGGTGACAGCTCAAACAGATCAGTGAGGACATTTTCGAACAAATGGCCGCTAAGTTCATACATGATAAAAAGAGCAACAATGTCACCCATCTTTTCATTGATGACCATGTAGATGACGGCATCCTCAGAAATGTCTCCATTACATTTTTCATGTGTTCCTTTTATACACGTCTTCTACAATAACAATTTGAGGAATTTGTCGCTCGGGGAGTATTTACTACAAGACATTGTAACAGAACTTTTATAAAATTTTACTCATTCTTCGAGTACGGTTTCTGTTAGATTGCCTTAAAAGCAACTGTAATCGACAAATATCGTACATGACAAATGTCGAAATTTCCTTAAGTAGTAGTTGATGAAAATGTTCTCTACGACGAGCTGGCCAACCGGGATATACAATGTATGAATGTATACATATGTATGTATTAGGGCATTCATTTTACTCGACTTTTCCTTTGTTCCATTAATCAATTAATCGAAATTGAGGTGTTTAAATTAAACAAACAATCGAGTAACACTTTTATTTTGCTCGAGTTATTCGAGTAAGCTTTAGTGCTAAAAATTATTCGAGCTAATTGGAAAATTTTTGAATTTACTCGGTTTTTAGCACATTTTTGTAAACAAAAATAAAACAAAACAAATTTTTTTCGGGTTTTATATATTTTAATAATGAAAACAAAAGAAAAAATATTTCTGCATAAATTAGATCATTAACTGATCATATCTAATACATACATAGTTTCTTCACTATTCAAATGTTTCGTTTTGAGAAAATTCAGCATCAAGATATATATTTAATAATATTCAAACCTGTTCTGTATTCAATGCGAAATAATAATAATCATAAGCATTTTTGTTATAAATGAGTGATTCCACGTAAAACGGCCCTATGCAAGGAAAAAATTATTTTCGTAGTTGCATATTTTTACATATTTTGGTGGTAAGTGCATATTTTTGCATATTTTGGCAATAAATGCATATATTTGGAGATGTACAAAATTTGTTGGTGCACATTTCTCAATTTTTCAAAAATATCAGTAGACTGGTTACACTGCTTCACAAAAAAATTCACCTCAAAAATGAGAGGCTTTTTAAGCTAAATTGGGGCTGCTGAACACGAATATGGAATTAATTTATTTTTCTTAAGAACCATTTTCGAGATATTCGCGAAAAACTATTTTTTTTGCAGTTTGTAAAGATATTTCCAAAAATCTTGAGTGCAGTTCACTTGAATTGAGCAAGTTTGGCATTGTTGCATAGATATGTTTTTCCTCTTTCAGTTCATATTTATACTGTGTTGATGAGATAAAAATTCACTGAATTACAAGCCTTTACATTTGGAAAAAAATTCAATATTTTGCGTTTTTTTTCAAAATTCACCATTTTGAAATGCTCCATTAAAGCAAACAAAAAATTTTAAATCTCTGTTTTGACCCATATCTTAAATAAAATTTTGTTCCCAACGTACAAAAAGTAAAATTGTTAACATCGCGCAAACATTTAGAAAGTTACAATAGATTTAGTGAAAACATCCAATTTTGAATTTTAATACAAATAATTTTTATGGAGTATGAGTATAAGAAAAATGTCCTGGGGCAGAATTAAATATTTTGGAAATATATCAACCATTTCTAAGTCCTTAGTCCGATTAGTATAAAATTTTACATGGAGATATCAAAGGAGTGTTCTTATTTAATTTAGGAAGATGAGCTTCCCATATATCTCAGGTTCAGAGGTATGATGTGCAAAGTAGTGCACTTCGGTCATGTAAAAATTTTCAACGCTTGTCTGTTTCTCACTCGATTCCAAAAATTATTTGTGTCCTTATATACCTTGTTAAGTTCTAAAAAAATCTTTGGTTAAACAAATATCTTGTATAGTTAGTGAGGTATACTCATTTTAATATCAAAAAATTAAAAATTTTTCAAATCCTTGGTCCAGTATTTCTAAGATATCGGATCCAAATAACACCGATTGTCACAATTATTTCTTTGTTAGTTACATGACAAAATTTCGAATAGTTAAAAAAATAGTTGATGGAAGTATTCTTTCAGAGTTGAAAAATATACAATCTTTAATTTGAGAATTGAAAAATTTTGAATTTATGAAAATTTTTGCCCAAAAAAGCATCAAAATTGTTTTCTCTATAATATTTTTTTCTCAATGATCAAATAATTTTTATATACAAGTCTAAAAGGTGTCTTCATAGACATGATTTTAGAAAAACAGCTTAGTCGAATTTACAATTTTTGGTGGGCATGTACCCTTTTGAAATCGACCTATTTTTTAGATTTATTGGAACTTTCTTAGGAATTCTAATAATTGTCAGAAACAAATCATAGTTTTCACATAAATTCCTATATAACTGCAAGATTCCATTAGAAAATATCAATAATGAATGATTTTATAGTATTAAGAAAAAACTTAATAGCACTATTTTTCCACTTGTTTTGCCGCAAGTATTCCATAAAAATTTTAATTATAAAAATCTGAATACAGTGTTGAAAATTACACATAATTTTAGTAGCTTTGATGTGCGATATATCGACCTTTCTTTTTCAAACGAGTAAAAGTAATGGAATGGAAGCAAAAACTGGTACTGACCTGAGGTCCAACGAATGAAAACTAAAATTTTTATGTGTTCACTAAATATGTTGTAATTTTCTCATATTTGGTCCGATGTAACTAATTTTATGCTTGCTGTATTTGGAACAAAATTTTCTAAAATAAATTTTAAAAAATTTATTTTGCCTTACTGGGGCGACTTAAAATCGTAAATTTTAAAAAAACGTGGAAAAAATAAAGTTTTTTCAAATCTAAAGACCTGTTACTCATTTAATTTTTAACCGATCAACACATTTTGAATATGGGCTGAAAGAGGAAAAACATATCTATGCACCAATGCTAAACTTGCTTAATTCAAGTAAATAGTACTTTAGATTTTTGGAAATAGCCTTATAAACTGCAAAAAAACACGTTTTTCGCGAATATCTCGAAAACGGTTCTTAAGAAAAATAAATGAATGCCATATTCGTGTCCAGTGACCCCAAATTACCTTAGAAAACATTTCATTTTTGAGGTGATCGCAAAAAGTTGAATATATGTGAACTAGTGTAATAGAACGGATAGCAAATAATTTAATGTGTTATTATTTTCTTATGATTTATTTTCATATTATTTATATTAATGAAATCAATGAAAAGTTTTATTTCTTCGAATTTTTTTAAAGTTTCGTATTAGGTCACACCTGTCGGTCACACCCATCACATTTTAAAAATAGTTTTTTGTTAAGAAAACTATTTTTTTTTATCAAACAGTAAATACGTAATACAGCTAAAAACACTTTGAACAGACAGCTATACCAAAAATATTGTGTACGTTATAGTAAGAATTTTACAGAATTTATGCTGAAATTCATAATCCTATAAAACTAAGATTTGTAAGGTCACACCCGTCGCAGCTTTCTGACGACCATTCTATGCAGGAATCGTGTTCTTTCAGTGTCTACCCGTTATTCAACGACTTTAAGCTTAATGGTTTAGCGAGTCGCAACCTTTTTTTAAGTAAAAAATTATATATTTTAACAAATTATATATTATAACAAAAAATATGTGTAAAGTGGTCACACCCGGCTAAATGGAGTTACTCAAATATTAAATTGTAACAGCAAAGCTTTTACAATTCAGAAAAATTTTATTTTGCATGGAGAACAGAACATGATAACTCGTTAAAAAATCGAACAAAATCAATACATTTAGCTCTAAAAGATATCGGGTTTTCTTAGATGCTGTTTAGAATATGTTTAGGTTTATTGTAAAAGAAATGCGATATTGATTATGCTATAGTTCTAATTCATTTTTATTTGTTGAGTTTATTATTTAATCAATATTACCGTACAGCTTCAAAGTCAAGAACAGAAAAAGGGCAGAGTACTTAAATTTTAACATATAAATGCACACAATGATTATATAAAATATATAATTTAAAAATGAGTAAACTCAGAGCTTTTACACAATTATAAAGTTCGGAGTTAACAATGTAATATAAAAAAACCGCTAGCAAAGTATATGCTTATTTGCATATTAAGCTTGACTTGAGACAAAGATATTATATGTACATATAGTTAATTAATGTATTCTCCAATTCTGTTAATTTACTCATTATTGATAATGTTGAGTATAATAAATACAATAATTAATTATATGTATCTAATAAAAAGTGAGCAGCAAAAGTTTTATGACTTAAGCAAAGCTACACTTTGCTTCATTTGAGTAGGTACAAAATAAATTAATTTCAAAATATTTTATGGCAAGAAAACATTAAAAGAAATATTAATAATATTAATAATAAATATTTGTTTCAGAAATAGTTTTCTGACAACAGATGCATAAAGTAATATATTTTTTTGTGAATGCTTTTAACTTTTTACCGAATTCCGCCCTTAGATTACCATTCGATACCTTAATACGAAAAAACTAGTTAACTAGTTGCTCTTGAAATCTCTTCTTTATTTCAAATAATTTTTGCTTGGTATTTCCGATTTGTTTTAAAAGATATTTATTGCAACTGCATAATAAACTTAATACTTTGATCATGTGATGTATTAGTAATAAATAAAGCGAATAGCGAATAGCGAATTTCACATAATCTCAAAAATGTATTAAGAAATCTACAAAAACTTAATCAATAAAACGAAAATTTACATAAAACTTTTCAGTCGAGTTATTCGATTAATCGACCTAAATTACTCGAATAAATTTTTACTCAAAAATGAAATTTTCTGCTTCATCGAACATTATTTGACTTCAATTATTCGATTAATCGAGAAAATATTATTCGAGCGAATACCCTAGTATGTATAGTAATATGTAAAAAAAGTGTTTTTTTCAACTTCAAAATTTCCATACCCAAGTAGTCTTATCGATTCGGGAATATATTGGGCTACCACAAGTGCTATATGTAGTGCCCATGGTTTTCCCGGTATGTGAAATACAGGGTGTTTCTTCCATCTTACTGTCTTCAATTGAATAAGAATTTGGCGCTGTAGTTTTTTTAATAGTTAGTGATATACCCTTTTTTATTTTCGATGGGTAATTGGCATTGTTATCCTCCCATATAACTAAAAATTGGTCAGTACACTCAGAGAAAACAAATAGTAAAACGTATAGCCTAAAAATGAACAAATTTTTATATTATATATAAAATGGCACGTAAACGGCTAAACGTTGGCCGCCAAAATTCACGTACTAGTAAAAAATATTTATATCTACAATTTTGATATACCGCTTGACGATAAAATATTTGTTTTATACACAATGTTATTGTGATTTCCATCCCTCAACTTTTCTCTATCCTTTAATTTTATGTTATTGGTAGCAGTGGACTGTCTGGTGATGAAGGTATAACACTGGTCCCTAGACAGTTAAATAACATTGATTAATTGCATTTGTGTAAATAATAAAAAATGCTATGGCAGGAAGATTCAAAATCTACTTCTACAATATAGGCGGACTAAGTGCGAACTTTTTCTCAGTATATGCTCACATCTGTCCCCATCGACTAGGCATTTTAGCCTTATGTAAGACTCAGGTATCTGGGTATACTGATGCACAAGATTTTCATTTACCTGGGTATACCTTTCTTTCGCCTTTCAGTTTCCATCGTGGCCTTGCATTGTACATACGCGATGAAGTTGTGTACCAGTGCCAGCATTCATTAGGCATGCATGATCCTGAATATAGCTGTCTTTGGATTAAATTTAGAGTCAGGGCACACTTTTTGCACTTCGGGTCTCTTTACGGAAGTCCAAACGCGTAATGGGATAAATGTATATCCGGCTTCGATATATTTTTCGATTCCATATCGAAGATCCTGGAGAGTTGTGCGAACAGTGAAATTATTGTTCCTGGTGATTTTAATATCAACAACTCATCCTGGCTTTGCCATTCGATTTGTACAACAACAGAAGGCCAATATTTTGACTTATTCGCAGCGTACAACCATCTTGCGCAATTATTGAATGAGCCAACACACATTACCTGTGTTGAGGGGCACCAAAACAATACTCTCGAACTTTTTCTCCCTCCACACCGTGACAAGTATGAAGTGACCGTTAATGCACCTCTAGGTAACTCTGATCAGTATACCGTTTCTTCCTCCTTTTCGTTCTCAGAACTTAGTAACGTTTCGCGTTCAGCTACGAAATGTTTAAAATGCATCTACGAAGAGGCTCGTTGGGCTTAGTTCAACGACTTTTTTAGGCACTTCAGCTGGAAATTATGTTTCCTTGACAATAATGTCAATGCTATGGCAGAAATGGTCGTAAACATCATTTCGTTGGGAATGAAAACTTTCATTCCAGCAAAGCGAATTCCGAATTAACCCAGTACGAAGTCTTGGCTTAATAAGGCTTGCAAAGATGTAGTCAGATCCAAAGGTGCTCAAAACTTTAAAATGGTCATAACTCCTACAATATCGGACGGATATAAACGATATGGGTATAATTTTAAAGTCAAGAATACCGACAATCAGCCTGTTCATAGAATCCGATACGGAATTGGATTAGAAACGGAATTACAGTCCAATTCCTATTGTGAATGGGTTTTGTTCAAAATTCAGTTTATAGTTTACAAAGTTGTATTTTTTTACTGATTAGAAGATGGGAAAAATATGCTCTAGCTACTAAATGCATAAATTAAAGGGCTCCTGAATGAAAATTTCCAAAATTCAAGCACAAACTGTTTTCATGAACACAATCAACCGGTTTTGTAGAGACAATGATACCAAACCAATCCGTATTTGATTTTATGAACAGGCTGACTGTTTAAAACAACAAAAATTGGGTAAAAGCACTTTTTAACCAAAAAATGTTAGTGTACTTTTGTCGGCGCTCTCTCTTGTTTCGAGAGTTACGATGTTCAAAACTTTAATTTTCAATTGCTCGTAACTCTTATAATCTGGGACTAACTTGTGAGAAGTTCTCACATCGAGATAAAATTAATAATCATACTTGTCATCCGATCTTTTGTAGGACAATTCATAGAATATTAGTTGAATTATTATATGAATCGCCTTGCAAACCTAATAAAAATACAAAAATATTAATTTTTTTCTCACTCATCCTGTTTTTCACAGAATGATAATAAATTTTTCGATGCGAGAAACTCTCACATTAGTTACAGAAACCAGACAATGTGTTTTTATTCACTAAATAGTATAAACTTATCGTTATATGAAAATTGTTAATCAAATTTATAAAACCTTAACTATGCTGTAATTTTTTATTGTAAACAATGTCCGAACAACTACATAAAGGGTCCGCCAGATAACTTTTTTTTTTTTGAATATGCTATAAAAAAACTACTGATATTTTCTCAAATTTATTTTTTTATTTGAAAGCACAATCCTTCCGGTTAGTAATGAAAAATGATTTCATTCAAATGGCGGCCTCGGCTGGCCATGCAGTAGCCTACACGATCGGTCCAAATTTTAAGCACATTATCGATTGTGTGCAGCTGTATTTCACCAATGGCTTCACGAATATTGTCCTATAAAGCGTCAATTGTCTCTGGCTTGTCGGCGTAACACTTATCTTTGGCGGCACCCCACAAATAATAGTCCAACGGTGTCAAATCGCAGCTCCGAGGTGGCCAAACGACATCAGCTCTGCGGACGTTAATGCGATCTTCAAAAACACGGCGCAAAGCATCGAGTGTAGCTTCGGCTGTGTGGCACGTAGCACCGTCCTGTAGAAACCAAATGTTGCCAATATCCTCCTGTTCAATTTTTGTGAACAAAAATTCGTTCAACATGGCTCGATAACGATCGCCATTGACTGTAACGGACACTCCTTCCTCATTTTCGAAGAAAAATGGCCCTATTATGCCTCCGGACCAAAATCCGCACCAAACAGTGACTCGTTTTGGGTGCGTCGGCTTTTCAACGCATGCGTGCGGGTTTTCTGTGCCCCAAATGCGACAATTTTGCTTGTTTACATACTCGCCAGGATCTAAATGAGCTTCATCTAAAAAGATGATTTTTTTGGCAAAATCGGCATCTTCTGTAAGTCGATCGGAGGCCCATTTAGCGAAGCGAAAACGCATTGGATGGTCAGTTGGCTTCAACTCCTGAACCAATTGGACTTTGTATGGCATCATACCAAGGTCTTTATGCAAAAATTCGTCTCAATGATGTCTCCGAAATGTTCAGTTGTTGAGAATGACGGTGAATTGATGTTGTGGCGCTTCACGCACACTTTCTGCCACAGCAGCAATATTCTCGGGTGTACGCACTGTTTTTGGCTTTTCACGCTTTGGTTTATCGATGAGGATGCCAGTTTCTTTTACTTTTTTCACGAGATAACGAACATACGGAGCTGACCGTGCTTCTCTTCTTCCGAAATCCGTACGCAATTTTCGCACACATTCTATGATTTTCAAAGTAATGTAGCAATATTTCCCAGCGTTGTTCAAGCGTATATACAACCATATTCGTTCAGCGGAAGGATAAAACTAATTATCTGTTAAATCAGACATGAGCTAACTGTTACCATTCACAAAATAAGCACTAGTTGAAAAAAAACGTTATATGGTAAGTAAAATAACAACTAAAATATAAATTGTTATACCCAATGACGCCATGTTGATCTTCAAAATTCAGCACACATTTTTTATATGAGTAGAAAGATTCGATGCAAATTTTTAGAATAATCCAGGAAAGCGTTTAATGGAATATAGTTGGCCCCGTAGACTAGTCAATAGAGCATTGAACTTTTCTATCTAATCCTGTGAAGACCTTGTATGTTTATGCTGATTAGTTAAAAAGATTTCGTGGAAGATAAAACTATGCTTATCTCAGTAGATAATGGCGTATGAGTATCATTAGTCAATTTTTTATAACATATTAAGTATACGCCAAACTATTTCAAGCATTTTTTTAAATGATTGCGGGATCACTTTTCTCTACTTCCAAAGTATCAATAAGTGGGTATTTTTGACTTCTCGGGAACTGGTTATTAACAATATTTAGAAAATTAAATAAAAAGTTATTTTACTTATACAAAATTGAGGCTCATTCGAAAATTTTGCATATACTTGCGATATATCTTGATTTTTTTAAGCAAATGAAATAAATGTTTTGAATTGTCGTATATTTATTATTGAAAACTTCTCTATAGAAATAATTAAAAACTAGTTCTGTGGCACTTACCAAAATCAACACACAAAAAATCATATTTTCTTAACAGCATGAACGTGACTTCGGATCCAATAAATAGGCATCAAAATAGAGATATTCTTGCAATGACAGGCTAATGAAAAAATCAATAGAAATGATTTGCACCACTTCCGGATCACAAGCTCAGGATCTTATTAACTTCCATTAAAACTCATTTTTTGGTTGGTTCATATATTCTGAAATTTCTGCGAGCTCGAATGCCATTTTAGATTCATGGTTTCTAGGGCAAAATTGCTTAGAACTCTTCGTAGAATTATACTTACAGCCATATCCTAAGCTGTGTGACAATATTAAAATTATAACAGTTATTATAACAGTTATAATTTTTCGGAGTTGTGGAAAATACGTATTTAAAAATTTAAAGTTTTAAGCATGATACAATAATATAATGTTTATATTTTTGTATCATGGTTTAAAGTACAAATACTTTTTTGTTTTTGTATTCCAAATTAAAAACTTAATAACAAAAAAAGAACAAAAAAGCTTTTGTATTTTAAACCTGGGGTATGAGATATGAGAACATTTTGAAGCTCATACCGTCGATTTATTTTCGGCCTATTTATTTGAAAGCGTTTTTGCCAGAAGTTGAAGACTTAGTTCTGTTTAATCATTTACACTGTAATGTTGTATAATAAAAAAATTACCGTACTTGAGTTTTTTTAATTTAAAATTGAACTCAATTTTATTATGCGTATCGGTATCGGAATCGGTATCACCGATATTTCTTTTTGAGCATCGGTATCGTATCGGCAAAAATGCGTATCGTTACATCCCTAGTTTTTATATTACTGGAGAGTAAAATCATAAAATATTTTTACAGATTCGTAATCTTCACAAAATTTTCTTTCATTCGCATGTGTTAATGTGTGTGTGCTTTTCAGGATTGGCAGCGGATTAAAAATTCTCATCTTTCAGTTCTGTCCTTATAAATGTTTATACAAAACTGGATGAGGCCACAGCACTAAGGGTAATTTGGTCCACTTTTTTTTTCCAAAATTCAAATTTCGCACTTTAGAAAATGGATTTTTTTTGTTGTAATGTGATAAAGAACACTTCAAAGCAAATAGCAGTGAATTTTGTTTTTATAAAAAACTAAACACTGGTCATCGCCTGACTGTTAAAGGCATTGTATGCAATCAACGCTTTAAGTGGGGTGCGCTTCGTGTTATCTTTTGATTACAATACCTGGCAATAGTTCTTAATAAAAAACAATTAAAAAATAAAGTTAAATATGGAAAGCAATATTAATAGTAAGTGCTAAATAAACACATAATCATTTTTTTAAATTAAATAGTTTATTGGTGAAAAACAGAAATCTAGTGGTCTAACCCCAATTAAAAAAACAATAGTTTTATGCAACTTTGGAGAAGCTTTTAAAAAAAGTTTAACAATTTTTAAATATAAAATTAATGAAGTCTTGATAAGTATTTAATTTTGAGATTGTGAGATGAAATTGATGCTGCTTTTTTGCGTTTTTTGAGATATCCCATTTTTTGCAGGCAACCTCTACTTCGCTTGTAGCAAATTTGCTAAAGTTTGGTTCGAAGAACAAAACAAAGGAAAGAAATAATCAGCTGTTTTGAATTATATGCTTAGAAAAATTGGAGATGAGGAAACATTAAATGAAGAAGTGCTTGTTCTAAGAAGAAGGATAAAAAATTTGTGTCTTTATTTGCCTCAGAAATGGCAAAATTCATATAGAAATCGTTAATGTTACTCCAATTAGTTTTGAAGTCAGTGAGGATCTTAGCGCAAGTGAAGATGATGAGTGCGCAGATGATGCCAATACAGACTTAATGTACACAAATGTTTTAGATGATATTAATTTAGAAAATGAATACCATATCGCGCCTTTGCTGCAAAAGCGCCAAAAAACGAGACTTTTGAGTTAATAACGCAAAATTAATCGCCATATTGTTCTTCATATTATGTAAAAATTTCATACAAATATCTCTTATACTCAACTCTTGAAAAAATAATAAAATTTTCTTCTACTACTAAGTGGTTAGTAAATTCAGAACTTCAAACTCGTTTTCTGCGAAACAACTTTTTTTTGAATTATGACTTTATGTCCCAATTCACACGATGCAAATCTTATTGATAAGATTCTTATTCAGCTGTGAGAAAGATAGAGAAATGAATACAACTTTCAACAACATACAACATGTGACTTTCACTAAGTCGACGCGTATTCCCGAATAGACTCCAATAAAAACTGAAATAAATTATGTCAAGATCTGTTATTATATGTATAAAACCGCTTTTTACAAATTCAAATGTATAAAATTAAATGGGTATAATTGGAACACCAGGAGTACTAGGGTTAATATTTTTTTAGATACACCCAAATGTTTTGCTAAGGGCCTTCATACTGGAAAACGTATTTTCCAATTCGATAAACTTTCAGTCTGGCTGTTATTAGTTTTGGCCAAAAACATTTGATAAATTACCCATAGTGCACCGGTTGGACTTTTGTTTTAAGATAAATTGAAGTTTGGATTGCAAAATCATTAAACGAATGTAAATTAGACAAATACTTTTATATGAATAGAAATTTTTCTATTAATTGCAGCATGTGAAAAATTAGCTCAAATTTATATCATTTTTTACATATTTCATGAACCTTTCAATGGATTACTATTTTTGTTCTAAAATTTTGTTCATTTTAATGTCTAATTTATATGTGGAGTTGAAAGTGTAATATTTTGAGTCCAATAATATTTATAAGATAAAACTGAAGAATAATAATTTCAAATCTCTGGCAATACCAGTAGGATATCTTGAAATGCACCCTCTCATGAACACATGCAATGGAGTGAAAATTTTGTGAATATCACGAATCTGTAAATGAAAAATTAAACAAATTGCAAAATAAAATACGTAAAAAGTGTAAATATTGAGACCGCGATATATTGCAATTTTTATATAATAAAACTTTTGGTTTTTTCCTGATAATAGGTCTGACTACGGTTATCGAACCGCCTTGAGAGTTTGTAGAAGGTTAAGGAAAAATAAGAAATGTTGTGCCGCCCCCGTTTTCACCAATAATAGGACAAGTGCGTTGAAGACAACTGGTAAAAAATTTATCACAGGGGAGTAACGAAATATAAAAATAATAATATTTTTATATAGATTTTTTTATTTTTATTTTTTTTCATTAAAATTCTTAAGAAGGCTATAATATCTTTTCATATCTTCCCTAGAGGGAAAAGAACCTGTCACAAGACAGGTCACGTGACTGGTTTCCAAGGACTAGCAACCGGTTCGAGTTCCGGAACTTTATATGAAAGGGACCGGTATCTTTTACATGGCGTTGTCATTGGAGGGGGTCAATTGACATAATTAAGATACTCAGTGATAGGTTCTAGACCCAGACTAAGGGTACTTGTCCTGTGATGGGATTTTTAATACTCGCTGAATTACTGTTCTTTAAATAAATAATTTTAATTTGGAAAAAAATCTGCTTGTGCAATGAAGGTTTTTTCCTAACATTTTTGTTCTAGTTTTGTGATATGATTCTTTTCACCGGTCACCACTCAGAAACATTTCGTACCATTCCCATTTTCACCAGCCATAGGGCAAGTACGTTCAAGACAATTGGTACAAAATTTCTCGCAGGGTTATATCTAACTATAGAAAATTACCCGTGCATTGGTACCCACCTTTCTTACCAATGGTTGATTTATCGTGAGGTTTGACATACTGTTACCCCTATGTGCAATGTAGAATTGGTTATAGATCAAGTGTAATATTATACTCAAAAGTTTTGTCTTTATGTTGTGTGTGCATAAAACAAGTTAGAAATTGTTTTATGCAAATTTTCTTTTATTGTTACAAACTTGACAAGTTTTAACCTTTCTTGTTTTTGATTTCTTTAGCAAATGCTCGTTTTTTTATTTATTTAAATATATGATGTAGGATTTCATTTAACGTTAAAAGCGAATTGTATATATAAAAGGAAGTCAAAAAATTATATATATTCATACACATGTTGATTTTACTACTTGAGCTTATGGGGCTTATTTTTTCAATCCTCATTCTACAATATTGCTTTCAGTTATGATATAAATACTGTCTAGCTTTCAGAAGCTTAGTATGTGTGTAGTACTAGGTATTCAGTCGAATAATGTTTGCTCGATTAATCGGAGATTTCAAGTCGAATAATGTTCTGCCAAACAGAAATTTCCGATTTCCCACAAAAATTTATTCGAACAATTTGGATCGATTAATCGAATAACTCGAGTAAAAAATGATAGGTAAATTTTTATTTTTTTTTCGAATGCATTTCTAAAGACTCCTTAATAAAAATTGAAAATATGTTAAAATTGTATGAAACTTGCAAATTAATTCAATCGTTAACTGATACTATTTGACCGCTTGATGTCGCTATTAAGTAATTAAGTAAATTATGCAGCAGCAACAATAAGGACGAAGGAAATCGTTTTAATAACTCCAAAGTCATTATTAGGCTAAAGTTCGTAACGTTATAATCAGAAAGAATCAGACATGGAATTACGAGAAAACTAACATCAATTTAATTTTCAATATACACAGCAGAACATATCGACGGCCTATATTCAAAATCCTCTACATTCGATTTTGAGGCAAATCATTTTTTGATGCCAAAGTATTGCGTAAAAAAAGCCGCATCTATGGTATAAATTTAAGAGTAAAATTATTTGTGTTTGCGATTTTATCGTCATTTTTTATTTCTCTATCTTACGCAGTTAACTTTTTACGAAGGCAAAATGCTCTATCTCACAAAATATTATTTAAATAATCTCACTTTAAATTGAAATTATCAGATTATTTTGATAATCTCGTATGATTAGAACTTGCTCAAACTGTAAGACATGTCAAGACCTCGGGAAATATCGCGAAAAGAACGAAAATTTTCAAAAACTTGCTTATACTCGTATATGAAAGATTACCATGTTACGATTGATTAAATGCGCCAAATAATATAAGAATACTAGAATACTATAAACTTCTGAAAAATCACGCCTATCGCGAAAATAGCGAACATTTGCGAAAAATTTGAAAAACTTTAAACAAGCCATAATTTTGATTAAAAATCTCTAAAACTGTAAGCAATGGAAAAAATTCGGAAAAAAGCGCGAAAATGGCGAAAATTCGCAAAAACTTGTTAACAGCGGCATGATAACAAAGTCTAACATGGTTTAAAAATCGTGTAAACTACAAAGACCCTACAACTTGCAAGAAGTTGCTTCTGTAACGATACGCCGTTTTGCGGATCCGATACCGATACCGATATTAAAAAAATATCGCCGCTACCGATTCCGATACCGATACGAATATTAAAATTGAGTTTAAGTTTAGATTAACAAAACTCAAGAAGGGCAATTTTTTTTATTATACAAAATTACAGTGTAAGAGATTATTCATATTTAAAATTAATATTAACCCAGTATAAAAAATTGGAAGTAATTGCTTCCAAAGAATCTATAAGAATATGCAGATAATTAGTAGAAAAACAAGTAAAAATTTTTAATTCCTTTATAATTTTAAAAAATACTCGTCATGCTTTTTAAAAAATCGATTTTTAAAGGACATTTATAAACTAATATTCTTCTAAATAACTAAATAGCTTAATTACATGCTGTTACAAAATGTCATGTTTTTTTTACTCGTGAAAAACGACTTAGGGCCATTATTACAACTCAGCAGTAAAGTGGAAGATAGTTACTGGCATGATTAGCAGAAGTGATCGGTAAACTGACCTGCAACAATTTTTCATTATTACAATTTGCCTGTAAAATATAAATTATCTTTTTCAAAGTATGGCTATACCAGAGTACAAGTGGCAACGTCATACATGTGTATTTACAAAGGCACAGATAACAGGTACATACAAGTCTACAACAAGTATACATTTGTTGTAGAAACTACAATACAGTTCTCAAAAAATTTTGAAAGTTTGGAGGAATTATCAGCGCAGGTAGCTCTATAATAAAATGTCCAGTACCGTAAAAAAGTGAAGCTCCAGATAGTGACGAAATTGTGATAATTTCATCACTCCACTAACTTTTTCGAGTAATGTCATGTGCTCTAGTGAGTTCACCTGTTAGATACGTCTTGGTGTTTACTTGATAAAGAAGCAAGTATGGCAGCCTATGAATTTGTGTGCCGATAAAAGTTAGCAGAAGAATGAACTTCCCAGTAAGTTATCATACACTTTTAGGTTAAATTAAAGTTGTAATAATGAAAAACTGTTTATCCGTCTGATAAAATGCTAATTATAACTAAAGCCGAGTTGTAATAATGGCCCTTAGTGAGGCTTGTAGATCTAGTTGAGCAGATCATTGTGCCATTTTAGAAACATTGCAATACATCCTTAAAGTCGGAAGTTATCCTTAAAAAACGATTTCTTGTGACTTCACGGACAAAAACAATTTTCACTGCGTTGCACAGTGGGATTTTTTGTGCAATAAGTAATTTTTTCGACACATAAAATTTAAAAATATAATGCTGCAGTTTTGTAGAAAATTGATTCAGTATGAAGAATCCATAAATTGTATCCCAAAAAACGTTTATTTTTGTTTTTGAAATAATGAAGTAAAGTCACATGTAAATTTTGGTCCAAAATATTGAAAACTGTTTACGCAATTCTATAGTGTTTGTACTTAAGATAATTTTATTGCTCTGATTTAAATAGTGATTTTTTTCAAATATAGCCTTTTCTGCGTATTTAAAAAAAAAATTATAGAGTTCGCTCATATGGTTTAAAAGATATGATAGAATAAAATTTGTTCTATAATGTGCCGTGATTGCAAACTTCCTTGGAAGAAAAAAAGGTTGCTCGGTCGTGCTAGGCGCTCCCGATATAATAAAAGAAGAATATTGGCGAAATAAAAGTCCGTCATCAACAACATTCTGCCGTCCTATCTCCTTTGAATTTACCAAAGGAAGAAAAGAAAAAGTGCTAAGCCTTGTTGAAAAAATTAGTTTAGATATTGCTGCTTTGAAAAATACCGAAGTTGTAGCATGCGGGAAGCAATTTTCGATCAAGCATAATTTCGTGTTTACAATGTTAGATGGCAAGACAGCTTAAACCGTTACAGGTACATCTTCAGCAGCTGTGTTTTACATTTGCAAAGCGAAACCTACTGAAATGAATAATCTTAAATTAGTTTCAAGCAAAGCTATTGATGGTGAATCAATCACAATGGGCGTTTCTTCCTTACATGCTCACATAAAATTTATGGAGTGCATACTTCATATTGCCTACCACAAACCATTTAAAAGATGGTCGGCGCTCAAGGACGAACACAAAAGTCTAAAGCTGAAAAATAAACTTCGAATTCAGAAGGCTTTAAAGGAACAGATGGGTATACGAGTGGATGCAGTTCAACAAAGAACTGGGTCTACTAACGGTGGAAATACGTCCAGGCGTTTCTTTTTTAGCCCCGCACTTGTTGCCGATGTGACTGATGTAGAGGAGCAACTAATTGATCGATTTCGCATTATACTACAAATAATAACTTGTGGCAAAAAATTTAATTCCTTGAAGTTCAAGAATTTTGCTGAAGATACAGCATAACCTTTTGTTGAAAAATATAGTACACAAAATACTGATACACGAAAAGGATATCATGGATGCGGCAATACTTCCTATTGGCATGCTTTCTGAAAAAGCCGAAGAACCCAGAAAGTGTGATAGAGTTGCAACAAATACAGACGTTTTTCATCCACTTCTAGTATCGTCAGATCCTTTTATAAGTAACATTAGATGTCAACCCCGAAAACAGGTTCTAGAACTTGATGATATAATTAGTTACAGAAATGATAGATGATGAATAAAAGTCTATATTTAAATGCATGTACTGAAATTTATTTATAAAATAATTCGTTTTGGTAAAGAAACAAAAAAGTTGTAAGAAAAAATATAATATGGGCTATATGGGCGGTGAGTGGTGGGCGTTAATTAAGGTAATAAAGGCTCTGTGCCAAATTTCAAAAACTTTGGGCCAAAAATTAATTTTGCGTTCTATGGGCGGTGGATAGTGGGCGTAGCCAATTTTGATGAAACTTTATATTTTTCTTAATTGAGCTAACCAAAGGCTCAGAGCAAAATTTCAACATTCTACGAGCACTCCTTATATTTTTTGCCAAACATTGTATGAACAAATCCCACTGTGCGTTGTATCTGCACCGATTTTCAATTTTTAAACAGTGTCGAGTAGAGGAGGACTTAAGCTTTCCGTGCATATTTAAAAGATTTTGTTTTAACTTATATTGCATATAAATATCGTCAAAAGAAAAATTAAATTTTTTATTTTATTCAGATTTTTTAAAACTTTGCGTATTTTTTTGCAACAATTTACTTGAAACTTAACCATTTTAGTATTTTCATATAAAGCGTATGTATAGCGATTACAATAAGTCTTGTCTTTTTTTGCTGGGAATAAGATTTAAAAAACAACGAATTGAATTTGAATTCATGGTAAAATTAACAAAAAATTAATTATTTTTTTTTACAAAATAACAGCGCAAAATATTATTAGTTTTTCAAATTGATATTAATATGATTTAAAAAAATAACGAAATGAATTTAGTTCATGGTAAAATTAACAAAACATAAATAATTTGTTAAAAAAAAGTCTGAAAAAAATTTTTTTAAAGTATCGTCTTATCGACAGTAAAATATCACCGATGCCGATGTATAGGAAAATATGTAGTATCGCCGATATATCGGTATCGGTTACATCCCTACTTCTATCGCAAATATAGTAATCTTAGTATTCTAAGTAGGGGTTCGCTAATATATTTAAAATTGTCTCACTTCTTGTGACAATTCCATTGTTCATCTAAGGCAGAATTGTTATTCTAAGGTAGAATTATCCCAAGGTAGAATTAAAAGCTACTACGCTCATGTTATTTTTTTGTGATTTTCGAAAATATTATCATTTGTAAATTCTCAAATGGTTTTTGAAAGTCTGTGCATAAGATAAGAGGTTTGTAACTTTTCAAAGTTGTGGTTGAAGTCTGCTGACGATTTGGTAAAGCGCCAATGAAATGCATATAGACAATGCTTAACTATCCGCAAATAAGATTCGTTTTAAATAAAATTATGACAATATGTCAAAGAAATCATCTAAACAAATCTCATCAAATTCAAAGGGGTCGTGTCTAATTGTTGGTCGATTTGACATCGAATTACCCACATAGGTATGTGGTTAGAAAAACTGTCGAAGAAAAGAAATTTAGTTCTGCACTCTTAATTGACTTTTGATAAAGTATGGCACGAGAAACTCAGACAGAAATTTAATCAAAACTTAGATACAAAAACATTTAAGCTATTAGAAAAGGATATAAGTGGACGAAAATGTATTATTAAGGAAGGATATTTCCCGAGCCCACCGCAGACGATTGAAACAGGAGTTCCATAAGACGGCATCTTGGGTCCTAGATTGTAAACTTCTACTGTACAGCTCGATTCTAAAACCAATATTATAACACCAATATGCAGTTATGGAGTACTGAGTCGGCATCAAAGCGATTTAGCTTGTTTGCTGAAAAACGGCCAGAGCATACGGCGGGTATCGAAGCCACGACAGGATAGCATTGCTACCAATCAGCCACAATTGCACCCAAATATAGAGCAAATTTTAAGCCGTCCAAAATAAAGCCCTGTGTATGCTTCCAGCAGCTCCCTGGTATGTCTAAAATACGCACATTAACAAAGATCCATATGCACCGATAGTAAAGAGAGAGAGAGAGAATTTGCATTAAAATCTCTCGACCTTATTATTTTTCTTAACAACCTAATTTATAACCATGTGTAACATTTATATTTCTAGAATAGATGTTTTTTTTGTTATTTGAGGGCCACTTGCTGTGCAAAGATTACAAAACAGTTTGCTATAAAGAACAATTTGTTAAAGCATATATAAATTCAAATATAATTTAACTATGCAAGGAATATAAATGCAAGGATATTAACTTACATTTAAAACACTGCATAGGAAAGCAAAATATGTTCTATTTGATGTTTTAAGCCCAAACGTGCTTTGAATATTATTCGATACGATATGTTAACGGTTTTGTGTTATTAGAAATCCTAAGGGCTAATAAACAAATTATTTTCAAGAATTTAGTACTATTGTATAAATGAAAATTTAAAAGTTTGTTTTACAAGCTAAATATTAATTGAAGTATAAAATAAAATAACATGCTCTACAATTACAAGTTTTTATAACAATCAAATTATTATATTCATTTTAACATATAATTCTAAGGCTAACATGTAACACTATGTAACAATTTACAAGAAAATATTCACACTCATAAAAGTCAATATTTATACGTATGACACATAAGTTTGACACACAATAACGTTTTGCTCTTTTTATGATTATATTGTGTAAAAAGGCTAAATTAAAAATTTGTGTATGTTTTGATAATAATCTAGGTCCTTTACAACATTTTTTAGATGGCTTTGTTTAAAATTTTACAATTTATTATTATTTATTTTCTTAGTTCTTTGCTTATATTTTTATTGAAATTGGTAGTTTTTTTTTATATGGAAGAAATTCTTACCTTTCATTTAGTGCGCATAATAAATATTTTTAAAAGTCCTTAGAAATTTATTCTTCACTTCTGATTATAAACAAATGATTATTATTACTAGTACAGTTTCGCTCCTAATGATTTTAATATATTTTTATTTATCAGTTTTCTCATGTGTAAAACAGCAGCTTTGTATTATTATCTAGGTGTACTAAAACTATCAACGTCACAGCAATCGTTTATTTCGGGCCATTTCTCGAAACTACTAATACCAAATCTACAAGTAAAATATATAAAAAAAATAATAAATTGTGCAAAAGTGTTGTTGTTTTGTAGGTATCTTACTTGTAGGTTTGTAACTTGTATTTTTGAGAAATTGGGCCCAGAATTCTATTTGAATTTACAAAGATTTCGTCCTGATATAAGTATACATATATGGTAGTTCCACTTTATCTTTTTTCTGACTTATAATCATTTGACAAAAAAGGAGATCTGATGTTTATACTAAAAATCGTGCTAGCATTCTTGCTTTACAAAATCCGATTTTTTTTAAATAAAAAAAAAATTAACGTTATCAGTCACGCTTGAACTCTTGTGGTGAAGAGACGTCTATATAATTGACCCAAGCAAAAGTATTGCTAAATGCTTACACGCAATTTATACGGTGATTTTTTCACTTGTCTTTAAATCACGTCTTATTTTGTATGAGAGTGAGCGGGGTAGAGAAGAAAGCGGGGTAGAAAAAAAGACAAGTTTTCTGTTTTCGAGATTTTTTCATATATTTCTTTAGTTCCATTTGCATTTTCTCTCTCTTATGTTATTGTTTTTGGGTTTTTATTGTTATGAACGAGTAAATAAAGCAAATTTTGAGAGTAATGTACAAAAAAGACATGAAATGAAAAATCATTGTATAAATGCAAAAAGTTTTTGGTAGCAACTTTAAAAGAGAATTAAAAAAAAGACATGTCTTAAAAATCACGGTGTAAATTGCGTGTTAGTGTTGTGTTATAAACAGCAACAATAACTTTGTGATTTAAAACAAAACAGAAAAAGCTAAAGAATTTACACCAACAAAATCAAACGATCACTTATTTGTGACAATGATAACGCATCAAGCGTTAATACAATGAATAAAAAAAGAACAAAAACAAATAACGATGCATCAAGTGCAAGCAAAAATTATAATTATGTATTATTCTCCCTTGCAAACAGTTCATGATCATTTAGATGATAATGAAGTTATCGTAGAAAAAACTCTTAAAGTACATGTTCCTCCAATAACAATACTAAAATGTAAAATTGAAGAAGTTTACGAACTTTGTGAAGTGAGTAAATTAAAAGATTATGCCGTAAGGAAAATTTCAATTGGATTGAAGTTGTTTCTCAAACCAAATGATGACTATGAAACTATGTGTAATTTGCTTAAAGATAAATACGAGTTTTTTAAATTACGCTACTCAATATGATAAACCGTATAAAGCTCTTCTGTTTGGCAAGGATAAACGTGACCCTTTGGTTATAAAAAAACGTCTCATTGATATGGGACACCAGTGTTTGGATGTGAAAATTGTTATTAAAAAGAGCTCATACTGAGGATGTGATTTATGTTGTCTATTTCAAAAGACAATCTATTACAATGAAAGAACTTCGACAAAAATTCTCGGTAAATGACTATCTGAAGATCAGATGGGAATTCCAACAAGCAAAAAAAAAACAGATTACGCAATGCTACAATTGTCAAATGTTTGGTCATGGTTCCAGCCGTTGTAAGGTTAAAACATTTTGTTCAAACTGTGCTGGTCAACATAAGACATCCGATTGTACAGAATCTATTCTAAAATGTGCAAATTGCAATGGTCCTCATAAATCAACATTTGATCAGTGTCCAAGTAAAATTAACTTTCTCAATCTGAGACAACGTTATCAGTCCAGCCCGCGGAAACTCCGCTTTAGTTCGTGAGTTCGTAGCAGTAATTATAACAGCAGCTTTCCTAACACACTCCATCAACATACGTCAACATCCAATGGAACTTGGCAAGCTCAAAGGGATATTATTAATAACACTCTAGATGACCGTAGTACCACCGAACTTTTTTCTCTTCAAGAAATTAAGAATTTAACTTTAGAGCTAATCACTAAGCTTAGAAGTTGTAAAAATAAAGCTGACCAGTTCGAGGTCATTACTAGCCTTGCATGCAAATTCCTATCGTAATGGCAAATAATGGAATCAATATCATAACTTGGAATGCTAGAGGCATTCGTTTTAAATATTTAGAATTATTTCAATTCTTAGCTAGTAATAATATTCATATATGTTTAATTTCAGAAACTGGTCTAAATTCAAAATTGTCTATTAAAAATATATAGGAATGACAGGACTAATTCTAGCGGAGGTGGTGTAGCAATCATTGTCAAAAGGAACATAACTCATCAATTACTACCTATCATAAACACTACTCTTATTGAGAATATTGGGATTAAACTCCTTACATATAGAGGTTTTATAGCCATATATGCTTGCTACTTTCCTGGAGGGTCGGCTGGATCTGATGGTATTAAAAAACCACAATTTGCATCTGATATTCATAAACTTATTGGAAATGAAAAATACATACTAGGTGGCGATTTTAACAGCAGATACCAGTCATGGTGTTGTGTTAGATCCAATTCTTGGGGCAACATTTTACAGGAAAAATTAGTATCTTATAACATTGATATTGTTTTTCCATGCGACCATACATATATACCCTCAAGCACAAATAGACAAGGTTCAACACTGGACTTTTTCCTCACTAATGATCCGCTTTTAATATATCCGGCGGTTGTTATTAATGATCTGCGCTCCGACCATTTACCCGTAAAACATTTCTCTAAATAGCAATAACTATGACTCGAATTTTTTTAAATATGATTTTAATAATGCTAAGTGGAACAAATTTTCAAGTGCCGTAAACAGACAGCTAGATCTACCTGTTTTTGGTAATATTCTTAATGGTGAACAGATTAAGGAAAGCCTTTTATATTTTGAAAACGTTCTTAAAAAATGCAATTGATGTTAGTGTACCTAAAAAGTATACCTTAAAAAAGAACAAAGCTCTTCCCAATCGAATCAAAACAATGATACAACATAGAAATTATTTCCGCCGAGAATGGCAAAAATATAGGAATTTAATTGACTTATCTCGAGTAAATTCCTTAAATCGGAAAATTCGAGAGGAAATCATAGCATTCAAAAATAACTCTTGGAATAATTTACTGTACACTATGGATAAAGCCTCTCCCCCTTTCTGGAATGTAACAAAAGTCTTCAAAAAGAAGTCAAACAATATTCCAATTTTGAAAGTGAACGATTCTCGTTTTACTACAAATCAAGAAAAGTGTGAAATTTTGGCCCAGACCTTTCTCTTTCTTCTCATCTCGCCGACACAATTACGACTGCGGAAGTAAACGAAAAGCTCAATTCATTCAGACTATTAAATGCAAGTCCATCAGATGCAAATTTAACAAATTCATCGCAAATCACTGCAATAATAAAAACTTTAAAAAATAGGAAATCACCAGGTACTGATGGCATAAATAACAGATGTTTAAAAGCACTTCCTAGTAAGGCAATTAAGTACTTAACATGCATAATAAATTCTTGTCTGAAACTTGGCTATTTTCCCCAAATATTCAAGGAATCTAAAGTAATACCGATTCTTAAACCTGGTAAGCAATCAGACTCCCCGTCTTCTTATCGTCCAATAAGTCTATTATCCAGTATAAGTAAAATTCTGGAAAAAGTAATAAAAATCCAACTTACAAATTTTATAGATACAAATAATATTATTCCACCACAACAGTAAGGAGCATAAAACAGTTCATCCGCTTATCAGAATGAGAAATTTGATTAAAGAAAATTTTAACCAACAAAAATCAACCGGAATGATTTTATTAGATGTCAAAGCTGCCTTCGACACAGTCTGGCACGACGGACTTATTTTTATGATGATAAAGATGAATTTCCCTACATATCTAATTAAAATAATTCAATGTTTTCTAACCTCTCGCAAATTTAAAGTATTTATTGGACTACACAATTCCCAATGTTATCCGTTAACTGCAGGCTGTTCGCAAGGTTCATGCCTATCGCCTATTCTGTATAATCTTTTTACATCCGATTTTACAAAACTCAATGACTGTACTCTATCAATATTTGCAGATGACACGGCAATTATCAACTCCAATATTATAGCTGCTGATATAATAGCCAATCTACAAGCAGCCTTTATGGAAATATTCTTATATTTTAATAAATGGAAAATATCGCTAAACTGCGAAAAAACAAAAGCCATATATTTCAGAAGAAAGCGTAAAAATTGTTTCATTCCCCAGTCAAATATCATTCTAAACAATAATAGCATTCAATGGGAGAAAAATATCAAGTATTTAGGTGTCATACTCGACCCAAAGATGAATTTCAGTCAGCATATCCCCTATGTTGTGAATAAAGTAAACATATTAATTCGAATTTTGTATCCCTTTATCAATAGGAAGTCCGGCCTGAGCATTGGCAATAAAAACCTCATTCTAAAGGCTATTTTCCATGCCGTCATTTACTATACAGCACCTGTTTGGTCTACTAGTGCATGTTGTCATATTAAAAAACTACAAATAACTCAAAATAAGTTATTAAAACTCATTTATAACCTGCCATGGTTCTTTTCTACTACACGCCTCCATAACATTTCAGGTCTAGAATTAGTATCTGATAAGATAAATAGGCTGACGCAGAATTTCAACAGCAGATGCTTATATTCTGACTTTACGCATATTAAAGACCTAATGTCTTCTTAACATCGTCCTAGTCCTTAGTTTTTAAGTAGTTTTTTAGTAGTAAGATTCAAATAGATTTTTCCAGCAATTTTGCCTCCAGTTATATATTGTATATATGTATAGATAAAATAAAAATTTTAAAATTGTAAACTTATAACTAAGATGAGAAAGAAAAAAATCTTGAACTCTTGTGCAAATAATTATAAAAAAACTATGTAAATATTATATGTAAATAAATAAAAAAAGATTGATTAAAATTAAACGTTATTAATTTTCAAAAGAAAATAAGAATTGTGTTCAGAGTTGTGAGGTTTTGGAGTCTATGGAAGAGCTAATTGCAATATCCGCGATGTTAGCAATTTCTGAGGAATTTTCGCCATTTTCGCGATCTATTTGATTTTACGAGATTATGTTGTTCTTTACAGTTTTAGTAATTTTTTCAATACATTTAGCAATATTTCACGATATTGCAATTTTTTCGCGTTCTTTCGGTTTTTTTTTTATTTTTAACAGTTTTGGCGTTCTAATATATTTTAAGACTAGTTTCTGATTTTGAAACTTTTCATCTTCTTTGCAGTTTTTGCGAGTTTTAAACAATATTCGAATATGGTATTATGTCGCTGTTAGCAATTTTTTGTGAACTTTCGCCATTTTTGCGATTTTTACCGAATTTTTGGTGATCCTTACGGTTTTAGTGATATTTAATCAAAATTATGACTTGCTTAAAATTTTGTAATTTTTCCCAAATGTTCGACAAGCGTAATTTTTCCAGATTTTTCTTTCTTACGTTTTTATTACGCTTTGTAATCTTCAAATATTTAGCAAGCTTTAGCGAATAGTCATAATTTTCGCGATTTTTCCCGAGATATTCGGCTCTATTCTGTAAACCGAATCCGAATAAATTTCTCGTTTTTCAAAAATAAATAATGGCCTCATTGATGTATTTTAAATCATATATTTGTGGGATTCACAAGGTCATATAAAGTCATATGTTTTAAAATAATAACACGAAAATATATGACTGTTGTGAGCAACCACTCATAAGTTAGTGTGCTATTTCAATATTGTATCAGCTGATAAAAAAAAGCAATTATAAATACTTGAAATCAGAATGCTAAGAACAAGTGACAAAATTTAAATAATACCCAGTTTGTTTTTAAATTATTCAACTTGTTAATAAAGTAAATAAAACCCAGCTGATTATCCTTTAAACTCTTAATTTTTAATTAAAGCAAAAACAAATTTCAACGCACACAGAAAGTGAAATTGTTCAAATACATAAACATAAATGAAACCAGCTGTTGCCGGCGACTGAGCCGACTAATTTTCCACGCGGCTGCTAGTATTTTTTCGGAAATTCCCATTTCCCGGAAAGTTAAAAAGTCCGGGAAAGCCCAAACTCTCTCCACAACACATTATTTGCCTAACTTTAAAATCTTTTAATTTATTTACAAAATAAATCTTTATATTTTGAATAAAAGAAATGTCAATTATTTTGTATATATGTTGTTCCAAAAATTGCATTTAAAACAAAAGCAGGGATATCCGCTGTAATTTAATACTTTATACGTATATTTAAATTTTGCCTAATCGTTTTAGCTTAGAATTTTTACTTTGGCTTCAACTTGGAGGATTAAATGAAGCAGAACAGATTTGTTGTACGATGTTGTGTTTAATTAAAACGAAATTAACCAAAAACGGTTTAACGCTATTTTCATTTGATTACATTTTATGTGCAGATCTTATCACTTGAATTAATGGGTGCTTTTTTTGGAGTCTCAGAGCTTTATGCTGGCAGCATTGTTGTCTATGACAATCGCTTTTATTGTTTCTGATTACTTTGGTTTTCATTTTGGTTCCGGATTGACTAACATATATAGCTCAACTGAAGGAAACATGGAGCATTACGCAAACTTTATGACACAATACAGGCGTGAAAAGCCATCAATGTTTAATTATGTGACAGACCGATTTTTGATCCGATGGAGGCGAAATTATAATGGTCAGAACATTATGTGCGCGAAATTGGTGTTTCAGACCACACTCAAATGCAACAATTCACAGAAATGTCCAACTGTGTGATTCTAATTTTTGGAGGTTTCTTTGTGTAAGTAAATTTCCTCGCCGTTTTGTTCATTAAAGTAAAAATAAAAAAAGGGAATTATCTTATTATACATATTTTTTTTTGAAACCTGTCACACATACGTACGTACATATTTGAATCAGTTGAAAACAAAAGCTCGAAAGAAAAACTTTCGTGTTTATAAGTTGTTTATTAAACTACATACTTATGTACATAAATATCGTCGAAGTTACACTATTTCTGCTGATATTTCATAGCGAAAATGCAGATAAAAGACACAATTCTATAACGCAGTTGAAATTTTTAAACGGTAATAAATTCAAATTCTTTTGTGTTACCTCTTATTCCCTTTTTTAACATTTTATATAACAACAAATTTGTCCAGATATTAAACCATTTCAGGAATTAGAATCATTCCCGGGAACTAAGATGTTCTAGTTTCTTAGATTCTACTGTAATTAGTATTTGGCATAGTCAAAAAGAAAACCCCTATACAAATACAAAAGTAACTTAGAAAAGTGCTGCATCAAAAATATTTCTTTATCGCTCTCCTTTTTACTCGCTTAGATTTTTTTAATGGCCGGACTACACTCCCTCATTATTTTGTATTTATAAAGAAATAATATGAAAAATATTGTTTTTATATATTTTGTCCCTTGTTATCTTAAATTTATGCAGTTGCCTTACCCATAGAGTTATTACATGCGTGTCTTTGCGTTTGTATGCCAGTGTAAGACTATTTCTTTTCGTGGCACTAATTATGGTAAAGAAAAAAAGGCTTAATGTTTTATTTCGCTAATGTAATTATTTGGCCATGGCATGTAGTGCAAATTAGTTGAAAATAAAATTTTAAGCTAAAAAAGTCAGCACATCTGTTTTTATACTAAAAATCTAAATTATTGACAATTAACGTAATACTGTAAGGCACAAAAACTCTATTTTAAAACATTTGGTTTTATATAAAATGCTAACGAAGCATTTTACTAATTAAAGTAATTTCTTAGCAACAAAACTCCAGATATAGAAACAGAATGTAATCACAACAATACTTCACATTGTAAGTGTATATTTTTCATAATATTACAAACGACGAGCAACGATTAAATCATCGTTGGAAAGTGTTTTAGTTTAATACGGTAAAACTATAGCCTAACAAAAATGAGTGCGTGCATTTTTGTAAGTGAGACAACAGAACGGAATCACTTTCAATTGCGATTGTATAATGCATGTTTTTTGCTTATATTAGTGCTGAAAATCATCAATATTTTCAGCACTAAATCTGAAAATATATGAAAAAAATGGTTCGATATAGATTGGAGAGGATGATGGATGGACGTGTGAAAAATGGGCTAACCTCATGAAGGCTCATTATTTATTTCTGTTCTTTAATTATTATTTTGGTATTTTTGAATGAATGAATGAATGAATTAAGGGTAAATGGGAAACGGGAAACATAGGGCACTGCGACCTAAGTAGATCTATTGTATCCCCTGCCATGTGCTAGAGCACCTCATCTAGACCCACTCTCCTGAGGAATCTCAAGATTGCCAGTGGGTCGAGTGTTGGCAGTTCGCAAGCCTCCAATAGGTGTTTGCCCAATTGGCTATATCTTCTATGGCATAACGTTTCACACTCTTTTGGAATATGCTCTGGAGTTTCTTCGTTGTAACCACAGAATCTGCACAGGTTGTTACTCTCAATGCCAAGTCTGTTGAGGTATTTTCTCAGTCTGCAATGCTCACAGGCCATTGCAGACTGTGAGCATTCTTAGATTGTTTTTACTCCGGGACATGAGAGCTATGAAACGGTTTTGGTTATATGTTCCAATCATTAGCTTTGCATGGCTCAATCTAGGGAGATTGAGCCAGCGATGTTCTCTAGTCCTCTTGATCTCCATCGATATATCTTCCCGGTTTTTGTCCAGTCCAAGTCCGCAAAACGGTTCTGGACCGATCATGGGTGTACTTGCCCCCCCTCCTGGCCAATTTATCTGCATATTCGTTTCCTACTACCCCGGCGTGTCCAGGAACCCCGCAGAGTGTGACCATATTCATGCTGCTTAGCTGATTTAGCTTAATGCGGCATTCCCAAGCTAACTTAGAGGTAAAATCATATGAGCTGAGTGCTTTGATGGCAGCCTGACTATCCGAGCAGATGGTTATTTCTCTCCCATGGTAGCCCCTGTCAAGATTAAATTGTGCGCATCTCTCAATGGCATAAACTTCCGATTGAAAAATTGTAGGAGATTTTTCCAAGGATTCATGGTAGTTAATACTTGGTCCTATAACTCCCACACCAGAGCCTGCCGACGTTCTGGAACTATCAATGTACCACCCGATGGTGCCAGTTCCAAAGGAATATCGGGGTGTCATTTCCCTCCATTTCCTTCTATTGGCCAGGACAGTCTCAAACCTCTTGTCGAAGTCATACACTTTATCCATCACATCAGAGGGTTGCGCAAGCAGGGAAAATCTTCTTGCCAGGGATGATTGCTCCCTGCTTGTGCTTTTCCATGATGCTGATTACTTTTTGCCTGGCAGCAGTCTCTATCACAGTCGTCAGAGGAGTGAGTTCAGTGAGGCCTTCCACAGCCTCCGTAGGACACGTACTCATTGGTATTTTTACATAATGGTTTTTACATTTTGGTATTTTTACATAATGGTTGTTATTTTAATTTCAACTAGTACACAGAGAAAACGGATTGGTTAAAAAACTGTCACAACTAACGAATATCACTTTAACTAATCCATTTGTCATCCTTAGTAACGAAAATTTGCAAATGCAAAAGATTATCATTACTTATAGATGTAATTACACATTCATAATGGAAACGCATTTCCACAACCGACGTTTTTAATTAACGTAATAAATTTATATATGTATGACTAAAATACATTTATAGTCTTGGGGACCTCAACCAATTTTACTCATATGTAACATGACCAGAAGGTTTTTCCAAAAAGCAGGACAAGAACGATGAAAAGCGGAGTTCTGAAGAAAAATACGACCAAAAAGCGGGATGATTTAATATAACTCCATTTCTATGATAATATTAGTATACACATGATTTCTTTTAAATATATGCAACTATACAGTTCCATATCGTTACTGGAAATGCAAAACCACGCGATTAATATATAATTTAAAATCGCATTGTTATTTAATTACTGCGTATTATATCGAGGAGCATGTCCGTACAAATTTTCAACCCTCTATCATAAAAATCAACCAAATTAAAAACGAAAAAAGAAACTTAGCTTCAGGAACTTGAAGTGCTTATATACTAAGGATGGGCAAGTGAAAAAAACATATATCGATATCGATATATTTTTAAATATCGATCGGGACTAAAATATATTTTTAAACATATTTTAGTAATGAAAATAAATACAGAAGGTAACAACATTTAGTTTAGTTTTAAGTGATTTAATCAATTAGAAATATAAAAAATACGTTTTTAATAAAAAATACAGATTTATTAGGAAATTTATTTTACTCGATAATTGATATACGTAAATTGTTTGAGTTATTCGTTAATTGAAATTAACTATTTTCATTATTCAATCAAATAATGGGAAAAATTGCTATAAATTATTTACAGTAGAGATACAGAAAGAGAGAGGCAGGCTAATCTATTAATTTATATAATTTATACGTATAAATCATGCACATAAAATCAATTTCCAATTGTGAACCTAATTTTAAGAAATTTAATTCGCAGCGATATTATTTTTATTAGTATGTTTTAAGAATTATTTTATAACTAAATTTATATAATGTGAACAACGTTGAATTTGTCAAGTTTTCCTTTTTTTGCAAGTTTTTTGATGTGCCAAAAAGTTTTAAATTTATATAGTTTTTTTCAAGTTTTTTATAAATACATAGTTCCAACTTTGCGGTGTATTCGATGATATGCAATGAAACGACCTTATGTTTCTTAATACTGCAGCAGTGTTAATTCCGTCTTATGTACAATTATGCCGTTCTTGTACATTGACAATCGAGGCGAATTCATACCAAGTGGTAACAAGTGCAAGTGCTTTGAAAAATGCCTTTTTGGATGTCAAAAAATTTACCGAAAAATGTGTGTTGACATTGGAGGATGGATGGTTCAAATTAGAGATGGGACCGTGTCGACATTTTCCAACACGACACGAACACAAATCCTAGATGTCCAACACGTACAAAACACGCACGCCCAAAATTATCAAAAAACGAACCCAACACTACAAGCATGAAATCAAATCCAAAAACAAAATAAAAAAAAAATTTTTATATTCAAGGACATATTTTTCTTCTATTTTCACATTTCATGTTCTATTTGTAATTATTTTTATTTACATATTTTTGTTGAGAAACAGTAACTTATCAAGATTTTCGCTCAATAATCATGTACGACAAGCTTCTGCATTCATACATATTTTAATCTGAAAATCGTTTCGAGTTTTTTCGTGTCAAGTTTACTCAATACGACACGATACGAACACGAACGAAATCTGATTTTCTGTCACGATCCCTTCGTGTTTAGTCGTGCGTATTCGTGTCACGAAAAAACACGACACGCGCCCATCTCTAGTTCAAATTAAAAGGGGCAATTATAATCACCTGAGCTTATTTAAAAAAAAACATTGAACAAACTTTAAGCAATCAATTTTAATAAAACAATGTACATATAACAAATGTATTTATTAAATATGTGATACTTTTTTAAGATCTAATATGAATTTTATTTCATGTTATTTATGTTGTGTTTTTTTAGATAAGTAATTGTTTTAGTTATAAAGAAAAAACTATGTGTTGTTATATTTATTTTTTATATATCTGAATAAAATGAATTCCAAATGCATTTCTGTATATTTCTTAAAATTTTGGCACTTTTGCTGAAAAAAGTTGTCTTTATCCAAAGTTATTTAATTAGTTTGGCTTAAGTTCATTTTTAATTTAATCTTTCGATCAAATTATTTTTTATTTAAGAAAGAAGTTCTAAAGCATGTGAATATTGAACATTCAAAGTAGAATTTGGATGTACGGAGGGTTGAACTGACAGCTGTTTCGTGGCTGCCAAGTCTACTCGTCAGAGTCCTTTACCTACGCTACCACTGACAGTGGCAACAGCACTATATTGAAAATCCTACTAATTTTAGTAAGCTCAATTAACAGACTATCGCCATCTTGTGGTGAGTCGCACCTATTAATTAACCTTTTCTAAATGTTCGAAACTTCACTAACTGTCTCTTCTAAAAATTTTTCCTTGAATGTTCAATATTCACATGCTTTAGAATTTCTTTCTTAAATAAAAAATAATTTGATCGAAAGATTAAATCAAAAATGAGCTTAAGCCAAACGAATTAAATAACTTTGGATAAAAGCCATACAGTTCGACTAAAAATTCATAACTCAAAAGTTTTTTTTTTTATAAAATTTGTTTTCCAAAATAAAAAATATATGTGGCAACGCTGTATGTGTAAAAAAAAATTACTTTTTGAGGCTAAGTTAAAATTAAATAAAGGCTCGAAAAAAGGCACGAAAACGCGATTTTCGAGGCTTAAAGACAAAATAAAGGGCCTCAAGAAGGCTAGACTGGCAACTCTGGATAGAATGTTTTTTTCCTCTACTCATTTAGAAAAATGTTCTAATAACATGTTATGATAATTTACTTCTGAGCCAACACATTATCACACATCATTTGCATTACAGTAAAACGAAAACATGTCAAAAAAGAATAATGGATGAACGTAGAAGAAATAATAAAAAAATAACAAAAACGAAAGTGAAATATTAATAATTCAACGAAAGAGCACAGTTGTAAGACATCACATCCAAGCAAAAAATTAACATACAAATCATTAGGACCATCTTTAATGAACTCAGCTCAAAATAGTTATATTTCTGGTGAAGCAACAAATGAATTTAAACGTTGTTGTCATAGCATGGAAGTGATCCAAAGAAATGAATAGTATACGCTAGTTCTAGGAACTTCATTGACATAAGTTTCATTCTATGGCGCGATTGATTCACTTTTTCGTTTTGTATGTTGATCGACTTGTTTTAATTTAATGTGTATTTGTAAATTAAAAATGGGTCCTACTTTTTGGGCGTGGTATAAAAGTGAGTACATTAAAAGCTAGACATACTAAGTTTTAGAAGGGCTTTTTTGCTATGTGAAAATATGAAAAAATTGGACATTAGGGGGGAAAGATCCGAGATTGCATAACTGACGCCCAGAATTTAGTGTCGGATTAAAAAGTCACCAAAAACAAAAATTAAGCCATAAGCAAGCCATGAATAACGATATGCCATATGTTATGATCGGACTACAAATAGCGACGAAGTGTACAAAAAACTAAAAGGGTGGTATCCAGAGGCGTGGCAAAAAATTAAAAAAATATTTTTGGAATTGTTTTTAACTAATCTCTAATCCTAGTGGGTGACTGGCTCAATTTTTTCTCGAACCACCTTAATGTACATAACATACAAAATTATTCACAAGACGACACAAAAACAAAATGTCAGAAATTCCGGGAGCAAACAATTGTCTGAACTAATTGATATCACATCCCTGTGTTAGACAAAATGTGTGTTGATTTTTCTTTTCAGCTGCGTACTACCGAACAGAAAGTCGCCTGAACATTTTTAGAACCTGAATTTCAGTTTGTTTTTTTTTTTCACACATACTTCTTATGGCAGCCTGAGACTCAGGCAGAACTACATAGTACACTTATGCAATGAAAATGGTGAACCTTTGGAACTACTGCCAACTTTTTTTGCTGGGATACTGTATGTACATTAGAGTCGAGCGTTGGTGTATGAAGGAAAACAAGTCATCAAATCGATTTCGAATACCTCCAGAATGTTGTATTTAGCTAAATTGTAAGCAAAAAAATTTTTTTAATTTTTTTTCAACATATCTTTTAGCCCTCTACCACGGCTGGAAGCTAGAAAAATTATACGAATTTTATTTTAATTTGCTTCATTAATATAGAAAAATATTTTTAAAAACTTTTTAAGGCTACACGTAAAAAACAGTTCTGCGCCGAATGAATAAAGTTTAAAATAGAGAAGATCTGACAAAATATAAGAAAGTTATAAGCTAGTAAGTGAAAAAAGCTGATTTTATTTCTCATACAAAATTATTTTCAATAAAAAAATAAATTTTAATACAAACTGATTTAAATTAATTTCGTATGAAAAATAATTAAAAACTAATATAGCTGTTTTTTCGCTTAAGGGCTAATAACTTTATTATTATTTTTTTATTTTTTTTATCAGAAGTTAGCGATTGCATCATCATGTGATCGTTACAAAATTTGAAATATAGCCCGAAAAAAATATACTGAGTATATTTTTTATCTTAATGGAACAATTTAAAATGAAAAAAGAATTTTAAAAGATAAAAGGAAAACAAGTCATCAAATCGATTTCGAATACCTCCAGAATGTTGTATTTAGCTAAATTGTAAGCAAAAAATTTTTTTCAATATTTTTCAACATATCTTTTAGCGCTCTACCACGTCTGGAAGCTAGAAAAATTATACGAATTTTATTTTAATTTGCTTCATTAATATAGAAAAATATTTTTAAAAACTTTTTAAGGCTACACGTAAAAAACAGTTCTGCGCCGAATGAATAAAGTTTAAAATAGAGAAGATCTGACAAAATATAAGAAAGTTATAAGCTAGTAAGTGAAAAAAGCTGATTTTATTTCTCATACAAAATTATTTTCAATAAAAAAATAAATTTTAATACAAACTGATTTAAATTAATTTCGTATGAAAAATAATTAAAAACTAATATAGCTGTTTTTTTCGCTTAAAGGCTAATAACTTTATTTTTTTTATTTTTTTTTATCAGAAGTTAGCGATTGCATCATCATGTGATCGTTACAAAATTTGAAATCTTTGAAATATAGCCCGAAAAAAATATACTGAGTATATTTTTTATCTTAATGGAACAATTTAAAATGATAGTTTTTGGGAAAAGGTCTAAAATATACGTTTTTACTTTTTTTATACTTTTTTACTTTTTATACAAATTGTACTAATTTTGTAGAAAAATTGTTCTTTTTATAGTCCAATTGTACTAAACTTTAATTCTATTACATAATTTAAAATATGTTTTACTCAAAATCAACAATTAACAAAAAAACACATTGAAGAGCACTTGTACTAACTATTTATACGTGATGATCCTGATGAAATGGGGCCATTTCTTCCTGAGGCCGGAATTGAGTTAGCTAAATTTCCTTAAACTAGATAAAATTTTGAATATAATACCGTTTTTCGGTATTTTTACGAGTGAAAAACTGGAGTAAAGCATAAAACCTCGTGTGTAAAATTAGCATTTCGGAAAAGAGATGATAGTTTCCCCAATGCATTCCATATGAGCGAAATTAAGATTCCTTTCTCTCTAAATATAGAGGTTAGGAAAAATCTCTTTTCGGGGGCTAATTTAGAGACATTTCCACTTGTAAAGTAGCGAGAACAAGTATATTATTATTCTTGCTGGGAAGATAAGGCCTCTTTTCATCAGGATCATGTCACATATGAAGATAAACTTAACAGTAAATCCTTTGTTTGAACTAGGTTGGATACAGTCGAAACCAGGGTTGGCAAATGAGAATTTGAAATTGTACAAGTTGTCTAAAATTGTACTTTTTTGAGCCTAATTTTACTAACTCTGCAGTTACACGTTCAAGAAATTGTTTTCAAGTTGAACACACTTATTGCTTGTTAAAACTACTTCAAATTGACGCTATGACGTGGGCTGTAAGCAACTTGATAGTCAATTTTGTTTTCAAGATGCCGTCGTCAAGGAATCAACAACGAAACAGTAAAACCCGGTTATAACGAATTCTCGGTTGTAACGATCTAAGTCTAAAGTGCCGACGCGTCGCGACGTTTCGGTTGCCATTTTCATACAAAAATAATTCGTAATAGCGAATTCGTAGTTAACGAGTCCTCGGTTGTATCGAACTACGCTTATTGCGAACTTGTCACAGAGCGGTTTTTTTGCTGTTTGCACAAAGTTCGTTATAGCCGAGTCTTTCTGTAATTTACTTACAATAATAGAGATCAGCTGTTTAAATTGAACGAAAAATTGAAACAAATCTTGAAAGCAAAATTGAAATCAAGTTGGTAGTCAATTTCCAATTATGTGAGTGTGTTAGTAAAAAAGTGTGAATGTATTGAAACTTGAAACAAAAATTGAAACAAAACTTGAACGTGTAACCTCCAAGTAAAACATGTTTGGAATACAAGAAACATGAAAACACTTTTTTTTTGTACATATTTAAGTATATGGTGGTACTATCCGCAGCAAAAAGGAGGTTTAAGTCAGATTTAGCACTTACAATTTCTAATCGAAAATAACTCACTAATTTGCACATACTACTCTAAAACACTTTGTTGAAAATTAGGTCGATAATAGTCGGCAACACTTTACAGATTATTATCGACCTAAAATTACACACGTATTATTTTTGAACAAAATGTTATAACTAAAAAAAAGAGATTGGCTGCGTGCAGGTTTGAACCGCGACCTTCTGACTGATAGTCTGACGTATCTACCATTCAGCGAAAGCCGTATTATATTTTATATTACATTTTTTCCACTTGGACTAAATATGTTTAATTTGAAAGGTTTTTTCTATAACAAAATTACTACAAAATCGATGTAATTTTAGACAAGGGAAAATTTTCATCACAAATTTAGACAATATATGATCGTAAATTTGAAGTAATGTTTTAGAGTGTACACTCTAAAACACTTTTGTTGGAAATTAGGTCGATAATAGTCGGCACCACTTTACAGATTATTATCGACCTAAAATTACACACGCATTATTTTTGAACAAAATGTTTTTACTACAAAAAAGCGATTAGCTGCGTGCTGGTTTGAACTGCGACCTCCTGACTAATAGTCTGACGTACCTACCATTCAGCCATAGCCGTATTATACTCTATGTTACATTTTTTCCACTTGGACTAAATATGTTTAATTTGAAAGGTTTTTTCTTTAATAAAATAAGTACAAAGTCGATGTAATTTTAGACAAGGAAAAATTTTCAACACATATTTAGACAATATATGATCGTAAATTTGAAGTAATGTCTTAGAGTGTAGATATTGGAAGTTAGAACGATATATTCTCAATAAAGTTCGAAATATTTCCTTTTACTATAATGAAAATAAAAGTATAAACATATATTTTTTTTAGATTTTAATATGTATCATGTTCTGCAAGGACTTCATATTACTGGGCCTACTTTTGTGAGATATCCTTATCTGAAGACTTTAAAAATTTCTCTTTTTAGATCGGGCTTTTTGTCAATACTCCGCGAAATTTAATTCAGATAAATTGCTTCATGTGTACGAGTGGACGAAAAGAATACAGTAATTTATCAAAAACAAAAAAAACTGCAGAAGGAGATTTTCTAAAAAATTTAAAAAGTATTAATTGTACTAAATAAGGCATTGGTGTACCATTGTATTTTTAAAGTCCGAATTGTACCAAAAATGGTACAATTGTACCAATTTTGCCATCCCTGGTCGAAACAAACTATGTAGCTACCTTTAGTTTTCATTATATTTTGATAATATTCCGCTCGCAATTCTTGAAATATTAGTTATTAAGTTCATTTTTCATTTATACCTTCGACCAAAACGTGTTATGTCGTTTTTAAAAAGAATTTATAATTCTTCTTGAATATTCAAGAGACCACTGAAGATCGCACATAGCCGAAACCAATCTGTTTATCAACCATGTTTTACGTGAGACGACGGAAAATCGTCCCAAAATTCAAACAACCCCCTTCACTCTCAAAAATATTTAAATAGTGCCAAATTGGTCTTTGGGGTGCTATTGTACTTTTGACTTTCAAATAGTGCTAAAACAAGTACAATTGTACCAACTTTTGCATCCCTGATCGGCACAATCAGTGTATTGAATGAAAGAATAGAAAGATATCTATATAACAGTGTGCAATTTATTTTATTCAGATGAGCCTTTCTTGTAATTTTCGCCAATAAACGAAAAAACTAAAAAAACCAAAAATAAAACTTGTTTTTCGCGAATATCAAGAAAACACGTATTAAGAAATTTAAATGAATATCATTTCCGTCTTCAGCGACCTCAAATTAGCTTAAAAAATGTTTTTTTTCTTGCAAGATATGACAAAGACTTAGAAATTCGAAAATTCGCTTCATTATTTCATCTTAAGTTTGTCTGAAAACTGTTCTTGTATGTATAAAATTAGTGGATATTTTGAGCATAATGATTTATGACGGCTATGAAGAGTCTATAATGTTGCATCATATGATGTTTCAATCGATTTGTTCTCATATTCAAAATCTTGATGCTGCGGTAGAGGGCTAAAGGTAAGTCCCAATATTTTGTTCATTACGTTTCCCATTTATGTACATAAAAATAAAAAGCAACATTTAATTCGACTAGCACTGAAATTCGCAAAAAAAATTCTAACGTATCACCCGAATGTACATTAGGCATATATATAACTAATTTTTATAAAAAAAATTTGCATACTACTACGTGATGGGAAATATTGAATATGGCTTTTTTAAAAGATTTGGGTTCGATTGTTTTCCAATATTTTATTTTAAAATACAAATGTTTTCAATTGTTATATGAAATAAATAAAAGTTTAAAGTATGTGATGATTTACAGCATGGCAAAATGTCTTTCATTACTTCGATTGCATACTGCTGGGACACTTGCCTTAGCTCAAGAAAAGGGCCTTGGAACATTAGAGCACTTGGCACTTGTGCCAATAGGTAAATATCACCAAAAAATTTTCAAACAAAAGTTTGTCTAAAAATAAAATTAATTTTCAGTATATGTTCTGTCCATAATCTATGAATTATTTGTTTGACTTTTATTTAGAACGCAAACACCAAAAACAACAATAAAAACTGTTGCGTAAAGAACCACCCCGATGACGACACACACACAAATAACAACAACAACAACAATCATAGCAAGAGGAATGCAATTGTACCAAGTTTGTTTACAAAAGGTTTTTGAGCGAATCGATTAATTAATGTCGTTGCTTAATTCTCATTAATTTTTTTAGAGTATTTAGATAAACATTCATACTTGAATGTTTAATATATGATGATGATGACACAGACAAAAACTTTGTTTGTATTTTTGTGTGATTAAGTAAATTATTTTGCTTAATAATTGTTAGCATTTTTTAGACTAATTGTTTATTAAATTCAGACAGAAATATTGTTTGATATTTTTCAGAAAATCCAGTAAATATTTTTCTTTGATTTAGTAAATTGTTTTGTCTACAATTTTTAAATATTTTTAGACAAATTGTTTTATAGATTTAAACAATTTGTTCACCGAAAAAAACAGGTTTTTTTCAATGAAATTGTTGAGGTATTTTTGTCTATATTTACAAATTCGTTTGTAGGTCTGTTCGTAGACAAAATATTTACTATTTCATTGAATTCCTTTACGGAAAATGATATTTAGTTTTTTCTGTGTATGAAGAAGAACTTGCATAAAACCTTTGTAGTTTTGATGAAAAAAAAGCATTTTGGCAACCGAAACGAATAACATATCGGCATTGATAACAAATTTGTATTTCGCAAGCGGTATTTCAGATTTATCGGTATTGGTTATCGCTAATATCGATACCAAACTGGTACAACGCAAACACCGATGCAAAAATAAAATTTTTTTACTAACGCCGATACTGTTATTTGATTCGGTTGCCAACTTTAAAAAAGCTTAATTGCGTTTATTGCGAAATCTCTTTTGCAATTGCGAACTAAAAATTACCATGGATCCTCTTACTTTCTTATGACACTCTTCATATTTTCATATTATATTATTCATAATGTAAAAAGTTATACGCCTAATGTACATAATGAAAATTGTGTAAATTTATCTGACAATATGTGAACTAAATACTTCTGAACTCAATTGTTGCTTCATTAAATGTTACACACGGCTACCAAATTTTTGCATAATAAACAATATACAAAAACCTTGTAGTTATCTCCTGCAAAGCGAGGAAGAATATCGGACAGCATGAGACATCTCTAGAAGCTTCTTTTTTGTTAGAACGAACTCGTGGTACCATGGATGTCATCTGTTTAACCAATTCACCTCAGTTGCCTAACAGTGTTTTATTCCCATGTACGTACTGGACAGAAGTAGAACAAGTTATTCTAAGCCTTTATATTTCAATTAGAATATATAAGAAAAACTCGGAGGTTACAAACTATCGATCCAAGAACCACTATACTTCTTATATAAACCTAAATCTAAAAATATAATTAAAGATAGTCTATGGAGCCCGTTGAAAGCAGCTCATTATATCAGAAATAGAGATGCAAATAATTGCACCAATTATAATTCTAAAAATTACCGAATGGGAAACCAATCAAGACCGCGGAAATATATGTATCACAATTATGAATTGTTTCTATATTATTTGAGATATTCTCCCAATGTTGTTTAAAATAAAGATTTAGACGTGTAGAAAAATAAATAGATTCATACCGAATATATCTATGGTTTTCTTGAATAAGCGCGTATGTCTAAAAACCAATTTGTTCAGGAGAGCCGAAATACTCTATATTTAATACTACGGACTCTGTGGGATTTTTATCAAACTTTTTTTTAGAAAGTCATGTAAACATCATATGTGGTAAGAAGTTTATGTAAACATTTCAGGCAAAAAGTCCCTAAGGGTAAGATCCTAGAGAATAAATAAAAAACAATTTGCCAGGGACACTAAAAGTGTGTTCAGACAAAAACAAATTATGTCGATAACAGTAGTTTATATTGAACTAATTCAAGTGCACACGATTTTTTTTACATGAAAAATGCTTGCGCGCAAGTCACTATAAATTTTTATTAACTGAGCAATAACCAAAATATATTTGGGAAATATCTTCAAAAGTAACAAATCATGTGGGTGTGTGTTTTTTTTTCAACGGCAATAAATTGCGTACGCATTTATAAGTGGGTTTAGTTCATTAGAGCTGCAAAATATTTGAATGAATTAAGAAGTTACGTTGTTCTTAAAAGAAGAAAAAAATCGTAATGGGTCCATGTTATTAGCAAAATTTTTGGTCCATGTAAAAGAGCATATAAAATATTGTAGTTTGGCATCAATAACTCAAAATCGACAAAAATTGACATCCGCGCTTATTCAAGAAAACCACAGATATATTGTTTGTTGGGTTTTCAATAAGTTTCTAAGGCTACTACGCTTATGTTATTCCTTTCTGATTTTCAAAAATTATTATTTGTAGATTGTCAAATAGTTTTTGAAAGTCTGTGTTAAGTCTGGGTAAAGCACCCATGAAATTTATATAGACATTGCTTAACCCTCAACAAATAAATCTTTATTTTGCTTAACTATTTTAATATGATCTCGTACAACAGATCTACACAGAAAAGCAAACACTTTGAATTAATGTGATAAACATTAGATAAACATCAATTTAGTAGTGATGTAATTCTCGTGTTCAAATTTCTTATATATTTTGTGTAAATAGGAATTGCGATTACATAAACTGAGCTGTTAGGCTTATGCTTAGCGCGCAGACATACTTGACAGCTAGAAGCTTTTTTTAAAATCAGCGGATATACTCTGTACGACACAAAGGACCCCCAACGTAGAGCATGTGGTGGCTCGGCTATACTAATAAAATCCTGATTAAAACACTACCTAATGGGTGATCATTGCAAAGGCTATCTTCATCAAAACCTGGTGATTTCATCAATTTACTCTCTTTCCAGCTATTCTATTACAGAAAGTCAAAATAGTACATTTCTTAATTCACTAGGCCCACGCTTTTTGGCCGCCAGTGACTACAACGCTAAGCATACATTCTGGGGATGGCAGCTAGTCACCCCTAAACGTCGCGTGCTGTTTGACACAATTTCTAAAAGGTGACTGAATGTAGTTTCAAGTGGACAGCCAATTTATTAGACAACAGATCGCCGAAAAATACCTGATGTTATTGACTTCGGAGTAGTAAAAGGAGTTCCAAGGGAAATAATTAAAGTTGAAGCCTCCTTAGATTTATCTTCAGATAACTCACCCACTATTATAACTATATACTCACTCACAACAACTTTACCCACTCGCGGTTTGATAGACACACGCATTGATTGGCTGAAATATAAAAATATTTAAGTGCGCATTGCACGGAAAATTTGCCGCTGAGAACGCCTGAAGACATAGAGGCCTCTATTAAATAGTTAGAGGGAAACGTTAAGCAAGCTGCTGAAAATGCTACTTCTACCTTTCGACAGGTGAGATTTAACAATACTCGTATTTACTCTGAGGAACGGCTATTATCTGGAAAAAGAAGATTTCGTAGAGAATGGCAATGTAACAAATCCCCGCAGTTGAAAATTATGCTGAAAGAATGCACCAAGCAACGTAAAAATTATTAGAAGTCCAAAAAGCTGCATCTTTGCAAAAATTCCTGAACGAACTTGACGCAGCACCACAAACAGATTATTCGCTATGGCGAGTAGCCAGAGGCCTTAAAAGGCCGGTGATATGTAAACCTTCATTACGAAGATCGAATAGGAACTGGGCAGGAACTGATGCTGAAAAAAGCACGCTGTTCGTTAACCAATTGAAAAATATATACACTCCCTAAACACACTATCTGATATGGTTGAGCTAGCAACAGTTGTCGCTGAAGCTGCCGTTCCTTTGAGATTTAACATTCAAGAAATTGAAAATACTATCGCCGTCTTAAATTCAAAGAAAGCCTGGTGCTGGTAAAATCAGTAGCAAAATGCTCCTAGAGCTACCCCGTATAGCAAAAAGGATAATTCTATTAATTTTAATGCAATTTTACGAATAGAATACTATCCTGCGGAATGGAAAATATCATTTTGAGCTTGATCCGCATTGGACAAAAAGTTTAATGTATATCTTACACACTTAACTTATTATAAGTGATAAGTGTGCCAAAGTAAATAAGGAAATTAATTTTTTTGTTTCCTTTTTTTTAATTTTTTTGAAAAAGGACATTTTTGAGTTAAGCGTATCCTTGCTCGGAATTAAACGAAATTTGGATCGATCATTAAACATATTATAACTAATATCTGTACATGATTTCGTTAAGCTATTATGGTTTTTCTTTCCGTTATGGCAATTTTTATTTTAAGGATATATGGGAAGGACACGAATAATTCGAATTTAAATGACTAAATTTTTGGTCTGCTTATATTTTATGATAACTCCTTCATTTTTTGGTCACTCGTTATATGAAAACAATACACTGTGTGCTGTTGGCTGAGGACTTGTGTTCAAGACTAGTTTCAGGCAAGCCAACAACAGCATTTTTCTGATGTGCGTTGGTGTGTCATTGTATTGATTGTTGTTGAACTCTTAAAGTGATGAAGACATGGCACTGATCACTTTAGCAGTACCGGCAATGATTAATACTGACATATCCCAATGCACAGCACACTTCTTCATCGGAATTGTAGCAGAATCATCGGCAAAGTAAAAGAACTAATAAAAATGGCTACACAGGTTAAACAAATTAGTGCCTCTACTTGACACCAGAGGTGCTGGAACACTGCTCTACAAAAAACGCGCAACAACAGAGTTGTAAATGAATTAATCTCTCTATCTCTCACACACTTCACCACACCACCTGTTCTCTCTATACTATCCCTTTCCGAAAGAAGGTAACACATTAATTAAATGGTAGGCATTATTAAATGCCTGATTGTGTTACTTCTCTTTGTAAAAAAATATATGAATTGCTCCGAACTGTGAACCAACCAACAAGCACACAGTACGATATTCTGAGAATAAATTTTTTTTGAATTGTTCATACAATGCACAGTGGTATTTTCTTGGCAAAAAAGCAATTTCACTTTGCAAAAATCTAATGATAAAGTTCTATAGAAAAATGTTTCACTAAGAAAATCTATAATTGCTTTTTGTAAAAAGCCACATTTTGTGCTAAAAAAATCAAGTGAAGTTACTAAAATATTTTACCATGAAAACTGAAGAAAAATTTCATGAAACTAATAGCTGTTTGACACTGTCTCAGAAACCGTTCGACTTCCGTAGAAAATACAACCCTGATTTAATGAGTAGCATTTGCGCAGAAGTCAAACAGCTTGTATTATAGTCTAAAAACAGCTTAAGTGGCTAAGAGTGTACACTATCCCTTCGGCAAAGAAGTTAACACATTAATTAATTAACTGGTAGGCAATAATTGCCTGATTGTGTTACTTCTCTTTAAAAAAAAAAGAAGTAGACCACTCCGTACTCTTTCAGCAATCAATCATCACGCAAACGTCTGTAAAAATACTACATATAGTATTTTATAAATTTTGTAATTTTTAAATTTATTTATTTTCAGCCATCTTTTATAAAAAAAATAAAGTATGTACTACACGCACTGCACGCTCCTTATCTTTCTATCAGCATGTGTGGGAGTAACTAACTGTTGGTTGCTAAAATATATATTCTAAATGTGTATGCGATATGTAAATTCTAGCGCATGATATTCTTCTTCCGGTATCTTTTATTTGTTATTAAAGTTTTTTCTCTTAGGTTCTTATTTCCGCACGATTCTTTTATTTTTATATCCATTTGTATTATTTTTCAAATGAACATGACAGTATTTTATACATATATTTCTGGTTGCATTATTACAAAGATTCTTGGGCACAGATGTTAATATGCGTACATGAATATTTGAGTTTGTAAATCTATGTCGCTCACAGTGGTATAGCGATTGTGTTGGGAAGCATACTGTGTACGGTTGGGTCTTTCAGCGTAACTTTTGAATAATATATCTTGCTTCCATCAACGTGTCGTTTTGTACAAATATTTTTTTAATACATATGCACGTATGTACATATATATGTACTTAAAACAGTAAATAAATATAAATCGCATGTTACATACAAAAAAACATATTGTAACTTTATGAAATATTTGTAAGGATTGTTATAAAATCATGAAACACGAGAATTTAATTTGATAATTTTTTACACATTATAAAAAGGCATTTAAAGTACAAGGCTTATTTATTTAAGTACTTTTTAGTCTTTATGATTGAGATTTATATTGAAAACATACAAAAGTTTTCATATCTTATTTTATCGCATTCCTAATATATCAGAACTTTGTGACAAGAACAAAACTATAACAAAATGATTTTTGAACGCATTTGTACAATTCACAAATCTATATGAAAAATATTTGAACGACACCTACAATATATTTTCCTATGTAACGTTTTAATTCAGAAAGAATTGGGAATGATTAATATTCCAAGGAACAAGGGAAAGCTTAACATCAACTTAATTTTTTAACGTACACGGCAGAACAGAAAAGAGTGCCACTTTCGGAACCCGCTACACTTCCATCGTAAGTGTCCACGCGTATTTTGCTTGTCACCACTAGTCATGTGGCTCTCTGGAATGTGGTTTAAATTCTTATATATACAACTTTTTCGTGAATATTTAATACTTTTTCCCATGATATAAGTATATAAGGTAGTTCCACTTTCTCTTTTTTTTCTAACATATTATCATTTTACAAGAAAGGGGATCTGACGTTTAAACTAAAAATCATGCTGCCATTCTTGCTTTACAAAATCCGATTTTTTTAATATCAAAAAAATTAGACGTTATTAATTTTCAAAAGAAAATAAGAATTGTGTTCAGAGTTGTGAGTCTTTGCAGTCTATAGAAGAGCTAATTGCAATATCCGCAATGTTAGAAATTTCTGAGGAATTTTCGCCATTTATCTGATTTTACGAGATTATGTTGTTCTTTATAGTTTTTGTAATTTTTTCAATACATTTAGCAATTTTTCGCGAAATTGCAATTTTTTCGCGTTCTTTTGGATTTTTTTTATATTCTTTATTTTTAACAGTTTTGGCGTTTTAATATATTTTAAGACTTGTTTCCGATTTCGCAATTTGTTGCGAGTTTTTGCAATGTTCGCGATAAAAGCAACTTTTTGAAACTTTTCATCTTCTTTGCAGCTTTTACCACCTTTAAACAATATTCGAATTTGGTATTACGCCGTTGTTAGTAATTTCTTGCGAATTTTCGCCATTTTTCCGAATTTTCGGTGTTCTTTACGTTTTTAGCGATATTTAATCAAAATTATGGCTTGTTTAAAATTTTGCAATTTTTCGTAAATATTCGCTATTTTCACAAGTGTAATTTTTCCAGATTTTTCTTTCTTACGTTTTTATTACGCTTAGTAATCTTTAAAAATTTAGCAAGTTTTAGCGAATAGTCATAATTTTTGGCGATTTTCGCCTTCGACTATGAAATTCTTGTAATAGATTAAAGAAAAATGTAGCGTGCTGTCTTTAATCTGTTACAAAAATGTCGTAGTCGAATGCGAAAATCGCCAAACACGATAATGGGGATTGACATTTTTAGCGAGTTTTAATAAATTTTAGGGCTTGCTGGCAATATTGCGATTTTTGCGAAATTTCGACCTTTTCGTTATACAGGGGTGTTCTGAAAATCACTTTTTGTCAAAGTGATTTCAAATCACGTAAAAGGTGTTCTGCGCACAAAATATATTGAAATCACGCGATTTTAAACCGGTGAGCTAAATGACTAGCGTTTTGATATCACTTCATTATTTTTCCTATGTTTTTCATTTAGAATTTAATAAAAATGTTATTATATATATATATATAAAATGATGTGTTTTTTGTTTATTTTTGTAATAAAATTAGGTTTTATATAGACAAAAACATAAATATAAAAAAATTTCTGAGAACAGTGCATGTTTTGTAAATAATTGTTTTGCTTTGTTTACCCATGTACGTGATTTACTTTTTCTCCTTAGCAGTCAGCTGGTTAGTTTTTTCGAAGATATTTCTGAGGTTGCCAAAGTGACACGGTTGTTAAATGTCATGTAAGATATATGGAATTTATATCTCCTGTTCTTTATTTAAAACAAAATTTAATTATTGTTGATAAAAAATCTAATAATAGTCAATAATAAAGTAATTTTTGTGCAAATTTAGAAATAAGTAAGTGGAAAATGTAAGCAAATTTCAGCGATGAAAACAGTGGCAACTTCGTTATTTTTGTATTCTGTTTTTGTTATGCTAACATTTATTTCATTTTGATTTATGCTTTGTAAAATTTCTTTTGATGCCACAATTTTTGCTTCGCGCTCCAATAAAAATGTAAGTAGATATCATAAACCAATAAAAATTTACTATTCTACTGTTTTTACAGGGGACAACATAAGAATAGCGCACAAGTGGCAATTTTTGTAGCTTTTATGGAAAAGCATCCCGACTTGGCAAGGGGATTTGTGAAAGGCGATAGAGTTCATTTTGAGCAGTTGTGGGAGGAGTTGGCAGACGAACTCAACACATCGGGGCCTCCAAAGAAGGAAACGGTAGCTTGGAAAAAGGTAGGTTTGAAAATGATGTATAAAGGATTGTGTCTAAAAATATTTTTTTAGGTTTGGTCTGATTTAAGACTTAGCGTCAAACAACGCCTGGCACACAAGAAAGTTGAAGTAAGCAAAACTGGTGGCGGCTTATTCAACAGATATGTGATATCGCCTGTCGATGAGCAAATTGCGATCATCTGTGGCTTATACACATCTGTTGATGGTGTAGAAAGCTCAAAAAGTTACGGCGTGCCAAGTAAGGTGAAAGCAACCAAAAAAGTGACTTCCTCATCAGCAACGACTTTCACATCACCAATAAATGTTACACTTGCACCGGCTTCCACATCAGCAACGACTTCCACACCAACATTATCACAATTTGAAGAGCTGCTATAGGAAATTGTATCCATAACAGTTGATTTACCTGTTATTGAAACACCTGCTTCGACATCTTCATCGCCAACAGCATCAGCTCGGACTAGCAGTCGCAAACGAAAAAGACATATTGCTGATGTTGACGACGTTTTGAATATGGAAGCAGAGCATTTTTCAAAAATATCTGCTAATTTAGTGGATATTAGAAAGGAAATGAAAGAAAACAGAAGATATTTAAAGGAAACAGCTCTAAATATTAAACACGTTCGAAAGGATCTCAGAGAGATTAAAATACTGAAAGAAAAAGAATTAAAGGAAATGACCAGACATAACTTCGTGGTAGAAAAAAACTTACAGAATAGAAATCAAATAAAATTAAAATTTTTGGAGATTGAGCAAATGAAACATGGTATAAAACGATTAGTATCCTCATCACCATCATCATCAGAATAATTTTTTATACGTAACTATATGTATGTAAAATTATATTGGTGCAGTTCATACCTTATTCGGTAACTGCTTACTCGTTAAATTGGTAAAATTTCCCATACATTTTATTGTAAAAATACATATATGAAAAATTTTACCAATTTAACAAGTCGACAGTTACCGAATTTTGCGTGAACTGCACCATTATAAAAAAAAGATCTCAGTGAAGTACCCAGTTTCATACAATGTACCTTATAAATTAAATAATAAGTTTTTTGTTTTGTTTTTGAAAAGTGAATTTTTGTTTTGTTTTTAAAAAGAACTGAATTTTAAAATAAAATGTTTTGTTTTTTTATTGTTAAAACTTATGAATTGTTTGAATGTAGAGATTGAGCTATGTTATCCCTTATAGTTGATGTTGTGATATCATCATCATCATCATCTTGTTCTGAAGGGCTGTCATCATCGTCGATATTTGCAATGATATCTTTCTCAAATGCTACAGCAAAATGTTTGCTTACGTTATGTAAAGCACAGCACACATTAATAATTTTAACCACTTTGGAAGGAGTGTAAAAAAGAACATTTTGTAGGCATCTTAAACGACTTTTTAGAACACCTATGGTTCTTTCTACAACATTTCTTGCTGAAGCATGTTGTTGGTTGAATGTGTGCTGTGCAGTACCGTAATTAGGGTTTTTATAGGGGGTCATTAGATAGGGTTTTAACGCATATCCGGAATCTCCCAAGAGCCAACAATTACGGCCACCCTCATCATATATCTCAGTGTAGTAACTCTTGGCATCGCTCAGATTCCAAACAAAGGAATCATGGCATGAGCCAGGACGGCTTGCATCTACGGCCAAAATGCGCATTTCGTAGTCACAAATCTGAAATTAAAGATGCATTCATATGCTAAAATAAAAAATTTAATTACGTAGGTTTACAAAGTACATACCATCATAGCATTAAGGCTGTAATGCCCCTTTCTGCTAAAACATACCGAATGGTCGGTCGGCGGCTTCATTATTTTAATAAGTGTCCCATCAACACATCCAATTACGCAGGGAATGCCGAACTTTTTGTAGAAATGTGTTTTTGATGCACTTTCTACTTGGTGATCTAAAGAAATCCATGCTGGACACAAGTTTTCCTCTAACACGTGCATGACATTCCACAAGATCTTACAAAAAGTGGACCGCCCCATACTAATATTCACATCATTGGCTATAACCGCTTGGTAAGATCTGACGGCAAGGAATCTAAGCGCAGCCGCTAGCTGAATATTTGGTGGAATACTGCTCTGTGGTAACTTTGGTGCTAGATCTTCCAATACCATTTGGAAAGCTCTTCTGTTAAGCCGGTAAAACGAGATGAAGCTGGAAAGCAATTTAACTAGACTTTTACATTCATCATATTGTGCTTACTTACAAGGTTTCGCTTGTATCCATAGGATTCGATAAGTCCCGTAAATGACGTTTTTTAACACGCTCGTTTCTTAAATGCTGTTTCCTTAAAGCAATTACTACCAATAAAGTAGCTCCCGGCATTTTTATTTACTTAATTTTCACTTTTTATTGTAATTAAGAAAATAACAATATAAACAAACAAACAAAAACTATAAAAAAATCAGCTGTTTTCTCGTGTTTTCGAAAAATTAAAAACACGCCGAAAACCGTAAAATCGCGTGATCTGCAGAACAGCATCAAATCGTCTTCGTGATTTTAAAACAGTTGGTGATTTGAAACCACGCGGTTTTCAGAACAGACCTCAATATAAGAACCTCTATTTTTTTGAATTCTTGTCTATGGGACACAGCACTGTGCTGCATGTACCTGTTTTTTTAAACAATAAAGTACTTTGACCCATACGAGTAATTAAGGGTTAAACGTGTTAAAACGACAGAGATGTTTAACGGGAATTTTTTTTGTGAATCAAATCCAAAAATAATATGTTAAAGAATACGAATAGCTAATTCCCGCAAATTTCTTATTTGTTTTCCAAAATGATCTAAACTCACATAAAATATAAAAACACACTAAATAAAACGGCCACAAAACAGAGGCCTCAGGTGAAATTTGGCAAAAGCGTACTATTTTCAAGTGTATATAACACATTATATGCGTATGAGTAATATGATGGGATGTACTATCATATTACTCATACGCCTGAAACTTTGTGCTAAAATGGGAAGTTCACAATTTTTCACGTTTTTAGGGTTCCGTACACCAAAACTGTAAGGAAACCCTATTGTTTTCGCTACGCTGTCCATCTGTCTGTCTGTCTGTCTGTCAGTCTGTCTGCCTGGCCGTCTGTCACAGGCTGTTTTCTCGAGAACCGTAAGATCTACGGCCCTGAAATTTTCACAGAACATGTAAAACTTTGGCCTCTACAACAGCAAATATATGACAGTTAAATGAAAGGGTGTTCTAAAGCGAGCAACGAAAAATATTCAAATACTAATGTAATATACAGATACTTATATATAGACAGTTTACATTTTCAAAGTTGGTGTTAATTGGTGTAATCTGCAGAATAGTCTACACCAATTAACACCGATATTTAAAACAATAAAAATTAAATGGTGTTCTTTCTATCAGTTAATGTAATTTTGACTATGTAATTTATACAATTTGCTGTATCTTGGGAACCGTAAAGGCTAAAATCTTCAAATTTAAAAAACGCTAACACTAAAGAATTGCGAAATTAAAAAATTTTCAAAACGAAAAATCGCAAAAATGAAAAACGCGTTTAAAGAAAAAAAGCATCAAAGTTCATGAATGTGTTAGTTCATTTTCGGGCTCATAATGAATATCAGGTCTGACTTTTCTAATACTTCTATTAAAGAAACGGAGAACATATCCTAAAACTCGCAGCGCTTTAGTATATGATGAAAATATGGCCAAAATATCTTCTTCTTGAGTGTTTGAGTGAAAAGTATGGACTTCTGTGGGACCTCCACTATTTTCAAAGGATTCCTTTTTGGCCACTCGGACTCAGGTTTGGTTAGCCACGCTGGCCCAAACCACCATTGGGTGTTGCTGGCTAGTTCTTGAGACTTACATCCTCGAGTTCCGAGATCTGCAGGCTTATCATGCGTTGGAGCTCCCGGACTCCCTTGTTGGAGTATTCTCGCAAGGTCGAGTATTCGCGAGGAATAATCGTAGTACAAAGTCCTGCAATCTTCAAATTTTTGTTTTATCTCTAGCTTTATTTCTGGAGTAACTCTTGTGTCCCTGGAAAACATAACTTCCTCATGAGAAAATTTTAACTTATCCCAACTTGAGTCTAAGTCTCTCAACACGACTTTAAGAATGGTATCAGTGTACTCTTCAGTTGGGGTAGAGTGGAACCTTTCGCACAATGACATTATTTCACCATAATCAAAGTCAAAGTGCTCTTTGGCAGAAGCAATCGATTTTCGAGATGTGGAAGGCATATTGGTATGAGATGGGTTTCGATTTGGATTTGAGTATGTGTTCTCAAGAAAGTTTTTGCAGAGTCTATGAGACAGGCTACAGCAATTAAATGGAGTTTGAGATTCTAGGGATTCTTTATTTACTAGGTGAATATATTGCAGTGGCTATATGGTATAACACAAATTTCTAATTCTCACTTAGCTTCTTTTGTAATTAAGGCTTGAGTAGTAATTCCTATTCTTTGTTGGATTAGGGGCTAATGAGTTAGTGCCAGATACTTGTAATCTGGAAAAAACCAAAGAATTCAAATACTTTATGAAGTTATGGGGATTGCTGATTCTTTTATCTATATTATCTTTTTATAAACGGGCTAATGAGTTAGCGCTAAATTTGTTCTATTTAGTTGACTAACGGTAATATGAAGATAATATAAATTAAACCAGTTTTACGCCCTGTTAAGTCGCTAGCGATGAATCAGAAATTTAGAGATAAAATTGAGAATTCTAATAAGCTGTAATAAGTATTTAAACAGTTCTAGATTGAAGCTGGGTATTTATTATTCTAAATGATTTTAGATATTGAGTAATAAAGTGTAATTATTAAAAATTTTGAAAACAAAATTCCTAAACAGCAATATGTACTGCAAATTGGAGGTTTTAAATTATGATTCCATCTTATTCTTTCATAAGCCTTAAATTTTCTTCAGATCTTGGTTTAAATGTGAAAATTTTTTTGCACTTTTTCCGATAAACCGTCAAATTTATTGTAATTATAACGTGAAATGAATGTATGTATGTGTATAAGTATTTTTAATGAGATATGTAAAAGATATGTATATGGATGAATTTATATGAAATTCTCCCTGCAAAATTTACTGATTCTATTTTCTAATTTAATCTTTAAATTAGTTTTAGTTCTTTTTTTTCATATATAAAATTGGTTTGGAGCAAAAAAAATTTTTCTTACACTCCTACCAACTTTTTTGTGTTAATTTTTCTAATCACTGTATTTATTTTTGGTTTCTTTAACAACTATTTACAATTATTGTAGCTTTTTTTTGCAACAATGTTTACTATATTATGCGAATATATGTCGCTTTGTAGTTAAGCTTGTATTAGAAATATTTATTTGTTTCAATATTGGCACTGAAGTTTCCTTCTCTGTTGATTCCTTTCAAGTCAAAAAAGTTGTATATTTATTGACTTTCTTGTTTAATGTGGACTAGTAGTGTACTATATATATTTGTAACTTGAAGAGAATCCCTTAATTGCATAAGAGTAATATATTTTCGATCTTGCAAATTCACCACTGTCTGCGAAATTAAGAGTATGAAACGCAATTGAGGAAAATATTTTTTTCTTTTGCTTTATTAAGGGGAATATGCATGTAAATTGAAATAAATAAGTGATTGTATGTAGATGTGTATATAAAGTTATTATTTTCCAAATAGGTATGTAACTAGTTCTTTATCGATGAAAAAGATATTAAATTTTAAAATAAGTATGTGTGTACCTGTTATTTCTCCAAAAATTCGTACAATTTCATCCTTTTGTATTTCTGCTTCGCTTTATGTATTTTTGTGCTTATGTATTTCTGTTTCTTTATATAAGGGTATTTATGTATGTATATATGTATGAACTTTGTGCCAAAGCACTTTTTGAAACTAACGGCCTTTTTTGTAATTATGTAAAATAATTTATTTATAACGGGCTGAAATGCTAGTTTTTGCCGTTTGTTGTTGAAAACTTTAAATTTATGTACATATATACACATACAAAGAAAAACATGTATTTGCGTTATTTTTTATAATTTATGAACCACTTAACACCTTCTACACATAGGTACATACATATGTATGTATGTATGTATGTATGTATTATTCTTCACTTTTGTGTATACAAGAGCAATTTCGATTCGAGTTTTTTCGTATCACAAGTTATATTAACAATTTATTTTAATATTTGCTCTTATGTACCTATACATATATGCAATTTCTATATTTTCTACATTTTTCTGTACATACATACATATATTTATTTTTTTATGCTAATTTTGGCTTTTTTCCGAACATAACTGGCACTTTTTTTTACTTTGCGTGAAATTTGCGGTTTTACTATTTGTTTTTTTTTTGTGTAGTATTTAAGTATTTCTTACTCACGGTTTAATGGCACGTTTACTACTGATGACTTTCGATCTTTAACTTTACCTCATTGTGGTGACTTATAGATGGAGAAGGTATGTTGAGTTTCCGTTTGTTTTTTATTTTGGTGAACACTTGTATGGATGAGAGATTTTTTTGCGGCTTCGAATGGACCATGAACACTTTGTCTGTTTTTTAAATAACAAACCACCTTATAGATGTGGCAGAATAGGTTGAAAGAGAATAGGGGCCAATCTATAATTAAGTTTGTTAATTATAATTAATCGGTGGAAGAGTAAGTACAATTAGGGGGTATGGAAGATAAAAGCAAACCATATGGGTAAGTGTATGTTTCTTTTATTCTATAAAGGTAAGTATGCGAGAGACTCACCTTTTTTTAGGGTATCCAAAGGAAACATAAGATTTTATTTTTTCATACAAATTTACTTCGTTTATTCTCCAGTAAGTATGACGTTAGTAATCGTGTTTTCCAAGACAAGGACTACAAGCGTACTGTTCGATGGTTAGATCGCAAGTAAGTATTAATTTTTGGAGTACGAGTCAATAAAAATGAGTAAAATCAGGGTTTACTATTACTTTTTTGTAAAGTTACGATATTATAAAAAAAGTGTTGGTAAATTCAATAAATGTTTAATATTTTCCGTTAGCATAAATGATTCAAAACAAATATTTTATTATTATTATTGTCCAAAGATATTTTGGACAAATTGATTTCACACAAAAAAAAGTTTGAGCATAAATAGTATGAAAAAAGTTCATAATCTATTGTTTATATATTTTATTAATTTATAAATAAACAACAGAAATTATTTCACTCGCCGTATGAATTTAGTTTTTAATAAATAAATTTATGAAATCTAAGTTGACTTGAAAAAATTTTGAACTTATTTTAAACAAATTCTAAAAAGTTTTTTAATTTATATGCGGTAAAAATACAGTTCATATACAATAGTCTGTTTGGTGGAAAGGGAAGAGTTGAACCTATACAAGTTCAAAACTGATTTTTTTAATTTTTTTAAAAAAAATGAATTTATTTATGTAAAAGTTCCTAGTTGGAATGAAAAAAGTTTGTTCGATTCATAGGATTTATGAAAAAATTCTTTGGATATAAGAAATATTTTTTTCTGTGCATGATTTCAAATTGAAATCATGAAATCAAATTTACGATTTTGATTGCAATCTTTTTTCACAGTTCTGATAAATAGTTAGGAAATAAAAATTAAAAAATTAAGTTTGGTACTATTTTCATACAGCTAAATAAAATGCTTCTGAAAATTTTATATTTGTAGAAAATCTGCGCTCCTGGCCACATTTTTGGCCTGGTGGGTGGGAATGAAAAGCCAGATTAATTATATCAAATATCTAATAGAATTTGTAAAGAAATTTTATGAGCGTTTTTTTTTCTTAAGCGATTAATTTAGAATTTCGTAGAATAGTTCACTATATTCGTCCATCGCTGGATGTACTGTGCATGCTGTAGTCCATTTAAAATTTTAGCTGCAGTCATTTTTGAAGTATACTCTTTTTAAATATGTAAAAAGAAGATTTTAAGTTTCTGAAAAAATTTTTAAGAAAAACGTCGAACAGTTAAACTCTATTTTTGTAAAAAAAAATCAGCAATTTTTCACCCTCATTTCAAAAAGGTGATTTTTAATTTAATTTTAATTTTTCACAGATACATGATTTAAAATAACTTAAAAATTTTATAATATAGTGAAGGATTTTGTAAAAAATCATAGAATATATTTTAGAGAAATTTGTCTATGCTAACTATTACCGGAGATATTTACGATATCGGGCAAAAAGTCGAAACCAAAAACCAAAATTTTAAAATTCAAAGCCAAATATCTCTGAAAGTATTAAAGATATCTTTATGAAGTGTATTTTCTTTGTCTATTTATAAGCTTTACAAAAAGTTTAAACTCATTAAAATCGGACAATATTTGAAAAAGTTATGAGGCCAAAAAAGTTTTTCATGCCCGAGGTAGTCAAATTTGACTCCCTGTAGCTCGCCGTGTGTTTCAGCAGAGTGATTCATGTGCTATTATTCTTAAGGCTTGGGCCCTCCTCTATGATTTTTACATGCATCATTTTATAATCGGAACGCAAGTTTCAAAGATACAGATTTATTACCCTTTTTCCAATTGGAATCGCTGTGCATCGTAGCTCCGTTCCTGCTTTAGCCGCTATGCCACCAGAATCACACGTCCTGAATATATAAATGTCATTAAACCACCATATATTACATAAATTTGGCCCCTGAAGCTCCAGGGAGGCCCATAGACGGGTTGAATGTTTAGCCGAACCGCATTATTTTTCCAGTTTGAAAAATTTTTCTAAATCTACCTATCGCCCATTTCCATTCCTTGAACGGCTCCTATACATACAATATTCTCGACTTTGAACTAGCTATGTATTTACCAAGCAAACCATGTAATAATCAATATAATAATCAGTTTTTGTAAATATAATTGTGAATATCTAACCAAAACATAACTTTTTGACACCCATCATTTAAAAAAAAAGAAATTAAATAAAATCGACACGGCCTAGTGCAATACCCTTTAGCGAGCTTAGTCGTGAAAGAATATAAACCAACGACTCCTTCTACACTCTGCATGACTTCATTATGAGTAGTGATATAACGATACAATTTATCGTGCTAGATGCCGTTTTACAATTGCACCTACCTTCTTTAGTTAGACTTTCGCTGGAATTTGGTAGAGAGAAATAATATGATATTTGTATATTTGTTTGTCAAATAAACCACGTATTACGTACATATTACCTCCCCGTTTGTTAAATCATAATATATTTACACTAAAGACTATGCATACTCTTAAGTTATTCAAATCCCTCAGTATAATAGTATGAACCGGCCTTACGTACAGTAGGCCGTAATTGCTCATCCCTTTTATAGACTAGACATCAGGGATGGCATATGAGACTTTAAAATTGTACCATCTGTTATCCAAAATTGTACTTTTTTGGACCTAATTGTACCAAAACAGATTTTTGAAACCAGAAACATCTATTAACTATAGCAAATATATCACTTTTATATACACACATAAGTGTACGGGCATTCCCACTGGAAAGTCCACTTTTTGGTCACGTGCGACATCAATCAATTAAGCTTGTATTTCAGAACCATGTACATAGTTGGATTTTCGCTAACTATTACTTACACAAATATATATAGAAGTAAAATCAAACTTACGTTTAGTTCAAAAAAAAGCATAACTTCTTGGTGTCGCACGTGACAAAAAGTGAACTTTCCTACGAAATGCTCATATAGTATTATCTCTGGCAAAAAGGAAAGTGTACTTAAGTCAGATTTTGTAATTTCTAATCAAAAATAACTCATTAATTTGAACATATCTGCTATTAGAAGGCAGCAGAATATATTCTCAATAAAGTTCCGAAATATTCGTATTTACTATAACGCAAACAAATTTATAAAAATTAGTTTTTTTCAGACTTTAATATTTATCGCGACTTGCAAGGCCTTTAAATCGTAGAGGCTACGTTTTGTGATCTGGTCTTATCTGACCGCTATAAATATTCCTCTTTTTAAGGCAAACTTTGTTCCCAATACCTCGCAAAATTTAAAAACGGAAAAATTATTAATTATACTAAATAGGCCATTGGTGTACCATTGTACTTTAAAAGTTCGACTTGTACCAAAATTTTTGTACCAATTGTACCAATTTTGCCATCCCTGCTAGACATCGCCAAAGCCATGAAATTTCTGGTATTTAATTATTCATTTAACAGCTTCTTTAATATTCTAAAAGCGTGACAAGAACTAGTTATATTTGCCTTTGTTTTGACTGTAGCAAAGTTTTATGTAAAATTTAATCGTAAAATGTAGAAAGATGTAAAACCAAGGAAATGTTCTGTTTGTATGCTATCTATCACTTTCATCAGTAAGATGTATAAAACATAATGGGTACATAGGAAAATGGAAGTCGTAATAAATATCAAGCAATCGTTATTTGTTTAGCTCGTCCGTTTGGCTCGTTACCCCTCAAATTTTGAGTAAATTGCAAAAAAAAAGAGATGTTTCAAAAGTTTTTCGCATTCAGCGGACGTTAGGGAAAAATGTATCGAAAGCGGCGCTTAATTGAAATTTCAAAATTAAGTTGTTAGAAAAATTTACTGAAGAAAAATAAACAAAACTATATGTCACTAACCATTAATCTCATTATGAAATGTCAAATGGTTTTTTTGTATGCACTGTCAAAGTTGAACTTTTTCGCGTTTTTGAAAATAGCGAAAAAATTCAAAGTTTTTTAGTTCTTTTATTAACACGCTTTTATTAGCTTCACCTGTATGGAAGTGTTTTTTTATTCGTGGGATGAAAATCATCGAAAGATTCTGGCAGTGGTGATGTTTGCCAGAAGTGCGAGACTTTAACACGCTAAAAACAACCCTTTACAACTGACCCAAATGCTGTCCGTGGGACTGCCGCAAGGCTCTACGTCACGATTCCGAGGTCACTAGTTGAATCTCAATGACAAGCACATGCTAAATGTCTATAGTAGAGAACATTGCCTGGGGTACAATTAGTCAGTAGTACTGGGGACAAAGTCAATAGTGAATCAGTACAGTTTTAGTGTCGACATTTTCTTTAGGGTATGTATGTATGTATGTATGCCTTTTTTTTTAATGGACGTAGTGATAGCCCGCTACCAACTAGTGGTCCTATACAGGAACCTCTACCCCCTCTACTGCTTTGTTTGCAGCTGCCTCCTTTCTTACCCCCCCCCCTGTCCTAACAAAGATTAAGGGTTCTTTGTTTAAGATGTGCTGTTGTTTTCTCTTTTCTCTCAGTATATGCTCAATTACAACAGAGCATTGCAGCCACTTATCTTTGCTCTCCAGCATTTCCTTGATTAGAACTTGCATTGGTATGTTCATGCAAACTTCTCGTATTTTCTTGCAACTCACAGTTCAGAATACTATTCTCCACGTTATCATCATCCCCGTTGCACATTTCACATGCTGCGACTGTCTTTATTTTGTATTTGTGCAGGTATTGCCCGAAATGTCCATATCCACCAAAGACCTTCGCGAGGAAGTAACTTGTTGTTTCCCCATTTATGATTGATCCATGGATTGCCACTGTTGGTATATTTCGTACCTTTCTCTTACGAGCAAGTCGATTGGTGGAATACCAGCGAGGATCAATGGTGCTGCAGTATATATTAGAGGGCTGCACGGATATACTCTCAAGTAGTCGTATGTATGTTTGTGTGTGTATGCATGTATGTTTCTTCTCTATATGTATGTATATATGTATGTTAATATGTATATTTGGTCGTGGCTATCTATGTACACACATACACATGCATTTGTACATAAGTAATAAATAAGAACATACATCTATGCACGCACGAAATTCATACGAGTACATTCTACGAATACATTTGAGTACACTTTGCAGCCCTCTAGTATATATTGTGCGGTATGCGGATCTAATACGAAGAACAATTGATCTCTGTATCCTTTCAAGCAAAAGTTTATTGCTACAGCGACTTTGTATGGCGTAACACCATACAGGGGTAGCGAGCGTAAAGGGCTTGTGAGTATGCTACTGTTGATATTAGTCTTCTTGTTGTTTGACCAGTAATGTGATTATGCAACTTTTAACAATAACAACAGTTGTCATATTGTCAACTTATTAAGTTGTTTGCACTAACGATTGTACGATTTAGTGACTTCTTGTTATCAACATTGTTTAATACCCTGTTGAGACATGGATTTTTAATTGAGACAATTTAATTTTAATTGAGCCATTAAATTCATGGTTCACACATAGTAAATTAAGCTCACTCAATTAGCATTTGACTTGCCGATGGTGTAATATACAGGTGGCCGCATAAGGCCAACGAATACAAGAATAAAACAAAAGCTAGATAATGGTTGTAATAATGGTTTATGCACAAAATTACCAGAGCAAGAAATCATCATCTGACGTTATAATGCCATCTGTATACTTATTACAGCATGGGCTTGCCACTGTATACAGTTTTTGCTTCTCACTGAACATACTTCGCGGTAAACATACTTGCCAAAAAAGGGTTGCATTTCGAACTTTACACAATTTATGAAACAAGTAAGTACTAATTGCTAAATTTACTAATTGAAGCCTTGTATGGTAAATTGAGCTCAATTAAGGCCTTAATTGCGTAAGTTTTCTAAATTGCGCAATTAAAGCGGATGTCTGAGTAGGGACTTACGCCGCTGTTAGCAAATTTTTCGCGCACTTTCACATTTTCGCGATTTTTACCGAATTTTGGGCATGCCTAACAGTTTTAGCAATATTTAGTCAAAATTATGATTTCTGCATCTCTGAAACTATTTGGCCAATTCTAATGGAATTTAAACATGGATAGATTTGAGCCTGCAAGTACAAATAGGTTATATATTTTTCCAAAATACGACCATGAAGGTAAGGGGCACTTTCTGCCCCTCTGATACTATCTAACAAATTTCAATGAAATTTAAAACATTATTAGTTCTAAGTCTGGTAGAACATAAACGCTTTATACTTTTTCAAAAATAAGCCCACTAGGGAATGTAAACAGCAATTTCTAAAGTAAGTATAACGTGTGGAGCTAAGTTCCAGCCCGGTGTCCCACGACACCGTGTTTCTTTTGATTTGTATTTAGTATGTATAAAAATGTTCTTAACTTAAAGTTCTTAGCCGTTTGGTTTTTTTAATATGATGATGAGTGTGTCTGGTGGAAAGTCGTGAATCCTAAAAAAGTGTTGTACATACAAATAATGAGCACCCTAGTGCCTTACGAAAAAAAAATCCCGTTTTCAGGTTTTTTATGAAAATTTACTCACTAAGACCTGTCTGTATAGCAAATCAAGGCTTTCTAGCTATAGTGGAAGTGAACCATGCAAATAACGGACATCCTATTGCATCTATACAAAAAGTTCCAGCTTTGATATTTTTCAGATTTTTTACTCACTAAGACCTACTTAGCTATAGTGGAAGTGCCCCATAATATTGATGATTGAGTCAGTGAATAGGTACTAAAATATGTACTTTTTACCCTTTAAATCCCGCGAAGCTTTTATGGAAAACTGTTCACACTTCACCTATAGGGTTACTACTATGGAGTTTTCTTTTGTTTTAGATTTCACTATTTTATGATTAAGTGAAGCAATGTTAAATGGGGTAAAAACAGTACGAATGGTCTCGTTATTTATACAAATTGTGTGCATTTGTCTGAACTTGGTTTGGTGCACTATCGTGCGCCTTAATATTTCGTAATTTTCTAAACAATTATTTCAAGACCTCTATGCCGACCCGCTGGAATTATATTATGGACACTTAGGGTTTCGCGGACCTCCATTTAAGAGAACTTTGCCCTAGTGAATATCCTTGACAACATTAAATTCACGTTTTCACGTGTTCACTCTATAATGCAATATTGAAGAGTGCGTCTTGCATGTAGTTTACTCTAACCTTTGTGTACATAAGCAAAACATTTTCAGGTTTTATTTCTAGTGTACAAAGTTTTTACAGGCAGTCCTCCTAAATTTTAGTACGTAAACGACTACTTATAGCTACACATTTGTTTATTTTCTGCTTAAATTTTTAATGCTAATTTTGCACTTTATGTCTCTCTGCCATCCTCTTTTTATATCCTTGTGCTTTGCTATATTTTTATTTCTTCAAATATGTTTCCACATCCCAATGCGCACAAAACCAAAGGTCTCATATGAACAATAAAAATTCACAGAAACTTCCTTAAAGTGCGAAGGTACCCTGGAGGAAGCCAGGAGCCAATTGTCTCCAAGTCAGCGCTTTTGTCAATAAGTTCAATGACTTTTTGCTGACATTGTACAACTTTTATTTTGCCCTTAACAGGAAGAGACGTTTTTGCTAGCTACAAAACGATTTTTTATTTTATTTTTTGTGGCTGCACGCAAAAATATATACATATGTTCATAAAAAGTAACATTAAATTTCCTTACATATTAATACGTAATGACTAGAATCATTAAAATTAACTAGTGAATCTGTGGTGCCAATGACTTAATCCGGTCCCATAAAATCTCAATGACAAGCACATGCTAAATGTATATAACAGACTACATTGTCTGTGATATAATTAGTCAGTATAACTGGTGACATAGTCAATAGTAAATCAGTACAGTTTTATTATCGATATTTCCTTCAGGGTTTCTGTAAAAGTGTGTGTGTGTGTGTGCTTGTTGAATGTTAAAACCTCTGCGGTATAATTAGTTTGTTTTTGTATTGCCTATCGCGTTTCAAAATAAAATACGTACTGGTTAATGTGAGGACAAAGTACAATCTTTTCATTAATATTTTTAGTTTTATAGCCAACAAAATTTTTTATTTGTTTGAAGTTCCTTTAAAAACTTTTTCGTAAAGCTCAAAATAATTAGAAATCTGGTTATTTTTTTAGCTTGTTGTTCAAGTTACTTTAAAAAAAGACTACAATAAAATTATTATTTTTCTTTGCAATTAAACTATTTAGTTAATTAAGTTTTGTTTAGAATATTACCTAAATAATACAGGCCAACAAAATGAAATTTTTTCTGTGAGGTCTAAGGCTTCGGAGTCAATTTGTATACACTTGGTACTGAGCATCAATGCCTAGACTAAGAGAAAGATCGCAAAAGATTGTCGTTGTTGAAACAAAAATTTTCAACATTGAGCATTTCAACGTTAATTTAAGAAAGAACAACTTCGAAATTATGTACAACCACATGAAATCAACGTATTACAACGTTAAAACTCGCATTTGTCTTTAAAACAAAGAAGTTTCTTCTTAATTTGAAAACATCCAACATTGAATGAAGCAAGAACAACTTTGATCTCTAATACACAAATTTCAAAAAGTCTTCCTTTCAAAGGGTCGCAGTTTTAGATTAAAGATTTTGCATATTTGAAATGAAGTCGGTCATTGTTGAATTCATTTTCATGGTGAAACAATATTAAATTAACGCTGATCCACGGTTAAATTAATGATGCATTGTTGATTTCAAGTTGTTCGACTTTAATTTAAGGTTGTGCGACAACGATTTAAAGTTGGTCTACTTTAAAATAAGGTAGAACGTTTTTGAATCACGACGGAAACTTTGTTATTGCAGGAAAAATATTATATACTTGTAAGTCATGAAAAGTGAAAATTTTTGTGAAAAAGTAAATTAATACATAATACAGAATAGCTAAGTGAAAACTGTGAGCTTATTGATGAAGTCTTAGTTGGTGAGAATGAAATCATAAGAAATCAACTATCAATTGACAAAATTATTTTAAAAGAACATCTTGAGGATAATTTGAGACGTTAAAATCATTAATGCAGGAGAATAAGCTAATGGAAATATTGCCAATATTGGAAGCTAAGTATACACATATGTATTTGAAACTAATATTGCATTGACGCCACTTATTGTTATTGTATTTTTGTAATTATCGCTGCTAATGTGACATATCAATGCTTGCACTACATTCAAAAAGAATAAATTATCGAAGCAATCCCACACTTAGGTCTTCGAGTACAGTTTAGAGAACAATTATTTGGATGGCGTAAAAAAGAAGTAAATACTATAAATATTACATGACGTTATATAACAATGCATATGTATGTAAATTTTTCTTTTTACATTTCATTGCAGTTTGGAATAGACGATGAAACTACTTCAAACCCGACTAAAGTCTAAGACTGGATTATAGGCTTTTTACATCTACCCACATCTTAGAGGAATGCGTGGAAATGCTGCATGAAAAAAACATGTTTACATTTGCATCATCCTTCATCTTTTACCTATCATTATATTTATTTTCACGTGTTTGACGAAAAGTCATATTGTGCTTAAGTTTATTAAGAAAAAAAAATTATTGTTTGCGATTTAACATAACAAAAACAATAATTAATGCAATGCTTTTAGTTAATAAAATCTCGTGTTAAATAAATATTTATTTCATGTACCACTAAGTTCGAGTTATGTGTCTATAAATTTACTTATAAGTATGTATGTATACATACATATGAAAATGGCTCACTCTAGGGATGGGAAATTATATTTTCATTTCAGTATAAAAAAAAAATTTTTAGACTACTTTTTCAACCCGAAAAGTAACAAAATTTTTATTTTTTATTATGCATGTGGTCATACACAATTTCGACCAAACGTATTTTAATGCATTTTGATGTAATGAACACAGGTTTTATATTACGATAGCTATGATCAATTTAAAAAGTTTTGAGCACCGTAACACAAAAACAAAGCGTTAGACAAAAAATTACATATATGTTAGTATTACTAGGAATTATGAACTCATATATATTTTTTTAACTTTTATCCGGAGGGTTGGGGGTGGTCCTAGGTGTATGCAAATGCGGTATAGCCCTTTCTACTCTCCTATTTATCTCAAAAACGGTTGATCCTATAATATATAACTGTATAAAAAATTTGTAGGAAATTGTATTCTCTATAGCTTTTATAAAAAACTCCGATTTTTGCGGCCATTTACTTCTGATATTTTGTAATCCGTACACGAGATTACGTGAGACTTTGGAGACTTATTATACAAGACCAAGATAAAATTATCTGATATGTGATGGAAATCGATCCATTTCAAATCACGCCGATTTATAAAAACATTTCGAGGCTCAGACCATTTTATTCGAACTTAAACTCGGTTTCACTGTATTATATGATATACAGAACACCTATTTGGTTATTATTAGATTTGTAAAGTCACGCGATTTTAAATCGATCAATTTCCATCACATACCAGTATATAAAAAATTTCAGTTTCTTATCTCAAGTTCAAAGACTTAAGCGAAGATCCCGCTATAGTAGCAACGTACCGACTTTCGCCAGCGCAATAAAGTCATATCTATTAAAGCCAAACGGACTTATTTCTAAAATAATTGCGCAATAATTTAAATTGGCCTTATTACCAGTGCAGAGCAATTACGGCCTTATTTCTTTGCAAGGAAGGGGTTATACGGGCATTTTAAAAATGCACGTTTCTGAATTTTTGAGCTTAATTTATGGTTTTTGGGCATTACATACTATTATAAAGTATTATATCAGTTATTGTAGATAAGAATGAGAGAGGCGAATTTAGTCCTCAAAACCAGCTTATAAGGCTTAAAAATCTCAAAGTACGTTTTGAAAATGTAAGTCTTAGTTGATATAAAAGATCATACGGGGTTTTTACGGATGAATTTATTGCGGACGCCGACGAAAATCGGTACACTGCGCCGATAGTAGGATCTTAGCTATAGCAATTTTTTACCTTATTTGAGCGGGCTATTTTGAATTTGAAGCATTAAGTACTGTTCAATTGTATTAAAAAATTAGAAAATATGAAATTAGCTAATGAATTTATATATAGCAGTGATATTATTTGGAGAGTAGTCAAGTGAGTTAGTGGAATAACATGGTATTTTTTAGGTCTCATGCAATAACGTTCATGGAAATAATGTCCGTGGACATTATTTTCACTTAAAAAAGGAAAAATGTACATCGGCATTATTTCCATTTCGAAAAGAATATAATATCCGGTGTACTGGTTTCGCAGACTAAAATGATTTTTCCTAGCCCGCCTTCGGCCAGTCTTAAGGATTTTTTCGTCTGAGTATGTCGAATAGTGGCTTCGCTGAGTAAAGATTTTTTGCTATGCAACGTGTAAATAACGTGGAAACAACGTCCATGGTCATTATTTCCATGGCCGTTATTGCGTGCCACTACTTTTTAATATCAAATAGTATAAAAAAGTACGATCGTATCAACTTTTCTATCACTGGCTCACACACATGTTTCTAATTTTGTTCCAATCTAATGTCATTTCGCTAGTGATGACACTAAAACTATCGGAAGATGTAATATGAAATAAAATGAGATAGGAACATCGTTGAAAGATGAAGAAAGATGTACATATTTAGCCGTGTATAATTATTATGGGAAGATGATAACATATTGGGGAATTGATGAAAGAAGAAAGATGTGGGTAGATGTAAAATCCTATTAACAGAGATTTTCCTTCACCATTTCCCTCTAATTCATCAATGAGACGTAGGGATTGGCAAAATATCGGTATTAAAAAAAAGATCGGTATATATCGCCGATATTTAAAAAACCGAGAAATCTATACATCGATACTCGTAGTTTTCGATATTATAAGAGCTTTATAAATTTCAACCGTTCTTCAACTGCATACAAAAATGGCATCACAGCATCCATCTTGTATTTTTTAAACTGATGCGAAGAAAAAGGAGTTTGTCATAATAACAGTCAATACGGAGACACTACAAGCTAATTTTTTTTAAGTGGTTTTGGTATGATAGACTTTGGTTCGTCTAAATAAATATGTCTTCTGCGTGAAAATTAAAATATATATATATATATATATATATATATATATATATATATATATATATATATATATATATATATATATATATATATATATATATATATATATATATATATATATATATATATATATATATATATATATATATATATATATATATATATATATATATATAATGGGTGTTTTTTATTGAGGTATAGAACTTTAAGTTGGCATCACTTTTTTAACTGGCATCACTTTTTTGTCAGCTGTCAAGTGATTAATATTTAGTTTGGTTTGCCATTTCATCATGAACAGGTTGACAAAAGAACAACGCTTGCAAATCGTGCAAATTTATTTCGAAAATAATGGTTCAGTTCGCGAAGTTTACCGCAAGCTCCGTCCATTTTATGGTCGACATAATCGTCCATCAGAGCAATTAATTCGGTTAACCATGGATCGTTTTCGCACTACGTTTACTCTATGTGATAATACGCATCCGCAGAGACGTCGAACAGTGCGCACCGAAGAAACAATTGCCGCTGTAGAGCAAAGTGTTGAAGAGGACCCGAATGAATCGATTCGCCACCATGCACAGCAATTGGAGCTTTGTCCATCAACATTATGGAAGATTTTGCGCAAAGATCTTGGCTTGCGACCTTACAAGATTCAGCTTGTGCAAGAATTAAAGCCGCGAGACCATGCAATGCGTCGTGATTTTGGTGTATGGGCCGAAAATGAGATTGATCTCGATGCTGATTTTCATCGCAAAATTTTGTTCAGTGATGAGGCTCATTTTTGGTTGAATAGCTACGTCAACAAGCAAAATTGCCACATTTGGAGTGAAGAGAATCCACATGAGACCCTTGAGACGCCATTACATCCACAAAAACTGACTGTTTGGTGTGCTCTATGGGCTGGTGGAGTCATTGGGCCATACTTCTTCCGAAATAATGCTGGAGAGTCAGTTACCGTTAATGGAGACCGGTATAGAGCCATCATAACCGACTATTTTTTCCCCGAATTGGATGGCATGAATGTGGATGAGTTGTGGTTCCAACAAGACGGCGCTACATGCCACACAGCGCACGTCACAATCGATTTATTGAAGGAAACATTCGATGAGCGCATAATTTCGCGGAATGGACCTGTCAATTGGCCACCAAGATCGTGTGATTTGACACCATTGGATTATTTTCTTTGGGGATATGTGAAGTCGCTCGTCTACGCCAACAAACCAGAAACGTTAGGGGACTTGAAAGCCAACATTCGTGGCGTTATTGCCAACATACGGCCCAATATGCTCGAAAAAGTGGTTGAAAATTGGACCTGTAGAATTGGCTTTATTCGAGCCAGCCGCGGCGGCCACATGCCCGAAATCATATTTAAACATTAATGGCATAAAATTATCCTTCCAATAAAGCCAAATTGATGGACATTAAAACGATTTTCTTGTGTTTTATTTCAATTCGAAGGTCTATACCTCTAAAAAAAACACTCGTTATATATATATATATATATATATATATATATATATATATATATATATATATATATACCGAACCCGCTTCTTGTAATTTGTATGGTAGACATACAACACGTGTGAAAACACAACAAATTCGGCTACACAACTAAAAATCAATCTTATTTGCAACTTATGAAAACATCAAAATTCGACAAATGAGACTAAAGAAGATGCTTTAAAATTTTTGATATGCCAGGCTTCTTCAGTATCGTCCAAAAGAGTCGCTTCTGCTGTAAATTTAGCAGTGACTGATCAAAGAATCAGATTGTCATGGGAAAACACAAAGCAAAGAGTGCTCCTGATGAACATATCCAATGAGTACTGGTTTAACTAACATATAAGTGTAAGATGATGCTCTCGTAACTTATTTGATGCCATTTAAAAGTTTGTTACTTATTTTTTAATATGGCGAGCTGACAATTTTTTTTATTCTTCCATTGTTTTTTTTAATTCTTCCATTGTTTTTATTTAAATACGTTTCGATATAGCGAAATATAGATGTTTTTAAAAAATATATATCGATACTATTCAAAAATATCGATTCTATATATAGATACTTTTTTTCCATTTTCCCATCACTAATAAGACATGTTTTAAATAAGGTTATTTTATTTTTTATATGATAAATACATAATTTATCGATATATTAAATTTTAAAGGATTTGAGGATATATTAAATTAACTTAAGAGTTTTTAATCCAACTTTATGGGTTTATATAAAAGAATTTTAATTATTTTGTCTTGAGTTCGGTTTCAATTTAATTTTTCGATTAAATTATATTTTTATTTAGAGATTAATGTGAAGCATGTTGACAAAGAAAAATTTAACTTCACGGAAGGTTGAACTGACACGTTTCGATAGCTCCCGCTAATCTCTGCAGAGTTCTCTAACGCTTAAACCATTCGACCAAAGTCGCTGGTTTGCAGTCAGGAGTTGAATATCATCTACCTGTAATCAATTCATACTGTTACTGTTAGATCTGTATTTCATTTGATAGTTATTGATATTCACATTTTTCTTTATGTCTTGTGTTAAGCTTCTTGTTATTTCTCTATTGTAGTATGAATTATCATTGATAATTGCAAGTACTAGTGTGTGAATGTACACTCTAAAACATTACTTCAAATTTACGATCATATATTGTCTAAATTTGTGTTGAAAATTTCTCCTTGTCTAAAATTACATCGATTTTGTAGTTATTTTATTAAAGAAAAACCTTTCAAATTAAACATATTTAGTCCAAGTGGAGAATATGTAACATAAAATATAATACGGCTATGGCTGACTGGTAGATACGTTAGGCTATCAGTCAGGTGGTCGCGGTTCAAACCTGCACGTAGCCAATCGCTTTTTTAGTAAAAACATTTTGTTGAAAAATAATGCGTGTGTAGTGTTAGGTCGATAATAATCTCTAAAGTTCTGCCGACTATTATCGACCTAATTTTCAACAAAAGTGTTTTAGAGTGTATGTTTGTTCAGTTTATTTGAACATGTACATTAGGATGGGTCAAAAAATAGCTTTTATCGATTTTTAATTGGGCTCAACGATAAAATGGTGTTAAATGGCGACGTGAATCTATGCGTAAGATTGAGATCACTGCTTGAATAAAATTTTTTTGTAGATTAAAATTTTATATAGCTTTTTTAAAGTTAATTAGGATGTGCTTAACACGAAAAATAAAGAAAAAAAATTCTAATTTCGGGTATTGTACAGATAACAACGGTACATTTGTGTTTTTCGACGTATAGTATGTATCGTAAAACACAAATATACCGTTGTTATTTTGACAATACCCAAAATTAATTTTTTTTCTTTATCTTTCGTATTTAACACAAGCTAATTACCCTAAAAAATGCATCATAAAATTTTAATCTTCAAAAAAATGTTTTTCTACATATATAGCAATAAATTTTATTTTTATACCATTTACTCTTATTTTTTAATTGCAATGCATCAACAAGTAAGATGCTGAGTATAATATCTGCTATGGTGGGGAAAGGGGATTCCCCATGGGCATACTAAAAACTTGGTTATATACACTGTGTTCATACAAAAAATAGTTGTCATCTTTTAAACAAAATTAAAGAAATGTTGAGCCAGGTATCCTTGTATGCTCTTGAATAGTGTTCCACCTCCACATTATATTTTTAATAGCCAATATTAAAAATATAATATTCGTAAAAAGAGAGATGACGTCAAAAGAAACTAAGATATTACTGTATAGAATTTTTTAATACCATATTCTTTCGATACAATTTGTTGGAGAATGTTGTCCATATATTTTGACAAGTGATGAGGCTATTGGTCTGAGGGGGGTACATACTTTATGAATTTTCGCATCCAACAAATTATGTTGGATGCTAAATTATGTTGGATTCAAAAGATACTGCAAACAAAGGAATTTGCTTACAAATTCCTTTATCTTTACTGTGTGATTTTGGTTGCGAAACTAAAGTTAATGTTTTGTATTTATATTTTACAAAGACACAATTAAACCATCAGTTGGAAGAAGGGAATAAACGCAATTTTTCCAAAACTGAGTTATACACATTTTTGTTTACTTGAAACATAGCTCTATTATGCGTGTTAAAGACAAAAATGTAACACTTATATTTACTACTAAAAAAACTCGGTCATTTATTCCCTTTTTCGAACTGATAACACTGATTCACAAAATTTCAACTTTTTGCGATCACCTCAAAAATGAAATGTTTTCTAAGGTAATTTGGGATCACTGAGCACAAATATGGCATTCATTTATTTTTCTTAAGAACCGTTTTCGAGATATTCGCGAAAAACGTTTTTTTTTTTGCAGTTTATAAGGCTATTTTCAAAAATCTGGAGTACTGTTTACTTGAATTGATCAAATTTGCCATTGTTGCATAGATATGTTTTTCCTCTTTCAGCCCATATTCAAAATGTGTTGATCGGATCAAAATTCAATGAGTTACACGTCTTTAGATTTGAAAAAACTTAATTTTTCCACGTTTTTTTTAATTTTCTATTTTCTAACTCGCTCCAGTAAGACAAAATAAATTTTTTTAAATTTCTTTTAGACACACATCTTAAAGATATTTTGTTCCAAATATAGCAAGCGTAAAATTAGTTACATCGGACCAAATATGAGAAAGTTACAAGACTTTTAGTGAACACATCAAAATTTTAAGTTTCATTCGTTGGTCCTTAGGTCAGTATGAGTTTTTGCTTCCATTCCATTACTTTTACTCGTTTGAAAAAGAAAGGTCAACATATCGCATATCAAAGTTACCAAAATTATGTGTAATTTTCAACACTGTATTCAGATTTTTATAATTAAAATTTTTATGGACGACTTACGGCAAAACAAATGGAAAAATGGTGCTATGTGGTGTTTTGTGCATATTAAATTTTTTCTTAATGCTGTAAAATCGTTCATTATTGATATTTTCCTATGAAATTTTGCAGTTATATAGGAATTTATGTGGAAGCTATGATTTGTTTTTGACAATCATCAGAATTCCTAAGAAAGTTCCAATAAATCTATAAGATAAGTCGATTTCAAATGGGTGCATGCCCACCAAATATTGTAAATTCGATTAAGTTGTTTTTCTAAAATCATGTCTTGAGAAAAAAATTTTATAGAGAAAACAATTATGGTGCTTTTTTCCGCAAAAAATTTCTTAAATTCAAAATTTGTCAATTTTCAAATTAAAGATTGTATATTTTCCCACTCTATTCCATCAACTATTTTTTTCTATCCAAATTTGGTCATATAACTAACAAAGAAATAATTGTGACAATCGGTTGTTATTTGGACCCGATATCTTAAAATTACTGGACCAAGGATTTGAAAAATTGCGAAATTTTAAAATTAAAATGAGTATACCTCGCTAACTATACAAGACATTTGTTTAACCAAAGCCTTTTTAGAACTTTACAAGGTATACAAGGATACAAACAATTTTTGGAATCGAGTGAGAAACAGAAAAATGAGAAGCGATGAAAAATTTTACATGACCGAAGTGCACTACTTTGCTCTTCATACCTCTGAACCTGAGAAATATGGGAAGCTCATCTTCCTAAATTAAATAAGAACACTCCTCTGATATCTCCATGTAAAATTTTATACTGATCGGACTAAAGATTTAGAAATGGTTGATGTATTTCCAAAATATTTAATTCTGCCCCACTGGCATTTTTCTTGTACTCATACTCCATACAAAAATTGTTTTTATTAAAATTCAAATTCGGATGTTTTCACTAAATCTATTGTAAATTTTTGCCCGATGTTAACAATTTTACTTTGTGCACGTTGGGAACAAAATTTTATTTAAGATATGGGTCAAAACAAAAATTTAAAATTTTTTGTTTGCTTTAATGGAGCATTTCAAAATGGTGGATTTTGAAAAAAACGAAAAAAATAATTTTTTTTTCAAATATAAAGGCTTGTAATTCAGTGAATTTTTATCTGATCATCACAGTATAACTATGAACTGAAAGAAGAAAAATATAGCTATCCAACAATCCGAAATTTGCTCAATTCAAGTAAACAGTACTCAAGATTTTTGCAAATATTTTTACAAACTACAAGAAAACTAGTTTTTCGCGAAAATCTCGAAAACGGTTCTTAAGAAAAATAAACTAATGCCATATTCGTGTTCAGCAGCCCCAATTTAGCTTTAAAAAAGATCTCATTTTTGAGGTGCATTTTTGTTGTGAACTAGTGTAATCAATAAAAAATTAATTCTGGTACAATTAAGTTCAAAAAAGTAAAACTTTAATAGCGAAAATTCTAGTTGTTTCGTGATATTTGTTACTTCAGAATTGATTGTTGATTTTAAAAATTCGTGGCAAAATTATTTAAAAAATACCTGTAAGGCTTTGAATAAAAACAAAATAAATTCAAGATATAGAATTACAGACATTTTGAATGCTGTTCAAAAAACGTTATATAATATGTTCTGAATTTATAAATGGCTCACCTAAAGACACTTTTTTGCTTCAGAAAAAGTATGTAAGCTCAAAATTACCATTTATAAAGCATACACTTCCAAGATGCCAATAAATACGAAACAAATTAATGACATTCGAAAAATAAAACAATACGTTCCCGACGAATTCAAAGAATATTATGATAATATTATAATATTATCTCTTGAACTACTACAACAACCGAAACTGCTGATAATGATGACGAATAAATGATATTAACTACTTCATTCATTATTTTTAAGAAATATATATACCCTTGTTGAAAAATTGCTTTTTATTTATATATTTTTTTGATCAGTTGGAAGAAGGGAAAAAATCCAAGAAGTTTATTTGTGTATATATCAGTAAATATTAATATTTAGAAATCTGGTCTATTGTTATGAAATCATAATTAATAGTATTTCCATTTCATCCATCCAAGGCTATGTGAAGAAAATAAAAAGTTAAGAAGTTTTTTTCACTTATCTCTGTTCCATATTTTTGGATTTATCCCCTCTTCCAGCTGGTGGTTCAATTAACATGGGCAGGTTGGGTTTGTCATCAACATATATGACTTGTGCAAGAGTGGTACAAATTAAAATATTGCACGATATAAGAGAACACTATTAATTCAGAATTCTTCGTTTTTGTTTCAATATATGTATGGATATATGTATATTAAAGCGGGTCGGCGTCCATAAAAAAATGAAAGTTGTGCCGGTCAGTCCCTAGAATGAAAGATATCACCAGTTTATTATTGGCGCATATGCCATAAACTCGGAACTGAGAAAAACACAAAGAAGGTTTACATAAAGTTTTCTAAAAATATAACCGATAGAATTTTTTGTATTTTTACCACTGCTTCCTGCATATGTTTTTAAAAAAATATGTAAACGTTTGTGATTTTTCATGAATGTAGTTAAAAGTTACTATTCCTTTATTGAAAGTGAAAAATCTTGTTTTGAGCCCCATACACAATTCTTTTCTCAAAAGTAACTTTTTGTGCTGCATGCGTATACTTACTGCCCATGTTATCAGACAAAATATTTACATGGAATAATAAGTCAATATTGTTAAAACTTGGTATTTCTGATTTTTTTGTTTTTAATTTTTTTTTTTTCAAAAAAATTATTAAAATTGGTAATTGGGCAAAATAAATGCTTAATATCTCAGAAACTGTAAAAATTTCGCGAAACAAATTCTGGATTATGAAAGGGGGTATCAACATATATACACCCCATACCTAACTCAATTTTTTTTTAAACCGATCGGTGAGCCAAACCAATAATAAGATGACTATATGTCAATGAAGTTTCTAAAAACGGGAATTTTTTTATCGTATCCTCTCCTGATACATCATGCATTTTTTCCTTAAGTAGTGTGACTTTGATATAATATGGCCAGTTTTAGTGCTCTTAATTTCTGCAGCATATACTTTGCATTTTAATAGAAGATTGGCTAACGTTAGCGACTTAATGCATGCTTCAGATTATTGAATTTACTCTGGCTATATCACAAATATATCCTTGGCTAGACGACAGATTATAAATTTTGCTGTGCTTATTTTCAGCACAATCATTTTGTATACTAGCTATTTGAGTTCGTAGTTCTAGTACTTCCGTCTTAATCTCGTCTATCTTGTTGTAGAGTGACCTTTAATATATTCTGTATAATCAGAACGAATATCTGCACGCTGCGTCAGTATTTGTAGTCCGATTATTACATAATGCACATCGTTGTTCATGGTTTGACTATGGTTACATTTTTGCTTTGGTAAATTTTTAATGTGACATCAAATTCAGGGCGCCACTTATGACCACTCGAGTCCTTCCCCCCAAAATGTAAATTTTTTTTGCACGTGGCAAGAAAGCTCTCCTGAAACTTAGTGTGTCTATCTTTTAATATTCACACTTTTATGCCACGCCCCAACGGTGAGCCCCTTTTTCTTTTTCAAATATATACTACATAAAACCAGATCAAATAAAATATAATAAAGTAAAAAATTATATCGTAGAATATATAGCACTTTTTTGTTTTACATATAGCGCCGCCATTTAAAGTCCGATCTTGTCATGTCTCACATCGTTGTTTATATCTTGACTGTCACTTACTTTTTGGGCTTGGTGACTTTTTAATCCGACATCGAACTCTGGACACCACTTATGACATCTCAGATCTTTCCCCTCTTATGTCCACTTTTTTTGCACGTGGCAAGAAAGCCTATCTAAACTTTGTATGTCTACCTGTTAACATTTCCTTTCATTCTAAGGCGTGACTAATGAAAATTTTGTTTGCTTTATATATTAATCGACATGGCTTAAATGCAATATATATGTGAAAATAAAAAAGGAGTTAACTATTGGGGCGTAACATAAAAGTGAGTATATTAAAAACAAGATATACTAAGTTTTAGAAGGGCTTTCTTGCCACGTGCAAAAAAGTGCATATAAGTGGAAATGGATCCGAGATAGCATAGGTGGCGTCCAGAATTTGATGTCGGATTAAAAAGTCACTACAGGCAAAAATGAAGCCATAGGCAAGCCATAAATAATGATATGCAATATGTATTGATTGGACCATAAATGGCAACGCTGTGTACAAAAAACTAAAAGGGCGGTATCCAGGGGCGTGGTAATAATTTAAAAAAAATATTTCTGGAAGTTTTTTCAACTAATCTTTGATCCAAGGAGGTCCGGGTCAACTTTTTTATTTTGTATGGAGGCCGAACCGCTTTAATGGCCATTTAGGATCTGTGACGTCTTAAAGTTTTTTAAGAAGCAAAAAACTCAATTGCGTAAAAAGTGAACTTTTAACAAAATATCTAAAACCAAGCTGCCTGTGTACGAAAACTAAAAGAGAACAAATAAAAAATAAATTCAAAGAATCAAAAAGCCGACTGTGTAAAAAATTAAAAAAAAAATAAGTCCAATGTGATGAGCATAGCGACTTTTATAGTCGGGAAGCATTAAAAATCGAATCTTCAAATTTTCGTAATAATGATTCGAGGATGTAAAAGTCGCTATGCTCATCACATTGGACTTATTTTTTTTTCTTTTAGTTTTTTACACAGTCGGCTTTTTGATTCTTTGAATTTATTTTTTATTTGATTTCTTTTAGTTTTCGCCGCTTTTTGTTTTTTTTAAATTTATTTTTTATTCGTTACAGTTTTTCCTGACTTTTTAGACTTTTTTGTCTACTTTTTCAAGGGAAATTTGGAAATACATATTGGAAATTTAAAACTTTTTGAGTAGTTATCTTTTGTTATATATGTGTGGCATTTGGATATAACTGCAGCAATTTAAAGTTTTTATTTATTTATATTCAGATAGAGTTTGAATGTTTTGTAAACTCATTTTATTTCCTTAGTTAAACTTCTTAGGTTTCCTGTTGGAAATGTCTATCAAACAAAAGATATTATTCTGAAATGCAGCAAAAGAGATATCTGCGCTAACAATGTTTAAAATAGTTTTGAAAATTAGTTTCTTTCCGCTGCCATTTCCTTGGTTATATCAAGCAAGAAGATTGTTTCAAATATTCATTAACCTAAACTCGCATTTAAACGTTTATTTGCAAATTTGCAAAAGAATTGAGTTTATATGCAAAGTCCCCCTAAGGTTAAACAACTCCTATCGTAGACAGACAGTATGTGTTATTTTTCCCGGTAATCATTACAAAGATTTATTGTTAGGAGTATTATATGTGAATACTATATTGCAGTACTATGTAGTTTCTTAATATATACATAAACAAGCAACTCACTCTTAATAGAAATACATATTCTAGTTATATTCCATTTTTTTTTTTGCCATTAATATGCATTAACAGTGATGAACATTTTCATCAGAGTTATGTTTGCATTAAAAGTTGAATCGTTGTAGTTGTTGAATTTGAAAGAAGGAATTTTAATTAAAACAAAAGTCATGCTGCTCGTATGCTTAAGTACGAGGGGAACTCAACAAGTCTTTACAATAACATAGAAATGCATCCATAGATGCATATTTGTTTGTTTGATTTTACACTTTTTAATTTCTCAATAAATCATCTTTGTAGCTTGATCCACCTACATCAAAGATTTTTCATATTATAATATCAGAAAGTTCGCACAAGAATCCTTTGCTATGCAGATGACCTTCTCATTTGACTTAAGCATCTTTCCAATCAGACAATTGTTAGAATTTTTACATTGAAAAGGTCACTGGTAATAAAACCGGAATATTGTAGTAGATACGGCAATAATCCTAACCTCAACTCTTGAAATGTTGTCATGATAATTGTACGACGATTTCTGCATGTACTTGGCCAAATAAGGATTATTTTATTCTTTTTCTTATATATTCAAAATAGCTGACTATATGCGTATCCGAAAAACATGACAACAAATTTGCCGCTCTTTATTTACTGGGGTAATTTTTGATTTCTTGAGATATTTTTTATGCTCGAAATTTGTTTTTCCGTTTTTCAAATATGTATGTGTAACAAAAATTGCCCATATACGACGCACCTCGCATGTTCTGTTAAATAAATAAGAGCATCAAGAATGATAAGATGAATGTTCACTGTATAATAAAAACTAAGCTACAATATTATTACAGAGAACTGAGAGCTTTCCAATAAAACAAACAGCCATCAACACGTTGATTATTTCATAATCCAGCTGAAATAAACATATAAAACACATATATACATACACAGACGCGTTTTAAATCTTTTTTTTTCTCTAAAGTATACTGCGTTCCAAAAATAATACTTTCATAAAGCTGAAACAAAAAACTTTAAGAATTGAAATCACATTCAACTGATCCACCTAAAACGTAGTGATAAGCAAAATACGAGGTTGCCTCAACTTGACACCACCTGTTCTCTTTTCACTATCCCTTTCCGAAAGAAGGTAATACATTAATTAATTCCCTGCGGTAAATGGAACTGCCACAAAACAAGTCACGTGACCGGTCCCCAGGTGGAAGGTACCAGTCCGAGTTCTAACACTTCCTATGAAGCGGACCAGCCACTTTTACATGGGGATGGCCTAGGATGGGGTTAATTGATACTTTGTATGCACCTTGTAACTTGTCTCTGAACTATCTTATGGAGTCCTAATCGGTGTAGAATAATATAGATTATATATAAATATTATTCCCAAATTCAGCTGTAATTATCGACTAATTTATTTTTTTACTGTTACAAATCCAAGTAGAAATTGTGTTTTATTTTTAAGCGGTGTTTTTGATAGGATTCGAACCGACAACCTCCGGCATGACAGGCTAGTGCACTACCCACTCGACCACAGGCGAACTCATATTTCAATGTTGTTAATACCAGTTAAGCTGGAATTAATATCTGAATATAGTTACGGAACAGGTTCCTGAGTGAAATGGCAGTCTCATTGAACAGAGACAATTAATATTATATAGATACTATGTAATAGGCCTTTCATTCAGGTGCATCGAATTAGTTCAGTGCCGTTTACTAATATACTATCCGGAGTACCAACTAAATTGACTGAAAATGGTTAATATGTGACCATTTACACAATATGTCTTTTTTCACCATTCACTACTCCTTATTTTTGGTACCAGAGTCACTTTCTCAAGTCATGGGACGAGTACTTTTGGATCATTTGTCACCTAATTTTCCGCAGGGTTAAGTGATAGGCACTAAATGCCTGATTGTGTTACTCTAAAAAAAAACACACACACACACACATGAGCACTGATGATGGAAGTGTAGCGGCTGCTGTGTACGTTGAAAAATTAAGTTGATGTAACTACATTCTTCCTTGGAGTATTAATCATGCACGACTCTTTCTGAATATAACGATACGGGGCTTAGCCTAATAATCAATTTGGACTCAAAAGCAAATTTTTTTGCAGTTATATTTATTTAGTGTATCTTCAATACAACTGTATCTTCAATACAACAATAAGTAATCAAATCTTAACTCTAAAATTTTAATTTTTAAATTCAGCCAATGCCAGACAAAAATATTTGTTTCTGCGCTTGGTTGTTTGGTTGTATCCCTCTTTTTTATCCGAGTGTGGCCTCTAAAGTTAATGATGTTTCGGGCAAGGGGATTTGGATGCATAAAGGTCTAGTTTTTTTTATGTATCTTCTCATATGTTTAGAAAAGAGAGCCTTAACTAATGGAACACCTAAATCTTAAAGAATTCGCTTCTTTCTGACATACCATGGGGCTTCTGCAATCGTACGGAATATTTTATTTTATTGCCTATGAATTTTCTCGACATTTGATGCCGAGGCAGTGCTCCATAACTGAATACCGTAGGACCATATTGGTTTTAGAATGTAGTTGTATAGAAGAAGTTTACAATCCAGGCTTAGTGTAGAGTTCCTTCCAATGAGCCTATTTATTTAAGCCGCTTTTAATTTCATTTTCGTCGCCTTTGTATTTATGTGGGACTTCCATATTAGACGACGATCAAGATGAACACCGAGATATTTTACTTCAGTGTGTTGAGGTATATATTGGTTATTGATTTGTATAGGTGGGCAGCTGTCTGCACAATGTAAAAGTAATATGTATACATTTTTGTTCGTTAATTTATACCCGCCATTGCTTAAGCCATTTTTCCAACTGAGGCATATACTCTTTCAGTTTGCGGGAAGCTTCTTGATAGCTTTAGTGAACACTTAGAAAAGCTGTATCATCAGCAAATGTTAATATGTGTATGTTACTGCTTACCGGCAAGTCGAGAAACTCTGGCTTGAATCGCTTACGGAGGGCTTAGAAAATTGCCTTCGTTAACAATATATCTTCGCTCAATTAAGTAGATTTCTAAAACCTTAAGGGTGTTTGCGGGTAGATTTTGATTTAATTTCTGTATTGAACCTTCGTGCCATACTTTATCAAATGTCTGAGAAACATCGATGAAGAGCGCAGAACAATATTTCTTTTCCTCGAAGGTTCTTACCAATCGTATTATGCTGTCTCTTAAAACCGAATTGGTGGTCTGGAATGCATCCAGTACCATTCAGTATAAGTGCTACCTTACTCATAAGTAGCTTTTCAAATAGCTTTGACATGTTAGACAATAGGCTTATAGGCCTCTACAAGTCCACCTTCATATGATCTTTGCCTGGATTAGGTATCATGGTAATCAGCGAAATCTTCCTTTCTGCGGTACAGCATATCAGGCGCACAATACCGTTGAAAAAGAATAGAATTATACTTTTTGCAGTATAGGGTTACTCGAAGAGCATTTTATTACTGGTTTCATCAAGGCTTGAAGATTTTTTCGAATGTAAGCCCGCAATGCAGTGTTTCATCTCACGAATATTGAATCTCAAGGTAACATTAGGTACAGCGAGTACTGGTGGCAGCTCAACTATAGTATCAGACGTATTTGGGGTAAATACTTTCTCCAAGTTGTTTACAAATAGAGTACCTTTTTCAGCGCCAGCTCTTGCCCAGTCTCCTTCGAACCGTGCAATGGAGGCTTGTATATAACCGGTCTTTTGAGGGCTCTGTCTTCTGGCCATAGCGATTAATTTGTTGTTGGTGTTGCGTCGAACCCATTCAAAAATTTTTGAAGTGAAGCAGCTTTTTTTATATTCTAGTAGTAATTTAAGCTTTTTTGTATATTCATTCACCCTAGATTTTAGCTGAGGGGATATGAAGCGTTGCCATTCTCTACGAACTCTTCTTTTTTCTGATAAAAGCCGTTCTACATCTGCTCAATAGATTTTATTATATCTCACCTGAAAATTTGTATTGGTAGCATTTAGTTTTGCTTGCTTAAGGTTCGCCTTAAATATTCTAATAGAGCCATCTCTGTCAGCAGGCGTATTTAATGGAATATTTTCTGTGCAATGAGCACTGAAATATTTTGTTGTATTTCAACCAATTAATATGTGTGGTTCTCATCGTAAGTCACAAGTGGGTGAAGAAATCGTATGTGAGCATAGTGTAACAATAGTTGGTGAGCGATCTGAGGACAAATCTAAATATGCTTCAACTTGGATCATTTCGCTGGGCACACCCTTTACAACTCCAAAATCAATAACATGGTGATGTCAAAGGAAATAAGTTCGAAACTATCATACTACTGGCTTGAATTTTCCACTTGTTTACATATTCATATATACTTAAGTATAAAATGAAACCAAAAACGATTGACTTAGGTAGAACAAAAATCAGAAAAATTTGGAATGAAGAAAATTAGACGAATGGCAATACTTGGAATCGCCAATAAAGCAGTGGCATTTAATATAAACTTGAGTGATTGAATTCTCGTATTCAATTTTCAGGAAAAAGTTGTGTATATAAAAATTGAAATCACATTCAACAAATCCACCTGACAAGTGGTGATAAGAAAAATACACAGGACCACTGATGATGGAAGTGTAGGAGCTTCCGAAAGTAGCGTTGTTATGTTCTGCTGTATGCGTTCGAAAATTAAGTTTCTGCTAATTTTTTCTTTGTTGGTTTGAATATTAATCATGCCCGATTCTTTTTGAATATAACGTTATGAACTTTGGCCTAATAATCAATTTAAATTTAATTGCTTTCTTTATAACATTTAATTTACCATTTTATTTTTATAATTAAAATGCAACACAACTTGAAAATTTCGCTAATGGTGATCAAATTTCAAATTGGATTGTTAATGGTACCTTTTTCTAAAAAAAAATTTGATGGACCACTCTTTTTAATTTTCCGGTAGTCATACTGGCTATGACATATTGTACTAGGGCGTGTCGATTTTTAAAAATTTAATTTTTTCAAAAATGAGAGTATCAAAAAGTTGTGTTTTGGTTAGATATATTCACAACTATATATACAAAAAACGGAAATTATTTTGGTATGCTTGGTAAATAGCTACTTCAAAGTCGAGAAATTTTTACGTATTAGAAATAGAGATGGGCGATAAGTATGCTTAGAAAAAGTGTTCAAATTAGAAAACTAACGGGGGTCGGCTGTACATTTGACCCGTTTAGGGGCCTCCTAGGAGCTTCAGGGGCCAAATTTAACAATTATTGCAAAATTTATTTTAATAAAATAATTCATTTGAAATGCGTTTAATTTCCTTTGGTTCAGCTTGACAATGAATGAGGTGAACACCGAGGCATTAAACTTCGGATTGTAGTCTCGGTATTGATTTGTATAGGCTAGCATGTTGACATGTGCAATGTAAATGTAACATTAAACATTGTTGTTTTTTGGTAAGTGCATTTTCACTGTAACAGTGTTTTAGGATACTGGGCTGCAGAAAAAAATCGCCTTTATATCAAAATATGTGAAGTACACAAAGTTTAATGCCCTAAATTCAAATTTTATTTTTAAAGTTTTTTTTTCGTTGTTTTGGCGATTTTTTCGTTTTTGGGCAATTTTTGGTTCTTTGCAATTTTTTTTGTTTTTTTTACTGATTTTTTAGCTTTGGCGTTTTTTGGTTTTGGCATTGTATTTTAAACGTTTTTTCGCTTTAGTTTAGTCTTGGTGTTTTTTTTCGGTTTTGGGATTTTTTTTTTGGTTTTTTGTGATTTTTTTAGTTTTAGCGATTTTTTTTAGTTTTGGCGACTTTTTTTTTTGGTTTTTGGCGACTTTTTTAGTTTGGCGATTTTTTCGTTTTGGTGATTTTTTTCCATTTTTGAAAATTTTTTTCGTTTCTAATGATATTTTTAGTTTTAGCTATTTTTTTATGTTGTAGTGCTTTTTTCGGTTTTCGGCCTTTTTTTAGTTTTAGGCGATCTTTTTAATTTTGGTGTTTTTTGCGTTTGTTTTTTTTTAACAATAGAGGTCCTTTACACTTTTGGTGTACGAAACCCTAAAAAATAAAGATTATTTCTGACAAGAAAAACAAAATCAAAATCATAAAATAACAATTATTTCTGCCAAATAAATAAAAATCGGAATATAATAATTTTGCCTGGAAAAAATAGCATAAGTCCTAAAATAACAAGTATATCGTGATTTTTATTATAAATCTCATAATTGTTACGGTCCCTGATTTCTACTTTAGCAAGTAAATACATATGTATATATGACGTCACCACTGAGCTCTTCCCGACTAAAAATTTGCATGCAAACCCTTTTGGGATCCCAATTGAGATGTAACGCAGAAACGTATTTGGGACCCCGATTGGTATCCTGTGGGGAAATATCGAATACTCGCAAAAGCTGGTTCAAATCGAAAAAATCAGAATCTAATATTGATTGAAAACTGGTTAAGGTCTCCAAGCTGTCCATAATCCCCTCCATCGAAGATGAGCAAAAAATATGATTAAAAATCTGTGTTACATTGTCCAGATTGTTTCCGAGTTGGGAAGAACTTATGTTAAATGACTAATTTATAGATGGGCCATTCCAACAAGTTCCCGGTCGGATCATGAATGGGATATCCCTTTTGGGTTTGACACATGAGTTCCCAACTGTACACAAAAAATATTTTGCTGTAATTATCCTCCATTTTGCCTGTAATGTAAATATCCTCTACTTTACTCTAGTAGCTATTATTTCGTAAAAAAATTGTTATTTCGAAACTGTATTGCGTTAAATAGATTAAATTTCAAAATAATCTTCTATCGAACAATGTTTTAATGTAACGATATCGTATTTTCTATGTAAAGCACCATAGAGATATTGAAATACATAATTATCAAATATTTACTGTTGATGTATTGAAAAATACATTTTAAAACCGTTGGTGTTCTACATTTTTGAATGACATTACTTCGTTGAAAGAATGAACAGTGTGTGTCTGTTTTCCTGACACTTCATCATCTACAAAACTGGTTGTTATTTCCGTTGTTTTCTTTTTTTAATTCTCCCCAAGAGTTTGACTGAAAATGATTCCTTGTCATTGCTGCTAATGGTGCTGCTATTTCAGTCATCGTCATCACACAGTTGTTGTATTTAGTTCTTTAATTATATGTTATCAGCGCATTCACATAATTGATTTTTTTTTGTTTTGCTGTTTTTAAGTTTTCTTTGTTATCTTTTTTTTATTCATTTGTCGTTTTGTTTACAAAAATAATTATCTCAGAGTGCAATAAACTTGCATAAGTGAAATTTATGAAAACAGTTCCTTTTTACTTTATTTTTTATTTCACTTTGTTATGTTTCTTTTATTTTGAACTCTATACTCCGCATTCTTGTAAATACCCTGAAGAACATTTCGATAGTAAAGCCGTAGTGATTCACTAATGACTTTGTCACCAGTACTACTAACTAATTATACCCAGGCAATAGTGCTCTGTGCTGTAGACATTTAGCATGTATATGTCAATTTTTTACTAGCATGTATTGTCCATACAACTAAATGAGACTAAAATCGTTTTTCATCTGTCAAAAACTTCTGTACCGATCAAAGAAGTCAACAAACTAGTCGACAAAAGTTGTGACTTGGAGACACTTCCCAGACTTCCGTATGGGTAGCTTACATGTGCGTGTGTAAGTGTATGTGTTTGTATGAAATTCTAACCCCATAGGCCAAGTCGTCCAGATATCGTCGTTGTATGTGCGAATACAAATATCTATCACCGAGAACAAACTGAAGACACACTGTGGCTCCAATTGAAAAAAGGGTAATAAATCTGCATATTTGAAACTTACGATCCGACTATAAAACGATGTTTGTAAAATAATGCAAGAGCAGATAAGCTTTAGGAATGTTGGAATCTGAATCACCCTGTTGAAACATATGTTGAGCTACAGGGTGCCAAAGTTGACTATAGCGGGTATGAAAAACCTTGTCGGACTCATAACTTTTACAAATAATAGCTGATTTTAATGAATGAAAGGTCGGTATAAAGTTTATTAACATACATATGTATAAGGAAAACACATTTTATGGAAATATAAAAATCTTGACAAACTAAGTATTACTTCATAATTGGTCACAAATACATTAAAAATAAAACACATTTTACTTTATTCAGATTTCCTTAATATTTCGCTTTCAATATAAAAATTTTGGTTTTTGGTTTCGAATTTGCTTATAGATTGTAAGCTTCTTCTACACGGTATCCAGTTATGGGGCACCGCCTTGGCATCAAAAGTAGAAAAAATTCAATGGCGACAAAATAAAATACTCCGTACGATTACAGCAGCCCCATGACATGTCGGAAACTAGCGAATTCATAAAGATTTAGATGTGCTGCTGGTTAAGACAGTGTTTTCTAAATCCCCTAGCCTGAAACATCATGAACTTTAGAGGCCACACTCGGCTGAGAAGGAGGGACACTCTTGCTCTCAGCCGAACACAAGAGACGTAGACAACCAAAGAGCTAACCGATGAAACAAATATTTTTGTCTGGCATTGGCTGGACTGGACTTAAAAATTAAAATTTTTTAGTTAAGATTTCATTACTTATTTTTAGTTCAATTTTATTGAAGATACAATAAATAAATATAACCGAAAAAAAGTCTTTTTCTATATTTCATAAATATTTCCGGCATAATATTTATATTAAAAAATTTATTAAAAAAATATATAAAAATATATTAAAATATATAAAAATAGAGATATTATATGATTTTTAACACAGTCCTTGAGTGCATGCATAAAAAAATTTTAATTTATCTCAATTCGTGCAGTCGTAAAAAGGAATCAAAATCAAAACTTTGATATGAGAGTGAAAAATGGATAAACTTTGATAAAATATACCTCAAGGTTCTTCGATGTATTTCTGAAACAATTTTCAAAACTAAAATTTTTCATTTTCATTATTTCAAATGAAGAAGCTTCAAAAGTGACTGCAGTTGAAATTTCCATCCAGCATTGGACGAAAATGGTGAATTTTTATACGAAGTTCTAAATTAATTGCTTATAAAAATAACGCCCATGGTGTTTTTCAAACTTCTCTAAATATTCCATTATATATATTTAATATTATTAGTCTGGCTTTTAATTGTTACGCGCCCGCTCAAAAATGTGGCCAGGAGCGCAGATTTTCTAAAAATAGCAAAATTTGGAGAATTATTTTATGTACCTGCATGTTAACTATACTAAAATTGATTTTTTAATTTTTATTTCTTTACTATTTATTAAAAAACATAGCAGTTCTCTTAAATTTAAAAATTTCAACGAAATATTAAACAGACATTTTTTATGAATTTTTAATTAAAAAAAATGGAAATTGCGAAAAATGAAATATATTTAGGGCAAAAGGGTATTATGTACGTATGATTAATATGATGGTACAGTCATATGGTACCACCATATTACTCATACGATTGCCTTTGTATGATTTTTACATAATCATTTTTTAATTGGATCGCAAGTTTCAAAGATACAATTTATTACTCTGTTTTTCATTGGAACCACTGTGCGCCAGTCCAAGACAACTATTGACGGCATTCTCGACGGAAATGTTTGTAATTTCCAAAACCTATTTTTTATGTTCTCTTTTAATGCATTTGTTATTGCAATCTAGTAGGCCACACTTTAGACCAACTAAAAATTCATTTTGTTTTTGTTAATATTAATTAACCGTTTAATTATAAACCATCAAAGTTTGACTTTTTCTAAAAAGTTTTAATTTTAATTGGAATATAAGATCTTTTGAAGCATTTAATTGGAGTTATTAGCTAAACGGGTACATAAAATAAGAAAAATATAATATCATGAAAAGAAGATAATGGTGTTTAGATTAACTTAAGCGAAAAATAGATATTCAAAATCCTTAGTGTTTCACATAAACTTTAAAATCGCTTTAAAAAAGTTTGCTACCTGTTTCCACCATAAGGCTGCCAGAAGTTGTTGAATTGGAGTATTGCAATTTTAGTCCAGTCCTCCAAAAATTTTCAAACGTTTGAAATAATAGTTAAAATACCGAAATAAGAAGTTTTTAACTAATGTCTAGAAAAACCGATCGCGAAGTTTATAATAGCCATGCCCGGATCTAGAGGCGGGAAATATATTATCCTGCGAGCAAACATAATGTATATAATGATGTACATACATACATAAAATCGATGCACTTATAACTAAGCGCGGATCCGGGGGGTAAGGGTGCCATGGGGGCCATGAACCCCCCCCGCCCCCCCCCCCCCCGCCCCCTTTCCGAGCACTAGTATCTATTTTTTCTATGAAAGTCTGATAATTATTACAGTTTTCATAAAAAGTAAAATATTTAATTTAACGGAAAAAAGCTTATTTAATGTATAAAACTCTGCACTTTAAGGATAGAGTCTTTAATTTCGTTTATATAAGCGTAAAAAAGCGAGATTCTGATAAAAAAAATATGTGTGCTAATATTTTTTATGATTGCTCTAAAAATGCTCTAAAATTGGGGTACACTTGAGATTTGATAGACCAGAAGTTAGGACTTTCCTGACCAGTAGCTTAGAAATTGAGTTTCTCATAAAGTTTAAAGTATCTACAAATTATTCACTTAACAAAATTAGAGTGTATTTTGCTTTGCAGTTCTCTAAATGTTTGCTATTTTAGCTATTGTTATCAAAGCATCTTCATTATTCATGGAAATAGGTGCGTGAGTGAATTTGCATCACCTACGCTCACGATAGTGACATACTTACGAATTTTCCATTGCTGAATAATAATTTAATTTCAGATAGGATATGTTAAGCTCTAAAAAAAGTAAACTACAAAAAAGACGGAAAAAAATTTGCTATTAGTGGATGTAATGGGGAAAGCGAATGAAAATATTTAACTAAAAAACTGGCATAATTTATTTTGGAAACAAGTCCGCAAACTTAGAATTTTATACTCTATCAAAACATAAGGTCTTATTGAAAGCTCCGACACACAGTCCTTATAAATAGATTTTTTCTGGTTATGGTGCAAGTAACTCTGCAGTTTTTACAACATCAATTGTACCACTCAAAATTTTCTTGTGAAAATAAAATTAAAAAAAGCTCTTCCTTCATCGAAAAACTTTATAGACTATTAAATATTTAATACATCAAAGAAACAAAAAATTTTTCATATTATGAAAAACTTGGTGCGGGGGATGGCAAATTAATTTTATAAATACATTAGTTTTTATTATTATTATATTTAGTAAATAATAACACAATTATAGGCAACATTCCTCACCAGAAAAATGTAACGCGATATGAAAAATATTTCCCGAATTTTGAAGAATCTTGCACATTTAAAACGGCGCTAAAATTTCATTTCTCATAGGTTCGGCTTCTCTATACAACATCGAGCTTTTTGGCTTCTTTAAATACATCGAGTTTTTCGAGAATTTCACTTTTAGAATTTTTTAATGTGAGAAATTTACCATGGCCTCTCTATTAAGATATTATATTGCAAGAAAAAAAAACACAAATTTTTCAATATTTAAAATTTCTTCTTTTTTAGTTAAAAATCGGTATATCCTAAGATTTTAAATTTCGAATATCTATTATCATTGATTAACATTTTAAGATGCAATTTGAAAAATGTTTAAGATACAGAATACATTTTTAACTTTCAAACAAAATACTGGTGATCTCCGTAACTAAAGAACGTCTATAGAATTGATAATTATATGACGCACTGTTTTATCGATACTGTATTAACTCAAAATTTTAATTTTATCACTTTTTATACCCATATATATAGACATTATCAGGCATGTTCTGAAAATCACATGGCCTTAAATCAAATGTGATTTTAAAATCATTAACTGTCCTGCAGACCTTTTTAAGATCATATACGATAATTTTCTTTCAGAAATGATATTTGATGCTGATGATGATATTTGATTTTAAAATCACATGTGAATTAAAGCCATGCAATTTTCAGAACATACCTGTATTTCTTCGTATTTATTAACTGTAAAAATGTTGTATTGTTCTAACCACTACTTCACCACAAAAACGATTTGTGATCTTTTTCGTAAAATAAATTCTGTGGACTTTTGATAAAAGCACTTAATTCGAGTTAAGACAATTTTACAAATAGCGGTATTTATAATTAATGCAGAATTTTGAAGTGCGTCTTTTGTTGTAACCAGAATTTTTCTATGATGTTTAGTCACACATGGGTAACTCCATGTCAAATCGACCAACGGTTAGACACAACCCCTTTCGATTTTTATGAAATTTGATTAGATGCTTTCTTTCATCCTATGACGAATTTATGCCAAAAGAAAAAAACAATTAAAATGTTTATATCAAAAGTTGTGATATATTCAATACGTAATTTTTTCGCCAAATTTACCGAAAGTGCTGTTTAGTTTTAAGTTTTAAGTTTTAAAATCAAAATTTCATATTTTCTCTGTAGCCGATTAAAAAATAAAGAAAACTAGTATATTTTAATAATTTCCATATTTTCTCAAAACGGCATAATTATTTTATCGAAATTTGCTTTAAATAACAATATAAATAGTTTTTTATGTCGCTATTGAAAATGTTTAATTTTGAGTTAATAGCTATTGTTAAATAAGTGCGATATGTAAGTTAACTCAACATTTTTTACAAAATTTAAAAATAATGACGTCTTTCTCCACAATCAGATCAGCTAGATACAAAATTTTCAGCCCTTCATGCTACTACAAAAAGAAACAGATGAGCGAAATTTTATTATTAGATGGGTAGTCCCACAAATGCATTATTTTTTGTCGATTTGAGTTGGCATCTCCCTGTACAGTGTAGACATATGCAATTTTGTTATTTTAATAAATTCTAAAAATATCGTTAAACAACGCTTAAAAAGTTATTTTAAAACTAATTCGGGTAGATTCAATATAAAAAATAAATTATCTCATCCTTCATCCCTTCCTTGAAAAATCACCACTTTACGTACAATCGAACCCAGTATGCGACTAAATTTCCACTATATGACCCCCTTGGGCTAAAGACTGGATCCGCCCTTGCTTATCAGTTTTGTGTACGTAAGGTTCAAAGCAAATGTCCTTCGTTTTTAGTAAAAACGACATCATTCATTATAATGGAATATTGTGATCTTATTATGACGCCAATTGACTTTTCATACGAATTTTTTTTATACAGATTTCGCCTAAAAATTCAGTAGTTTTGGATATGGTTACGAGAGAAAGCACACTATTAAAATAAAGTAGCTCTTAATTATATTCTGGAAAAAATCGGTACAGAAAATATTTCTGAGGAATTTCACAAATATACCAGAGATAAAGTCTATTTTTTATGCAAAAGAATTGACCACAAATAGAAAACATTATTATTCGTCTAATTCTAGCAACTTTAATAAACAAATTTAAAAACCCCAAAAAAATAATAGTTCCATTGAATGGGCGTGGCAATGCCTACTTTTCTAGTCATAATATTGCATATATAGCGGAGCATAATATATATGCCAAGTTTCATAAGATTCGGCTAAGTAGAAATAGTTTTAAGAATAATAGTTACTTTGAATGGGGGTAGCACTGCCCATATTTCTAATCATAATATTGCATTTATGCTTAATGTGCGTGCCAAGTTTCATAATATCCGATTAAGTAAAAGTAGTTTAAAAACATATTTACTTTGATTGGGCGAGACACTGCCCATTTTCCTAAGCATAGTATTGCATTTATAGCGGAGCTTAATGTGTGTGTGTGTCAAATTTCATAAGATTCGGCTAAGTACAAGTAGTTTAAAAATAATATTTACTCTGAATGGGCGTGGCAATGCCTTCTTTTTTCTTTGTTATGTCGTGCAGTCACAGGAACGCAATATTTCTACAAACTTTGCCCTAAATCAATTTTGGCCAAAGAAAGTGGTCACCTGTACCATAGTGCATTGACAGGGTAGTACGCTATCTACTACGCTACCGAGCTACTCTAAAACTTTATACACAAATACTGTTAGGGTGCAACTTAAACTCTCTAATGTACATAAATTGAAGCAAAAAAATTCGATGAAGTTGCTACTCTAGTTGTCGACAACAAAACTGTACCCACGATATACGGCATGCAGTTGTTACTTTTATTTTCGGCTATAAAACACGTCATACTGCATGTATTTGATTTTCATCTTGTCGTCAATAAAGCTTTATAGAACATATTTTCATACTATTGTCAGAGCAAATTCATTAAACACGACAACGTATACCACCTTATCGCTAAACTTATTTCCAAATTCGTTTTATAGGTGACAAATCATAGATTGTCTTGTAGACATCGTCGATGAAAGTGTCTTCTGTAACAACTGGGCCTACAAGGACAGCATGATTGCATATGAAATGGAATTCATTAGTGTGCGTTTGTTTAAGGTTCGAAGCATCATGTTCAAAGTTACTGCAAATATTTATAGCATACAACGAACCGGAAACTCTTTTAAGTTAAGAATGTTTACTTTAATGCGATGTGGCGTATAAGTGTTACGATATATCGGGTATGTATACATATAAGCAAAATAAATTTTTTATGTTGTATGTATGTACATATATATATATAGAAAGAGCATATATATATATAGAAATACACAGGGGGAAAATTACAGCATTCGATATCGATCGAAATTTACATTTAAATTGTATTCAAATTTCGATCGATATCGAATGCCGTAATTTGCCCCTGCTGAGTTTCGATTCAAATAAATAGATAAATTATATATTACATTAAAAGGACTTTACAATATCAAAAGTAAAAAAAATGATGCACACAGATTTGTCGTTTAACAAAAAGTCAGTTCCCACGAATTTTTTTAAATTTTTTGTACTCTTAGTTTCCGAGTTATGGAGTTCTCAAAATCGAAAAAGTCAATATATTTTTTTTCTATGGATATTTTCAACAGCTTTTATTCTGTAACTTTTATTACGACAATCATATCGTTAAAATAAATATAACGAAAATTTATCGAATTTGTTATTCAATAACATTTATAACGATATTCGCTGTTGGTTAACTAACGACAATAATTTTTCTGTTGTTAATGGATGGACACGAGCCAGCTGTGCAGCCGTAGCACGTACTTTATGCCAACAACAAAAGTTATTGTTCTAAAACCATATAGAAACATATAAACATTTTTATGTATAATTAACAATATTTCTATTATTTAAACATTTATTTCAACAAAATTAATAACTCGAATGAAAAAATTGTCTGTACACTGTTTGGCATGGACAAATTCATTTGTTTTTTTCCATTCCTCTTTGCGCTTTTCGCTTTTTTTTAACAGAGCTGCTACATGATATCGAATAAAATTACACAATCGCACTATCGTTACTGCAAACGACTCAATATGCCGACAAATGTTACGGTTGTCGGATCGTCAAAAGTTACAGAATTCAGCTACATATATCTTCAGGCATATATCTTCACAATAAAGTCATTATGAGTTTTTTGTTCCAAATCTTTCAAGGACTATAAAGACTCTTTTGCAAACAAATTTTCACTACGTTTTGCATATGTTACAAAACCCCTTAACTTCGTTTTGCGAAAATGAAGATGTTGGACCCTTTTAGTTTTGGCTAAAATATTATGATTCATGTCCTACCACATGTCACAGACCCTCTAAAAATTTCAAGATGTACTACTCACTAGGAGCAGAGTTATACTGAATAAAGGAGAAAAACACATTGTTTCCTTAATTTTAGAAATTTTTAAGAGCTTGTAGCTATCAAATCCATGTAGCTATCTAATCTATCTATCCTTGAAGGATTAATAATCTAAACTCTAAAAATAAAAATTTCTTAAGATTTTGCATATGTTACAGAATCGCTTAACTACATTTTTCAAAAATGAAGATTTTGGACCTATTTAATTTTTGCTAAAAAATTATGGTACATGCCCTAACACGTTCCAAAGATTCTCTCAAGATTTTAGGATGTGCCGTGCACTGGATCCAGAGATGTGCTTAATAGAATATGAAAACACAGAAGAAGTCAATATTTAGTTTTTTTTTTTGGGGAAATTTTAATAGCTTGTACACAGAAAAAAATAAGTTTCGTTTTTGATAACAAAAATCCCGGTATTCAATAATTTTTTTTTTCGAATTTCCTGTGATAAAGAATTCCCCTATATTGATAACAAAATTATTTCAAAATAAAAATATATATATAAATTAAAAAAAATGTTGACATGGCTGGAATACGAACCCGGGCTTTCCGGACGTAAAGCATACACTCTCTAGCTGAGCCATATCCCATTTATTTTTTTATGGGATACAACTTGTTTTAAGTACTTATGTATAAAAAGAAAAGAAATAACCGGCATGGAAAAGAAATACTTACAACGAAATATTTTATTATGTTAAAGATAAATTTTATTGAAATTCATATTTTTTTTTAATAACATGGTTTTATTGAATATAATTCTTGTCTATTTTTTTCTGTGTAGCAGCATCTTCCAAGGATTGTGACAACTTTTTAAAAATTTTCTTCCGGTACGTTTTGTATATGCTATAGAACCGCTTAACTTCATTTTTCGAAAGTGAAGACGTTTGACCCCTTCAATTTCGGCTAAAAAATTTAAGTATAAATGTGTGCCCACAAGGAATATTAGCTAAAGTCAAGTTACGACAAAATTAAGTTATTACTGCTATTGTACTCCCTGCATTAAAATATTCTTCCACTCAAAATTGTATCATTGCAGCTCGAAAAATTTGAATTTTATACCCAAAAATGTAAACAACCATAGTCGATATTCCGCTTTTACGATTTTGGAATAACACCCTATCTCAAGTTTGTTCAAACAAATATTATTAAATAGTGCCGTGAGTGTATTTATACGTGAGAATTCTGCCTAAATCGAGTTTAGCAATTGTTCCATTTTATAAATTGATATTTTTGAAGTTAAAATCAATTCATTATGTTTGAAATAACAGCTAAAGTAGCGATATAGGATCTAGAAATTTAAAAATAACGAAAAGGAGAAAAAACTTATTAGCTGTTTGTTTTTTTATATCTTTCAAGTTAACTGATTTTTCACTATAAATTAAATTACAAACTAAATAAAATTGCTAACATCGAGCATACAAAGCTTAGCTCACACAAAAAAAAATTATGATAGGTTTTTTTTTAAACAAAAATGTTTTTGAAACTGGTTTAAAATTTTTATTATTATCTTTATTTGGTTTCATAGATAATTTTCTTTGACTTATCATATTATTTAAGTTTTGCTATCGTCAATGTACGCAAACTGATAAAAAAATATAAAGCGATTAGCTTGTCTGCGGAAAACACCCAGTGTCTATGGCGGGAATCGAACCCACGACCTCTGGACTGATGGCTAGCATCGCTACTTCTCAACCACAGGGGCACCCTGTTCAGAGTTTTTTTTTCAAACAAATTATTACAAATCTCTGCAATTGAATTTAAAAATTTCTTTGTAGGACCTAAATTGAACAAATTAACATTTGATTAAGAATATTTGGTGTTTGAATTGAAAAAATAATTTTTTCTGTGTAATCTAAATTCCCAGATTTCAGGCAATGATTTCAAACTTAAAAATGCTCTCCTGAAAACTTGCCGAAATAGAGTTTAGCTGTTATTCCTTTTTGGGCACAGAAATGATCTTCTATTGTTAGACAGAACAATTGAATAAATGGAAAAGACACGATCGACATCAGTAGATAATGTAGATAATACCGGAGCAAATATGAATGCATTTAATTCAGATGTAGATAAAGCTTTAATACATACATATATGCATCTATATCGTTTTTGTTGAAACATAAACTATTTTATTTTAGTCCATGTTTTCGACCTAAAATTTAATAAATTTATTAATAACATTTTTTCCACATGATCAATATCTGCCAAGCCTTCATTTATGGAAAGGATTTTGGTTTCCAAAATTACTTTTTATTTTTAAAACTAAATATTGCTATTGTTGTTTTTATAAACACGAGACCTTAATTAACTCTTTGACGACCATAGGCAAGTATGCTTGCCCAGCGGTGTTTGGTTCCTATAAATGTCCTAGTAAAAGATAGAGCAAATATCTTCAAAAGAAATTTGTAATACGCTAACGCTCTGAAGTCTAACCAGCCCACAGCTCAAAAACGGCCTCTTGCCAACAAAAAAACACTGGTTTCCATGTTGATCGAATTGATGCTTCAATAGAAAATTTTATTCAAGCAGTACATCTTTTTACAAACAAACATGACCTGCATGATGCAGGAAATGTTGAAAATGCAGTCTACATTATTGCAGGCTGCATAAAGCAAACCATGAACTTAAAAATCTGTTTCTGGAACGCAAACGGCATCCGCCAACATAAAATACTTCATTAAGGATAAAAAAAATGTATGTTATGCTTATCTCTGAGACGCATTTGACAGCTAGAAGCTGTAGATATACTCTGTACGACAATAAGGTGGTAGCTCGGCTATACTAATCAAATCACGACTATCTTCAAGCAACTAACAATTGTATTGAAACTGTTTATCAAAGCCTGGTGATTTCATCTATTTTGTCTCCTCCCACGTATTCTATTACAGAAATTCAATATAATACAATTTTTAATTCACTAGGCCCACGATTTTTTGCCGCCGGTGACTACAACGCTAAGCACACGTTCTAGGGATCTCGCTCATCATACCAAATGGTCGCGTTTTGCTTAACACAATTTCTAAAATGCGTTTGAATGTTGTTTCTAATGCTCAGCCAACCTTTTGGCCAACAGATCAACAAAAAAAAATCTAGATGCTATTTACTTCGGAGTAGTAAAGGGTGTGCCCAGCGAAATGATCCAAGTTGAAGCATCTTTAGATTTATTTTAAGACTACTCACCTACTATTGTCACTCACTATATATTCACATACAAACTCATCACCCACTTATGATTTAACAATGACAACCACACGTATTAATTGGTTGAAATACAGTGACCGCAAGCAAAAAGATTTTACCACTAATTTCTAAATGCAAACACATGTTTACTGCAAAACCGCACCCAGCATATTGATAAAAAAAACAAAAAAGTACGTAGATTGACAAGTGCATAAATTGCGTAGTAACAGAAATAATTGAGAAACACAAAACGCTAGAGTCACTGTGACCGACGTCAGGTGATTAAGGGTTAATATATAGGCCTTTTTGGTAATGTTGGACATGTAGATGGTAGCACTGTTATCACAATATGTAGCGTACTCTGTCCAATTGCTGTAATTGTCTGTTTGTACATTTTGGCACTATTATTATATTATTTATGTAGATCTATATTATTTTCTTCAATATATTTTCTTGTGTAAATTTAGTCACATACAAACAAGTGTGTAGGTCTAGCTCCTTGAGCTCCTTAATACACCTTGATGTGTAATACATACAAATATATGAACTTTTTGTTAATTCATGTGAATCTAGATGTGTTTAACTCAGGCAAATTGTAAAGGTGTTTTAGATTCTATAACATATTGTCGTAGTTCTTTTTATTGACATTTTGATGTAAAATGTACTGGATTTGTTGTTGTTTGTTATTAGGCTTTTGCAAAGGTCATTGGTTTTGTTTATTTTTAGGTTTGTTCTTTTTTTCAAATGATTTCCTTTTGAAGACGTCTTTGAATGCAATAAATCTTCATTTTGTCGACAAATGTTGCTCAAATTGTGTATATTTGCAGAATAAAAATAAATTTCGCTATGATTTAGTGTTATTCTTCCTGACATTGGTCAGCTTTAATTCATGTCCATTTGTGCTATAATACATAGGAAAAAATATTACTCTAGCGAGGTGTCCCTTTTAATGCTTAACAATGTTATAAGCTTTAAACTTGTCATTTAAAGATTCAAAGGTCAGCTAAGGTCTCCAAACTATACGGTTTGCATGTAATCGGAACTAAGACTTCACGGACTAAAAAATTTTTTTATGTAATTTTTTCACCGGTTTGTAATTTTTTAACGGTTTTGGAGAAAAATCAATGAAATCCTTAACATGCAACAATAACAAACTTTTTGAAAAGGTACTTTTTAAAAAATCTAAATTTTTGAAAATCTATTTGTAAGAAATGGTATTTTTGGAAAATGTATTTTATGGAAAAGGTAATTTTTGAAAAACATACTTAGGGGCTATTCACATAGTACGTAACAATATATTTTTAGAGCCTTTTACCCCTCTCCCCCTCGTAACGATTTTAAAAAAACTTTCTCCCATACAAAAAATGTACATTTTGCATGGGAGCCCCCTCAAGGTATGAAGTTATTGGTTAAATGGTAAGTCATATACCCTAGGCGCTGCAGGTGCCAAATCTAACAATTTCATTACATAACCATATTTGTATGGGAGTCTCCAAGGGTAGGGTATTCATTTTATTGGTTGAACACAAATTACAATGTATATATATTAAACCAATGTATATATATTAAACCGAGTCGACTTGTATGAAGATGAAAAATGTGTTTTTGTTACCTCTCTCAAATTAAAGACCGGCCTTTTTAATGAGGATTCCTAAAACATTTGAGGCTTCTAGCGATGACCGCCCGTGAGCTGGACCGTGTCTAAAAGAGGTCTATTTTTGTAGTTTTTTTTGCATATTTTCGTATTTTCTCCCAAGACAACATATGAAAAAATTACATCGTTTGAAATATCTTTTCAAGCTGCATCCAATGGTGCATTAAACTTTTATGAACTATTTAATTAGAGGCATGGGTTATTTCTTTATGTGCTTAGAAACTTGCGAACTTTTGCAATAAATAGAAACACAAATAAATAAACAATGCCTCAATTATATAATACTAAAAAATGTCAAATTTATTGTAATATAAGTAGCACCTGTAATAAAAACGCTTAAAATATCGTGGCTTTTATGGAATAACGCATTGCTGATGGTATAAATGATATAGTTTAATACACCATTGGATGCAATTTGAAAAGATCTTTTCAACGATGTAATTTTCTTCATGTTATTTTGGGAGAAAATGCCAAAACATGTAAAAAAATACAAAAAGAGACCTCTTTTAGACACGGTCCAGCTTACGGGCGGTTATCGCTAGACCCCGCAAATGTTTTAAGAAACCTCATTAAAGATACGGATCTTTAATATGAGAGGGGTAAAAATTTTTTTTTTCGGTGAGTCGGCTTAATATACATACATGCAAAGAAAAGAAATGGTTGTGGCATGGTTGCGTCAGCAATGTCATGTTTCCCAATATAGTTTATGGCTCTGGTAAATAAGTTATTATTGTTTTAAATAATTGTGAACCTTAATTAGTTTACGAGAAATAAACTCATATTTACATTCAATCATCACATTACAGAAATTGGAACATGAGTGCATTTAACAATGTACATTATTTAAAAAGTGTTGACTATAATCATGGTTTATTTAAAAATGCAACATTGTTATGATTCTATAAAAGTAATATATAACAAGAAACATACTACCTTAAGTCAGTTTATTTTCAATGAAACTATGGTTATAAAACAGACATGGCTGTCTATTTTTAAAAAAGTTTTTGTTCTTAACTTTGGTTGTATGCTTTTCTAACAATTCTGTATTTAAATTTCAAGCGGTCGGTTCATTTGTGTTAGCTTTTTGAAAAAAAACAGATATAGAAATTTAATAAATAAAATAAAAGGGTAAGTTCCCTATAATTAAAGTGTTATATTTGATTTTTTTTTGGGAGTTTAATGATTTTGTCTACACATAATGTACATAATCATGTATAATATATGTACATAATCATGTATGATTGTACTTCCAGATTCCGTAGAGGCAAACGGGGCAGGAAACTGGCGTTACTTCAGTTTCATGAACTTTTTCTACTCATTTCACTCGTTGTATTGTATAACTGTCGCATTAAATTGCAACTTTAAAAAGAGATTGATATATATGGTTGATAGAACCATACGTATGGTTAATGGAACCTTACGCATAATTAAATGAAACCATATGTATGGTTAATGGAACCATATGTATGGCTAACTGGAACCATATTTATGGTTAAATGTGACCACATCTGTGGTTAATTGGGACCATAATTGTGCTTAATTGGAACTATATGTATGGTTAATGGAACCATATGTATGACTAATGGAACCATATGTATGGTTAATAGATTAATATGTATGGTTAACGAAACCATATGTATGGTTAAATGTAACCATATGTATGGTTAAATGGAACCATATGTATGGTTAAATGGAATCATATTCATGTTTAAAGGAACAATATGTATGGTTAAATGGAACTATATGCATGATTAAATGGAACTATATGTATGGTTAATGAAACCATATGCATGGTTAAGTGAACCATATGTATGGTTAAGTCGAACCATATGCTTGATTATATAACAATGTTATTGTTAACTTAGACAACATTGTTATGTTTAAAACAAATTTAGTTTCAAAATAATATTGTTTGACTGCAACCATATATTCAATCATATTATGTTGCTCTTCGATTATGGTTGCCTCAACCATGTTTTTTCTTTGTGTGTATGAGTAGTTGAGTTACAAAACTCGTTCGTTACAAAAATTAAAGAAATCCAGATAACAGTCTGATAGGCCTTTTAGCGCTTTATGAGGATAAATATACAGATTGTATCGATTCATGTCCCTTTTTATATTTTTATGTGACCTAAAATTTCAGTTAGTAATAAAACTGGTTCGTTCCACCCACCAGAGATTTTCGAAACTATCTCCTTGCATGTTCTGTAGCAAAACTCGATGGTTCACTGTTTTAACCTTTCTGTTCTGCAATGGATGTCCAGGGCAAAATAAAGATATGACTGCTTTAGGAATGCTGTGCAAGTTTTCGGGTCAGTAACGAAGTTGCGAAAAATTACTAAAGCTTATCCTGTTCTTGAACACATATTCATAGAATTTTTTTTAAGTTACGATTATATTATATTGGGATTTGTTTACTGAATTCTGTTCTGTACGGGAAGTTTGGGGAGGTTTACCTATATATGATTGGAAAACTGTTGTAGCCCGTGTGATGAAAGCACCAGGTCAATTACATTTTCAATTCAAACCTTCAAAGCGAATGATTGTAGAAAAACACGGAAAGGAACGTTGGCTGTACAAGGAGAGATTAACTACAGGATCTCAATTCTTGCAACCATAAAAACAATTTCATGACATTTTTCCAGGATTACCTCCCATCAATGTAGAGGTTAAACCTGAAAAGCAAAAAGATGTTGGAATCCTTTCTTACAAATACTTTGGGAAATTTTGGAGAGATAATAAAGACTTACAATTTTATGTTTCGGTCTTGGACAATAATAATATTGGTCATGGCACGGAAGAAAACAGCGAGGAGTGCACTAAGGATAAAGATTTTATTTTATCTGTTAAAAAATTCATACATTTTTCTAAAACTTAAAAATAACTAGTATTACCATTATTTAGCACTGCTTCCCTAATTTTAATAAACTAATACAAAATACAGTAAAGTTGAATAATTAATTATCTGGTGGACTATAGTGTATTGCAAAACTTGTTCGATCCCATATGGTTTGTAGCAAAACTCGTTCGTTTCGAAAATTCATAGCAAAACTCGTTCGTTCCAAACTTAAATCTATTATTTTTCTTTATTTCAGTTAGTTTCAATTTTTCAACTATTGAGTTATTAATTAAGAATGACACAGCATTTTACAGTCAATAGCATTCAACTAACTTGGTTCATTTAATCAGGCGCAATATGTTTTTTTTTTGCATTTTCCAAAAATTCGATTAAGGAGAACGAGTGAGTTTTGTAATTCACCTACTCATATATAAAATGAAAACATAAGCACAAATCAAAATATTTTTTTCATTAAACACATTTAATTACAATTTTTTATTTTCAATTAATGTACACAGAAAAAAAAATTTGTAAATACAATTAATTTTTTTTATTATATCAATTAAATAATTAATTAATTTTAAACCTACAACGATTTTTGTAAATACAATTACGAAATTGTAAGTTAAAGGAAACTCAGAAAAAAAATTTAACAATTTTTTGTTGATTTCAAATTTATTTCAATTAAGATTATTGTTATTGTTATATCAACAATATGAATTGCTGATTTTCCGAACAAATTTTAACTATCACAGTTGTTGTATTACCAATATTTTTTATACACAATCCTCGAAGCGACTTTTTGCTTGTCTGCGAAAAACACTAAATGCCTTTGGGCGGAATCGAGGCGGCGACCTATGGACTAATAGACAAACGTTCTTACCTCTCAGCTACAGAACAATTCGTTATCAAATACGCAAATAATGAATACACACAAAACGTGATTTGCTTTGTTTCATCTACGTGTGTGTGTTCATTTGTTATATCAACAATGTTGATTGTTAATTGTTTCACAATACTTAACAAAAAATTTGGTTAGTTCAGTTTGTTGAAAAAAATTTCTTGATTTGCTTTGTTTCATTTATATGTGTGCATTCATTTGTTATATCAACAATGATGATAGTTAATTTTTTTCACAATACATAACAAAAAAATTGGTTAGTTCAGTTTGTTGAAAAAAATTTCTGTGTTTGTCGTATCAACAACTAAATTTGTTGTATTAACAAAATATATGTTTGAATTTAAATTACATATTAACAAATGAAATTGTTAGTTGCAGTTTGATGATATTTTTTCTGTGTAAATTAATTGGAACATTTAAAAAATTGCTTGAATCAGCATTACTTGATATGATTGAAAAAATTTTGGTGAAAATTTTTTAATGCCAACTTGTCAGCCCCCACACCCAAAATAAAATATTGGTAAATCTAACCAATTTCATAAGCTAGAATTGCACCAATCCACACAATGCATTCAAATCAATCAAAGGAATTGTAGTTTAGTTGATAGTGTGCTCAGCTACTAGCCGGAAGGTCGCAGGTTTGATGCGTGCCAAGGCTTAAGCAGTAAGTGTGTTTGTTAAAAAACATTTTTTTTGCAATATTTTGGTCTTGAACTTAGGTTCGCACAATGTTTATAACCGGACGCCTTTACCATCTCAGCTAAGTTATCTTGTTAAATAACGATAGCACAAAGTAAACATAATATGTATCATGAAAATACAGCAAAAATCTGGCAAAACCCGTCTGAAATTAAATTGCATACCACTTTTTTGCACATAACTTGCTTCCCTGCCTATCCTATTAGCAAATAATAAAGTTTCATACAACAAACTTCATCAAATATATGTAAATTTAGTCAAAGAAAATTGTATTTTATGAAGAAATATATTACCAACATATTTAGAAATATATAAGAACATTTACATAATTTTCTCGAACTCTGGTTAGCAGACTCTTCAAGCCAAAAATATGGTTTCCACGTCAACGCGGGTACAAGTAATATAATAATCGCATGAACTCATATGAGGATACATGGTGGTCTCCGAAAAGTAGCATGTTATCAGTTCTATCCGTTTGTTTTGAAAATGTGCCTTATCGAAATCTCCCTTGATTGTGTTCATTATTTTAACTTTTACCAAAACAGGCTCCAATATTAGAAAAAATTTAATGATAAATTTAAACGTATTAGAAATTCAATATATGTTTGTAGTTGAACGTCCGTCTGCAAGGACAAAGGTTCATAGAGACCCTCTGCATTAGGGTGTTCAAACGGTTAGCCGATTAATTGCTACCCGATTAATAGTTCGAGTAATATAAAATTTGCTAATTTCGATTAACGATTAAATCGGTTAATTCAATCGTTTTTGTAGTATTTGAATATATTTTTATTAGTCGGTTATTTAATTAATCCCACATTAACCGACAATTATCCGATTAAAACAAAAACTCGATTAATTAGTTAAGCGATTAACCAATCAAAAATTAAACTCGATTAATTTGAACGCCCTACTGTGCACTATTTTACAAAAACTCAAGATATATTATATAAAAAAGGCACTCAATTATTACAATTTCATTAGTGTTATCATTTTAAACTTAACAAAAAATCAATAATGGTTTTGTCGCCAGTCTTCAAATTAATTGCCTTAATTTATATTTAAAAGTTAACAATTCTTTGGGTAACTTGAGTTTTATATATAAATAAATAAATAAATGAATGCTGCTTGAGGCACATAAATAAATACTTGTTATCCCTTTTTGCGATTGTTTGAACTTTCAAAAGAAAATTACAAAACAAACACTTGAAGTAATAGAAAACAAATGAAGTGCCAAACTTTAGCAAAGTGTCATTTTTCTTTTTCTTACTTTACATCAGTGGTGGGCAAACATAAACTATTTTATTCTTTGTTTGTGTATGTGCCTCGCGGCTAAATAGATAGGCTGTGTGTCTCACATACATTATACGTGTGTTGATGGTAAAAAAAAACAGCCTATACTCGCGAACATAGGAAATTGAGAGAATGCTCACCACTGCCTTACATGCATACAAACTGGTGATGGTGAGAGCTCATGTGACTATGACGAATAACGCATAGCCGTTTACTAGATTTTGATTTAATCGAGTGATTGTATAAGACCGTCACAATTATTTTCACAGTTTCGATTTATTGTACATGAAATTATGGATTGAAATAGCAATAGATATTCATATTTTAGCTCAGATTATAGCCGGCTATTATCTGAAAAAAGAAGAGTTCGAAGAGAATGGCAACACTACAGATCTCCGCAGCTAAAAATTATGCTGAAGGAATGTACCAAGCAGTTTAAAAAATTATTAGAACTGCAAAAAAAAGCATCTTTGCAAAAATTCCTGCACGAACTCGACGCAACACCATAAACGGATTATTCGTTATGGCGAGCAGCCATAACTTAAAAGACCGGTGATGTGTAAATCTCCATTAAGATGTTCGAATGGAGACTGGCCAAGAACTGAGGCTGAAAAAGGTACGCTGTTCGTTAACCGCTTGAAAAAGGTATTTACTCCAAATATAGCTTCTAATATAGTTGAGCTGCTATTAATTGTCCCTGAAGCTGTCGTTCCTTTGAGATTTAACATTCGGGAAATTGAAGACGCTATCGCTGACTTAAATTCGAACAAAGTGCTTATAGAGCTACCCCATATAGCAAAAAGTATAATTCTATTCATTTTTAATGCTGTTTTACTATACTGCGGAATTGAAGCTGTCATTGATCACTACGATACCAAAGCCCAGAAAAAACCACACTTAAGTGGAATCTTATAGACCGATAAGCCTATTGTCAAATATGTCAAAACTATTTGAGAAACTGCTTATGAGCTAAATGAGCGTGGATGCATCCAAGATCATCAGTTTGGTTTCAGGAGACAGCATAGCACTATCGAACAAACGCGTAGGATTGTGAATGTGGTTAGAAAACATTCGAAGAAAAGAAATATTGTTCTGCTCTTTTCATTTTGATGTTTCTCAGGCTTTTGATAAAGTATAGAATTAATCCAGAAATTAAAACAAAATTTACCCTCTAGCACTCACAACCTATTAGAAAGCTATTTAACTGGACGAAAATTCGTCATCAGGGTAGGCAATTTTTTAAGCACACCTCAGATGATTCAAGGTAGCATTTTGGGTCCTGTATTATACCTGATATATACGTCCGACATGCCAACAGACTATGATATTCACACTAGTGCTGGCTAAGTATTGAGTAGTGGGTATCGAGTATTTGCTATTGTTTAAGGTACTCAATACTAAAAAGTAGTTACTCGATACTTTCTGGGTAGTATTTTTATTACTAAGCCGAATGGAAAACGAAGGTCTAAAATACAACTCCGTTTAATATTATAAAATTTTCTAAGCGATAAAAGTATCGAGTAATTATTGAGTACTCAAATGAAAAGTATTGAGTAGTATTGAGTAATTAAAAGTAGCAGAAATTGCCAGCACTAATGCACACATCAACTTTTGCTAATGATACAGCTTTTCTCAGCGTAAACGCAAGTTCTCAAGAACCATCCTCAAAATTGCAGGAATATGTATTGCATCTAGAAAAATGCTTGAAGCAGTGGAGAATAAAAATAAACGAAGAAAAATGTGTACTTGTTACGTTTACATTGCGCAGGGAAACATATCCGTATATTTCTTTCAATAATCATATCATACCGCAGCACTTTGAGCTTAAATACCTAGGAAATCATCTTGATCGTCGACTAACATGGAAGACCCACATAGATTCAAAGCTGATCCAAATGAAATTGAATGCAATTCTACTTAATTGGCTAATATGAAGATACTCTACACCTAGTCTAGACTGTAAACATATATGTATAAAAAATCTAAAATCGCATACAAATCCCCTAGCCCGCAACATCATTAACTTTAGAGGGGAGCTGAGAAGGAGACACCCATAGATTATACGTAGATAGTCAACTAAAACTTCAAAAACCTAAGTCTGCTGTCAAAAACCTAAGTCTAAAGGCCGTGTCAGATACAACTTTGTCGCTTTGCGTGACGTTTCTAACTTTGATAGAAAAGTGTAAAGCAAAAGATGTATGACACAATGAAAACTTTGACAACACTCGCGCATTGCTCGTTTACCAAAAAAGTAGTTGATAATTTTGCTATTTATTTATTTTTTGTTATAAAAATAAAAGTCAATTATGTTATTTTACGATTTATTATAAATAAATAAATGGCACATACATATTTACCTCTTATTAAAACAAATTCAAACGCACGATATGTTTCGTTTGGCAATATAATAAAAGAAAATTATTTCAGCTGATTGTCAAAGCAAGCAAAAAGATGAGAGTTGCCGAACTTTCCGCTTCACGCCGCGTTAAAAGTGCTTTATGTAGCATGTTTCGTATAAGTATGTACATTTCATCTTAGATGTCAAAGCGAATCTGTAACGCAACGCGAAGCAAAAGTTTTATCTGACATGGCCTTAAGAATGTGTTAGTAGAACATTTTGTTTTAGTATTGGTTTGAAATAAAATATTCCCCACAGCTACAAAACCATCAAATAGTATCAAAAATGCAATACTGTTGAATGAAAAAAAAACGGTTGAAAACTTTGATAAATTTCAACACACAAATGTCAACAAAATTAAACAAATATTTTAAAATTACAGCAAGAAGAAACATAAAATTTGTTATGTGGCAAACAAAAAAATTTAATAATATGAAACAGTGTTTGTGTGTGCAAAAAAAAAATAAATTTTAGTGCATTTTCAAGTGCAAAAATTACGTTCTCTGATGAGTGTTCAGTTGCCTCTCTCAGTGTGTTGGATAACAAAATACCCACACAGAAAAAAATAGACAAGAATTATATCCAATAAGACCATGTTATTGAAAAAAATATGAATTTCAATAACATATGTCATTAACTTAATACAATATTTCGTTGTTTGTATTTCTACCCCATGCCGGTTATATCTCTTCTTTTCATACAAAAGTACTTAAAACAAGTTTTATCTCATAGAAATATAACTGGGACATGGCTCGGCTGTAGAGAGCAAGCTTTACGACCGGGAAGCCCGAGTTCGTATCCCAGGCATGTCAACATTATTTTTAATTAATATTTTTTTCTTTTGAAATAATTTTGCTATCAATATAGCGGAATTCTTTATCACAGGAAATTTGAAAAAAAAATTATTGAATACCGGGATTTTTGTTATCAAAAACGAAACTTATTTTTTTCTGTGCATAGGTGTGAAGAGTTGTAAATTTTTTTTTGACAGGAGCCCAGTTGACTATCTACGTATAATCTATGGAGACACCCTTTTATTTGTTTAAATTGCTTAAATTTTTAATCCGGTTATGGATTTTCCTAGCTAACAATACCACTAAATATTCGATTGCTTTCAATAACACTGCTTTACAAACTTTTATTTTTGAAGTTTTTAATTTTCTAAAGCATTTTTTAGAATAATTATGATGTGATAAACACAAAAAAGGAATAAAAATTTCATTTCGGCTATTGTGCTTGATATAGCGGCTCATTTTCGGTGTATACTTCTTGTTAAAGCGTTATTCAGAATCAAAGGCTTGTGCGTTTAAAATAAATTATATATTATTTGAAAGGCTACTAAATTACGCGTCGAATAGTGGCTTTGGTCGAATAAAAGGCGACCAAACTAAATTGGATAAAAGTTTAAATTCTATGAAATTTTTGAAGTTCATCACCAATCGTTGCCTTTTCGGAAGCTGTTTGTACCACAAATAACAAAAAATCCATAGTTTTATAATTTCATTGAATAGTCCATTCGATTATAAAAATTTAAGCCATAATGGACCTAAATCTGGTAAAAACAAAAAATTTTATATTCTGTGTTTCATTATTTAGGCTATTTATGATCAGATTTTTTCTTTACTTTAGATGTAAATAAAACAATTTATTCCATTTTTGTTCTCAATGTTTCATCGGATTTGTTCCAGCGTCTTTAGAAGAATCTTATAATCGACTTTGGACGGTGCTTTAAAGAGAAGGAAATATATGCACATGCATCAAAAAACAGAAATATACCATTATATGAACAATGGCTGAAGTGAATTTTGTTCAGTGTATAGCATTTACCCTATTTACCCTAAAAAATGCATTAGCAAATTTAATCCTTTTCGTTGTAAATTGACAACCTGTTTGAATGATTCTGGGTATTTTACATACCAATTACATATATTTAAATAAGTTTTGCATATTTTTTTATGTAGGTATTTTTCAAAAGAAAATTCTCAACATACACAACAGAACAGAATAACGTTGTTTTTGGACATTTTTCCCTGGTTCTTAGAATAATTATGCCGTCTAATTCTTTCTGAATATCACGTTACGGACCTTTGCGCAATAAAATCGTTTGGACTCAAAGGCAAATTAGTTCGAAATAATTAGTTCGCATTTGATGGTGTACTGGATGAGTCTTCGCTAGGTGTAAAGTGTAGTGACTCATACATTGACTGAGAACTTTTCTCTGTCGGCGAGAATATATTAGAATTTTCCGAATGTAGATATCCCACTGGAGGAACACTTGATACAGTTCTGTAATTTATACAATACATATATATAAATACATATTTATATACTTCTGTATGTACTATATGATTGATCAAGTAAAAATATAAAAGTTGCCTTACTTCCGCTGTTGGATATGGTCACTTAAGAACTCCAAGTGACTCATCAAACTCCACGATGATTCGGGCATAACACTACTGCTACCAGATAAAAGTTTTTTCTTTTGCTTAAGCTTTACATAGCGTTCTCTTATATTTGTCCATTTCGATTGGAAAACAGTTTCTACAGAATATGGAAATTTTAAAACTTTGCTACAAAAATTAATTTTAAATACAAAAATCGTTTTTACTTCAGCCCAAGCCCTTACTCTTTTGAACTTAATCCTATATTCAGGAGAATTTTTTTCGTACGAAAGTTTATATTTTTTAATTTCCAAAAATAGTTTTTCGTCATATATTTTTTCCATTTTATTTTTAATTAATTTAATTTCTTGTGTCAAACTGTTATGTTTATGCACACAGACAAGGTTAATTTAAAATTTTGCGGTAGTGATTTTGCTTCATAGGTGTTTCATGTTAAATCAACATGATTTACAATAATCTTGAAAGAAAATGTTTCCTTTTGAATTAACTATATTTCACGTTGATTTAATATTCCAGTACAGTTAAATCAAAATTAAGTTTATACTAAAATAATACGAAAAATCTTATTAAATCAAAGTAATTTCGAGTTGAAACAACGTGAATTTGATATTGGAACAACACGAAGAATCATGTTGAATCAAAGTTACATAAAGTTGAAACAACGTTGATTTAATATTGAACAACACGAAGAATCATGTTGAATTAAACTTATATCAAGCTGAAACAACATGAATTTAATGTAGCTATTTTATTATTTATTTTACTTACGTGATAGTCATCAGAAAACTTTGCGTTGTAGCTGACTGCCCCAGCCAAGATTTGACTTCGTGCCACCTGCATGATAGTCAACGCGCTAACCACTCCAGCTACAACAGCTTCAAACTTTTCTTTACTTATACACTAAATAAATACCATCTTATGTAAAATGCATTTCATTTTAATTCAACATGATTTAAATGATTATTTAATATAAAACTTATTTGAGTTAAAGTTATAGTCATGTCGATTGAAAATGAAACTTAACGTTTATAACAAAATTGTTTTAACGGCGATTTTAGGTTAGATTAATAATTTTCCGTTTAAAATTAATATGAAACAATGCTAATTTTAAGCCCGCAGCAATAAATTTTCGCTGGTAGGTAATTCGTTTTTTGTCGTCTGCATAGACGACACATGTAAGAATAAACAACAACAAATCACACAACTAAAGCCCTTATGACACTACATTTTTTCTTCATTTTTTCAAATTTTGGAGAACAGAGCAAATAGAATATAATAGGAAATTTTACCAGGTGCAAAGAGTTCAGCTATATTAAGATAAATACCAAATTGTCAAAGCTTTTACTAATGTTATCGATAAAGAATTAGGGCCTGTCAAAAAAAATGTAAAAATGTTTAACTTAAAATTGACATTTTAAGCTTGAAACATTAAAGTGTTGTCAAGTTAGCGGTTTATTCACGAATTCAGCGACTTAGCGCCTCTTTTTTTCAACTTTTTTTTCTTTTGTCGTTTTATTATAAATAAAAAGTAGGCAGCACTTAAAGAAGCCATTACGTTTTGTTTACATTTTGTATAGTTGCTTCTTTCTGTCATTTGCTATTTCTTTCTTTCAATCCTATAGCAAAACAATGCAAGGAAAATGTAGTGTCATAAGGGCTTAAGCAGAACAGTGAATTGTAGCAATGAAGAAAGCAAATAAACACTAACACACTCAAACGACAAATTATTTCTTGTAAATTTAATATGATTTCCAATCAAAATTGCGGCATGTGGATTTTACATTCCTTTTTTTTCTGTGTGCATCAATACATAGCGGTAGACGTTGATGAATTTATGTCATGATGAATCATATATTCTTCTTCGTCGTACAAATCGAACATTTAGACTTTTGTTATAAAGCCACCAAAAAAAATTTAAATGTTTTTATTATAAGATTTATTTGATTAATAGCATCAAATATGTTGTTTTTCATTAAAAACTAATTTATTTCTTATAATTTTCACTATTTCTAAAAAAGAAAATAAACTCTAAAGTAAAAACAACAAATTACCACCATAAATAATAGCTATTAGTATTTCTGTATGTGCATAACAATACGGTAGCGAAGCATACCGGTTATGACTAGTAATATATAAAACGTTTGCGTTGGTCGTTTTGTTTTGCTTAAAACCGTGCATGATTGCTCCAAAACAGATACTCACGATTCCATCTCTGAAAACTAACACAAACGCTAACATACTAAATACAAAAAAAAAATTGTTCTCTAAAGACATTTGTCACCCTTGTTGCTTTTGAACACAACCGCTTAATATGAAAAAAGAAAGTATAAAAATTAAAAAGTTCAACAAAAAAGTAGGAAAGGCCAATCGAGAAATCATGAAAAAAATTTTTCTTTAAATGGCAGACTGTTTGGTTTTTCTTTATTTCCATGTGGTATTGAAATATAAAATTAACTAAAAATGGGAAAGGAAAAATACTAAAAATGGTTTCTCTTAGAAATTTGGCAATTTTGCATTTTCACTCGAATATTTATTTATTTAATCACACGACTTTGCATTTGAATGTGGTAAATAGACTAATAATACGAGTATTAGTTTAGAGAAAAATCAACTTTTGCTAAATCACAAAAGAAGTAAATACCTTAAATTTATAAATATAGAGCGAGAATATTTCTTGAGGTCATGATAAGCAAAGGCATACAAATGCCAAAACTAAAAAAAAAATTGAGTTAGATGCAGGAATCAACACTTATGTGTTGTTTCCACAATGCAAACAAGCACTGCTTGTCTAAAATGTATATGAAAAGCACTCAGTTTTTTGAGTGATTTCCATACAAATTTTAGACAAGCAGTGCTTTTTTGCATTGTGGAAACAGCACATTAATATTAAAATTTATCACTCAACTAAAATTCAAAACTTTATGATGACCTCAAAAAGCTGTATGTATTACAAAGCCAAATTATTAAGCATGAAATGCATAGGAACAAAAAACTTTGAAGTTTAATTATTTAGAATTTTTCTTTTTGCACTTGTACTTCTTTTATTCTCAGCCCCACAATTATTGTAGTTTTAAGTTATATATTGGAGTTGAAATTAATTTTGGAATTATATCTACTCTTTTTAGCTTTATTTTAAATTATCTTTAATATAAACTAGAAGAGCAAGGCATCGTATTTTTGTATACGTAGAACACCCTTTGGTGTGGCCACGAGCATCAGTACCCAACTTCGTAAACGAATTTGGAGTATGTTCGCTATAATAAACATTTCACAGATTAGTAGATTTGGGAAGCTCAGATATTTGTAAATATATGATAAACTACCAAATGTATATTGAAGTACTGTGGTTATACTTCAAAAACAATAAAAAGCTGTTCAAAAACAAAAATTTATGTCTGATAAAATTTTCAAAAAATAATTAACATACTTTTTCTCTTATCCAATTACAACGCACGTTCATATTTAATTAAAATATTTTACTTTTTATTTCAGTTTACAAAATACTGTCTTTCCGAAATAGAAAAAAGTAAATTTTTTCCATAAAACTCTATTGGCAAGGATCCAAATATTTATGACAAAACAAAACCGACACTCACATACGCACTGAGCCAGCCTTCAAAGAAACAAACATAATGACACTTTTCGGTTTTTCACTTGAACTGTTAAGAAGTAGTTGAGCCAAAAATATATGAAAAACTAAAAAAAAAATATACTAAAAACGTATGATATGAATTCTTTTAAGCAAAAGTGTATAACGACAATGCGAAAATGTATAAATCTTTAGTTTTGTTCAAAATATGTCCCACTTAGAATAAAGCGAAAATTTTTAAAACCACTTGTACACCTTTTCCCCTCAGCTCATATAATTTCTTTTTGTTCAAGAAATGAATAACTTTTTTATGTAAGTTTTTGCATTTAACATTATGAATGATTTTTTAAGTCCTCTTTGCCTGCGCTTTTTTCTTAATTTCGTGTTCATGTGAATAGTTTCACTTTCCAAGTGGGAAGAATGAATGTTAGTGATATTATAAGTTGTTTAATAGTATCACTTTATTAACTGAATATTTAAACTAGGCCAATTGAGTCATTAACTAAATATTACTGTCTCATTTCTTATCCTTGCTATCATCTTTATAAGCAACAGAGCTGCCATGAGGTTAAGGAAAAATGTGAGGATGTAGGTTTATCTTAATATGAATATAAAAATACTTTACTGGTATATCTTTACGCATAATCTTATACATTGCTAGCACTAGCGATACCTACATCTTAAGCATTTATCCATATTGTTCACCACAGGTAAATTCTTAGATATACAAGTTTGTCTTTGGGCTTGTAGTCTGCACAATATTCAGAAAAGTTGTTGATCTGAGTCTTAATAGGTATATTAGTCATTACAATGGTCTTTCTTAAGGACCCAAAAAGTTCAAGATCGCGTAGCAAACATTGGTCTTTATTTTGAGTTGGTTCAGTACATTAATCTCGTTATGTGCATAAAAAGATGTACATAGAACAGAATAACAGTTCCTTTTTTTGTATTTGCTACAGAAATACTATTTGCATTTGTGTTTTCAATATTCTATCGTACAGAATACTAAAGTATATTGTATGAGGTAAATTTTCAAACACTGCTGGTACTACACGTTGTAATATCTCAACATATTAAAATTTTTGTCTTTAAGATTTTAAACTGGGCTAAAGTCACACTTTGCTGTAAAATAGATCGAATTCGGAAGGATCCAGGTCGAACAAAAATGGTAAATTGGATAATTTTTTTTTATTTATGTCTGTAAAGGAGGCCACAGACGTTGCGACTGTTGGTACAAATTGAGTAGGTTGTACACGAAATTGCAACGTTTGTGGGCTCGTTGTATTAAGTTGTGTCTTGGTTGTACGAAAGATCAAAAAGTTTTGATTTTTTGCCATGTTGTACAACACTGTCACAACGTTTGTGTGCCTGTCGTATACTATTTTATGTATTATACGTGATTATTCTTGTTGTCACCACCTTGCAGTAAACATTGAATGTGAGTATTATTTGCGGACAACATAAAATGGGAGATATTTACTTGCTCACAAGTTGATTGCAAAATGAAGTTGTGCATGAGATCGCAAACCAAATTGTATCGTTTGTGTGATAAGCATACACTTGATTAGTAACTGACTTGTACCAATGGTCGCAAAGTCTGTGGCTTGCATAAAGATACCTTTTCGATCTGATGGCAGATTACTAGTCAGTCATTAATGCAATGGTTACATACAAAAGAGGTCGTATGGGTTTTTTTTTGTAATGATTATATCATATAGGTATATTTGAAATATGCAGCTTTTACAAAGCCCGTGATTGTATTGCGAAATAAGCAGTACAAACAACGCAAAAACTGTCTGTATGGTTCATATGACGAAATTTGTGAAAAATTTTGATCAACATTGGTTTTTTCATACGAAAAATATGACAAGTAACCAATCATAACTAGACCTTGAAAGTATGCTGCTATTGTGTATGTTTTTGAAAAAAAACCAATTTGTTTGTTGTAAATTCTACACGAAAAAAGGGGTGCTCATCTTATTTCGCATGAAGACTCAAAATGTTTTACAGACCAACCTAAATTATGACGCAAAGCGCAACGTAATTTAACGCTTAGGTTTAACGCTGAAATGAGTAACCTAAATTAATTCAGTTAGCCGACCGTAACGTTGATGTGACAGAAACGATCAGCACATGCAACTACATCAACGTTGCGTTAGGCTAAATGATCATTTAGAGTGTTAACGTTGTGCCAGAAACAATAAGGTTTACTCACTTTGATTAACCCTAGAACGTCATCCTTCGTCAAAATGACGACGCGCGATTTTATTTTTAAATTAAAACCTATTTTTTGTTTTTGTTTTGGTCTCATTTTTCGTGTAGCTTTAGTCGCTTGCAAGCTGTTGTTGGGTAAAGACGTGCAGCGAACTGCGCACATGGTAAGTGTTATTTTTTTCGTTTTTAAATTTTAGCCGTAGTCAAAATGACGAAGGATGACGTTTGTGTAACTTTAAGTTTTTTGATTTTTTTTAGCACGAATAATTGTAGTATTTCGAAGATGGCTAATCAACGATCTCTAACTGACGAACAAATTGAGCAGTTCCTCTCTTGGACTGACAATAACGATGAACTCGAAAGCGAAATAGGTTCTGACTCAGAAGTCGAGCAGGATGAAATCGTTGAAAATGCTACCTCATCAGACGAGACAACTAATGCGGACGAAGATGACATTCCATTAAATATTTTGAGAGCAAAATCGAACGTTATTACGTGCGATAAATCTATACTTCGAGGAAAAAACGGTCATAAATGGTCATCTGTCAAAAATACGACACATCGTTATGGACTTAACATTGTACATAAAAGCCGAGGACCAACGCACCTATGTAAAAACATAATTGATCCCTTCGAATGTTTCAAACTATTTATAACAAGAGATATCGTTGATGAAATTGCACAGTGGACAAATGTCGAGATAACTCAACGCCAATCAGTCTTACTAGCAAATACGGATCAGACGCAACGACGGAACACAAATGCAAATGAAATATATGCAGTTATGGGTATATTAGTGTTGACTGCTGTTAAAAAAGATCAGCATTTATCTGTGGAGGAATTATTTGACAGATCTTATTGTGGATCCAAATACATAAGCGTACTTACCAAGGCCAGGTTTAAATTTCTTATGTCGTGCTTACGTTTCGATGATAAGTCACTACGCCTCCAATTAGCCGGTGATAAATTTGCTCCGATCAGAAAAGTATGGGAAATGTTTGTGCAGAAATGCAGGGAAAATTACAGTCCTGGTCCATACCTCACAGTGGATGAGCAGCTTTTGGCATTTAGAGGCAGATGCAGTTTCAAGATGTATATTCCGAATAAGCCAGCTAAATACGGTATTAAAATGGTAATGTTGTGTGATAGTGGAACAAAATACATGGTGGACGCAATTCCATATTTAGGTAAAAATTCAAACACCACTTCAATGCCTCTTGGAGAATTCTATGTGAAAGAACTTACCAAAACTGTACATGGCTCAAACCGCAATGTTACAATGGACAACTGGTTCACGTCGATACCTCTTGCGAAATCGTTAGGAAAAAGTCCATACAATTTGACAATTGTCGGCACTCTTCGCTCAAACAAAAGAGAAATTCCAAATGAGCTAAAACAAAACAAAGGTCGTAAATGCGGTACGGCCATGTTTTGCTACGACAATAACTTAACCCTGTTATCTTATAAACCAAAGCCAAGCAAAATGGTTTATCTTCTATCATCATGTAACGAACAGGGCACTATAAATCCCAACACAAATAAACCCAGCATGGTAGAATTTTATAATAGTACCAAAGGAGGAGTTGATACATTCGACCAGATGTGCAGTATTATGAGCTGTTCAAGAAAAACGAACAGGTGGCCGTTATGCGAATTTTTCGGAATTATGAACATATCATTTATTAATTCATATGTAATTTATTCGCACAATATGCTTCGAGCTGGTCAAAAGCCTCTAAGCCGCGTTAATTTTATGAAAAACCTTTTCTCGGGACTCGTTCAAAATCAACTGAATGACAGGCTTGATATGCCAACAATAACCTCCAATGTCAGGAATGATATCCAAAACCAGCTGCAAATCAATAACTCCACAGATTCCGAAAATATAACTTCAAAAAACCCCACTGGAAAAAGAAAGATATGTGCAGTTTGTCCCTCTTCAAAGCGAAGAATGACAAATGTAGTGTGTGCAAAATGCCAAAAAAGGCTGTGTGGCGAGCACAAAATTGAAGTTTGTGCCTCGTGTTTTACATTACATAATTTACCTCGAAACTAATGTTCCTTTTTTAGTTTAATATATATATTATAAGAAAGTAAAAGACTTAATTGAAAAAATGTGCCATATATTATATTTTTTATGTTTTACAATTAATTGTTTAAAAAACCATGCCAACTTAAGGAAGGCTGTGAAATGTTAATTTTATGTTACAGATTAAAAAAAAATAAATGAATTTCTTTAAATATTAATTAAAAAATAACTAAATATAAATAATAAATCTATTTTGATGCTTATTTTTTCTCAAGAAGTATTTTATAGGCTCTTGAAGTAGGTCGTAGTCAAAATGACGAAGGATGACGTTAGTGTACAAAAAATAAGGATGACGTTCTAGGGTTAATAAAAAACTCTAAATAGAAATAAGAAATAGAGATGAAGACGCTTAATTGAGCTGAAAGTATCTAAATTTACATTACCGAACAATTAACAACAGTACTTTTGCAGCCAACTTCACTTCTTTACGCGCTGTCAAAATTGGATTTTTCCAATTGCAAAGCGTTGACGCCGCGTTATTTCGGTTGGTTTCATACATTTTGTATGGGCATTTGTATGGAAATTTTGACAGCCAGACAACGCTTTGCGTCGTAATTTAGGTTGGTCTGTTAGACACATTTCATATGTTTTTCACAAAATAAACAGAGTACAGTATAATTCGTTTATAAGCCACACCGCCTATAGTCCATTTTCGCTTATACGCCAACAAGATTTGGTTTGAAATATCTTAAGTATATGCAAGTTATGGAAGATATAATCCAAAATGCAAAAGTCAAAAATAATATATTTTGTAATCATAATTTTATGAAGATACTACTCATATTGAAGTAGATATTATTTTTATTTTAGCAATCGTAATGCAATATTTTTGAATTGAATACACAAGGAAGTCATTTCTTAACGTTTTTTTTTCTTTGTTAAAAGAAATAACTATATGGCGGGAATTCGCATATAAGCCACAAATTGGCTTATATAAAAATTAAGATATAGTCCAATTCGCCTTATAGTTCACAAAAAGGCTGCAAATGGGTCAATGGACTATAAGTGAATTTTGCTGTAGTCCACAAAAAGGGTGCAAATGAGGCAGTGGACTATAAGCGAATTTTACTGTACTACTTCTGCAACAATTTTTCGTGAGTAATTTGTGTAAGTTTTTTTATATGGACTTTTGACAGCACTTCGCACGAAATGATGAACAGAGTACCATGCTTAACAGAGAAATGTATGAGTTGATTCACTTTCGCTCTCCACTCACATTTATAAAGCCAACGAGAATTAATTTTATCAGGTAGTGTTGATTCTAAAACAATTACAACTTTACAATAACATTTGACATCTTAGCTTCTATGTCAGCATATACAAATTTTTACATGCGAGCCTCAAATTTGCGGAAAAAAGTAGAATAGCTGTGCTTATAATATCACCTGTATAAATCCAACTTGATAAAGCTTTTGTTATGTTTTTTAACATCAATATGTGCTAATGATATTGCTTGCAGTGTTAACTCTCTTTCAACTGACTGTCATTAAGTCAATCTTGTTTTTTAAGTGCTGTTAGCAAAAGAAAGTAAAATATTGTTAAAATTATTGTAAAATTATTGTAAAAAGCTATTTAAAAGTGTTTTTAGAAAATTTAACATAATAAACTCAGAAATAATAAGAAATGTAGAAAATGGAGCAGAAGCAAAATATGGGCTGTTTTTTTTGCCAAATTGAAAAAGACGATGGTAGTGTTAACTTTTTAAGAAGCATTCAAAACAATCATGATGTTTCATTACTTTTGTGAATCATATGAATAAAGAGACATTGCAAGCAGTGCCAGGCATTTGCCAGGCACAACTGTCTCGTTGATATGAATCATGCATTAGAATCATATGCGGGAGATACCGGATAATCTTTTTCTTGGACCAGCACTCAGGGTATGACCCCTACTCATGCAATGCATTGTGCTGGAACTACGAAAGTTGGTTGCGAGAAGGAGGATAAAGGGAGTAGTGTTTGTGGAGGTTTGATTTGCATCTTCGAACATTGAAGTTGACAGGAAAAACCTCTGCAGGGAGTTTATTCCACATACGAACAGTTCGGCCAAAGAACGAGTTCTGCCTATAATGCGTAATCCGATTCACTGGCGTATCGACCACAAATGGATGTACCCTTAATAAAAAGCGTGTTATTCGCAAAAAAGAGCGGATTTCGGGAACCAGTTCCCTGATTTCATCAGAGCACATTCCATTGTAGTAACGATAAAATAGCGAAACGCACCCCACATTGCGTCGATGCTCAAGCGAGTCAATAGATTTGACTATCCTACTGTCACCGATGAGCTTCTTCACCCTCTCCTGCACGTGATTAATCGTATCCTTCATGTTTTGTCGCATGGCCCTAATCTCCAACAGACTTGGCCTATTGCTGTATGTTAACGAAAGGCAGATGCTGCTGTCATCTGGTCATTAAGGCCATTAAGAAAAATAAAAAATAGGGTAGAAGAAAGAACGGATCCTTATGGTGCCCTTGAATTAATCTTGAGCTCGTTGGATGAGATCCCACCTATAACAACCCGTTTAGTACGATCCCTGAGAAATCTCGATATAAATCGAGAGAAGTCATCACCAACACCAAGAGCAACAAGTTTTGCCAGAAGCGCACCATGCCACACTCTATCAAACGCATCAGAAATATCTAAAGCCACCACCTTACTCTCGCCAAAATGGTGTATGAAGTGACACAATTTTTCTGAAAAGAATGCCAGTAAGTTACCCGTTTGGCGTCCTCTACGCAAGCCATACTGGCCGACGCTAAGTAAGCTGTTGAACTCCAGACATCTCACAATATGGAAATTCACCACACTTTCCATCACTTTGGATAGTGCAGAACATATTGCGATTGGGCAGTAATTCTCAGGGTTGCTAGCCTCTCCCTTTTTACAAATAAAAAACAAACAATTTTTTGGTGGTTTACAAAACAATTTTCTAAAAATCCAGTTTTAGAGATATCTTTTAGATATTTTCGCCAAAATAACTTTGTATAAAATACGGTAATAAGCATATTCAATAGAGCATTGAAAAACCTACTTTTTTGTTCTCAAATAATTGGTATAATAGTTTAATAGAGTAAAATAAAATATGTAAATTGATTATAATAACTTCCATTTATTTTTGAAGCTATCATACCTGTCTATAATATAATGCAATGAAAATAACCAACCTTTTTCCTTTAAGCTAAAAATATAACTTTTTGTGCAGTCCAAAAAAAATTTACACTTTATACTTTTATCACTTATGAAGATATCTGTAACTTTCTTAATATTCAGTAAAATGTTCTCATTTGTTAGTGGGCGACTAAAAACACATCTAGTTCTAAATTGTGTAAGCTAAATATGTATTAAAGATTTAAGTGATTTATTAATGAAGCCTGAAATGTGACTTAATGATGAAACAGAACTGGGGCTAGACGAGTTTTTCCATACAAATTGTCATTAATCATACGCCGTAAAAAGCAGTCATGGGATAGATAGTAGAAATACAACCTCACGGTTGCGTCTGCGTTTTTTTTATATGAATATTTGACAGTTTAAAACTTCCAAAGAAACCGCATGAAAATAGAATTTATTCTAATTTTATTGCGTTTTCTCATTTTTTAATAACTCTCTTCCAATTGTTGCCATAGTCAGCAAAAATTTTCATGTTTTTGTGAACAAAAAATAAAAATGTTAATAATTTGTTGTGAATGACAACGAAAGAGAGAAAACAAAATATGAAAAAAATTAATACAAAATTAAATTAGCAAAATAAACCAAAAACTTACAATATTTATTGAAATTATACAGACTTTAAATTAAATTACTATAAATTCTGAAAAATTTATGGGAAAATAAGTGCAAATTGTGTGGAAAATTCTATATAATGGCAAGAAAAACCTTATATGCCACCGCAGTTCATTTAATTTGTTATTTCTTTGAGAAACGAAAACCGCTCCCGCAGCCATGATATTGTATTTCTACCCAAAATTTATTTAATTTTGAAAACGTTTTTTCTCATGCTTGCAGTTTTAGCCACTCATTCTGTCAACAATGTTGCCGTGTTTTAATAAAATTTCATACAATTTTCATACGAAATATGAGAATAAAAGAAAATAAACAATAATATGCAACTTAGCCATTTTCGGGCTAGATTAAGCCCGTTTTAAGTTACTCAAAACGCAAAAAATTATTTTTAGCCCCATACAAAATAACGCGTAAGTCTAGCACTTTTAACAATTATCTTTTAGCCCTTCTAGCTCTTTTTTACTTTTTGATCAATGTGGGTACATATTTTTACTTTTTATGAACTATTTCTTCTTTTATTCTAGCAATAGCGACTTGTGAACTAACATGTCAATATCGTTTTTACTCATTTTCTTTTGTTAGTTTGCTTTAAAAGTAATAAAAAACAATAGTTTAGATTAATATTCTATTTCATTAAAAATTGGTTGTGATTTTAAGTTCTCCCCAAAATTTAAAAGTGTTTTGATTTTGAAAAGAAACACTTTATAAGTTAGCCCTTTTTTTCCGCTTTTTCGAAAAATTGTACTGGATATTGCTTTATACGTAACTTTTTTCAATTTAGCCTTTTTTAGCCCCTTTTTCAAAAATTTTTGCGCGTTTTGAAGCTACTGCCGTCGATTTAGTTTTGGGCCGGTTTATTTGGTAGCGTTTTTACCTGAAGTTGCAGACTTAGTTCTGTTTCATCATTTATTTTTTTTTATTGAAATTGTAAAAAAATACCAAACTTGATTATATTTAAAAAATATGTCAATCTATTTTAATTTGTTGTCCTTTATTTTGAGGATTGGACCTTCATTTATATTAGCCATTGAGCAGAAGTACCAACTTTTTGCTAGCAATGCCTTGCTCTTTTGGAAACATTTCCTGAAGATGTGGCTTGAGCACTCGTCGATTGGGGATGGGAAGCTGATCATACCTTCTCAATCAATTTACACATATTAAAAAAAAACTTTTAAAAACTTTATATGTATCTCAAGAATTTATAGATAGTTCGACTACGTGACTGCATCTTCGCTCATGACTAGTCACCCGTATGTTCACATAATGTTGGATCGCAGACGTTCATTCCCGACAACTTTATAATGTCTCACGATCACCCAAATACACTAAAGGAAAGATTATTTTAATCACGCACGTTCACGCATGAGTAATGTGAATATTCTCCGATCACGTATGCTCACGATAAATTAAAGAAGAAAAAGCTGTCTTATTTTAAAAGTTGCTTGTAGTAATTTTTATGCATTTTTTAAGATTTTTAAAAGAAGGATATTCTAGACCATCGTTTATTAGTTAACCAATATGTACCAAATTTAAATCAGTTGTTAGCATCACATATGTATTACCGCTCCTGAAACTGTTTTCTATTCCGGTGCTTGCAATAGTTATTAAAGGCTTTTTAAGAAAAAATATATATGGCAGAATATCGAGTCCTTGCAATGATTAAGCTAAAAATTGGTACAATTAATAATAGCGCTATTTCTATTTTCAGTATTTTTCAGTATTTTTCAACTGGTTCCATTGAGGAATGTATCTTTATTTTTAATTCAATAAGAGTCCTTGCACACGAGTTTTTTAAAACTTGGTATTTTTCTTAACTACTTTAGTTTATAACAGTATACTGAATTTCATTGGCCTAGGATAATTCCTTTTATTTTTGTCTCATCGTTACATGGGAACAAAGTACTGTGCAGCGAGCCCAAGCTCAAAATCCACCTTATCCTACCAGTCCCATCGCAGAAGTAAACGTTTGATTTTAGTAGCACAATTACTTCTAAATTAAAAAAAAAAGAATTAAATTACAGATACGCATGTGTGTCCACCATGTTTCGCTGACACTTAATAAGTCTATTCGAAGTCGATTCACTTCGCTGATGGTGTTGTTTAGCTTTCCAGTTTCGAAAAGAATTCAGACATTCCAAGTTCCTATAGAAAGTTTTTGTTTTGCTTTACCTCCGGGGATTCTTAGCACCCTCTTTTGGCCGCAGACTGAGGGCCGTGTGTTCTGTGTTGAATTGTTTATATTGTACGATTTTCAAGGAATGATACTTAAGTGGTTTCCCGTTACCTTCTGAAGGGTGTACAGTTTTCCATCTAATTTTCAGCCACTCCTATGGAGTACAGATGATGTTTGCAGTCGCCCAATATGGGAACGGACACTGCGTATGGCTATTGGTTATTTAATCTCGCCAATTGCTCGCCATGTCAACTAGAGCTTCAAATGGTTTATATATATTTCCAAAATATTTTATTCTGCCGCACTGGCATTTTTGTTATACTCATACTCCATACATTTGTTTTTTTTTTATTTTTATTAAAATTCAAATTCGGATGCTTTCACTAAATATGTTGTAACTTTCTAACGTTTTGCCCGATGCTAAGAATTTTTACTTTTTGTACGTTGGAAACAAAATTTTATTTAAGATATGGAGCAAAACAAAAATTTAGAATTTTTTTGCTTTATTGGAGCATTTCAAAATGGTGAATTAAAAATAAAGCAAAAAATTAAATTTTTTTCAAATCTAAGGGCTCGTAACTCATTGAATTTTTATCTGATCAATACAGTTTAAATATGAACTGAAAGAGGAAAAACATATCTATGGATCAGTGCAAAATTTGCTTAATGAAAGTAACCAGTACTTAAGGTTTTTGGAAATAGCTTTATAAACTGCAAAAAAAACATATTTCGCAAATATCTCGAAAACGCTTCTTAAGAAAAATAAATGAATGCTATATTCGTGTTCAGCAGCCCCAATTTAGCTTAAAAATTATCTCATTTCTGAGGAGCATTTTTTGTGGCATAGTGCTATCGATTTCCCGATAAATTAAACTATCTGGGTGGTTATTGTCGAAAAGTTAGTCGGTTGATGTGGACATATTTCTTATACTACCAAACTGCTAAGGCACTTTCATTACATACATAAGTGTATTTGATAAAGCGTTGTGTTTTCGATGATCTGCGTGCAGAAACATGAAAGATCAGTTCACAGACGGCTCAGAGCAGGATAATGGTGATATTGAAGCCGGAGTCTACCTCTTATCGCACATGTGAATGTTTGAATTTGACGCCAGACAGCCAAGAAGCGTTCAAGGACTTACAACCAGATGAAGAGAAGACGCGTCTTCTGATAGATTGTATTGTATTTCGAAAGGAAATTGGTGCCTACAAAAAAAAATTACCTTATGGTGGGTTCCTAGCCATGAGGGTCATATTGAAAGCAAAGTGACCAATTTTTTATCAAACAGAAGAGAGACATTTTGTTACGCTAAATAGAGTCTGGATCCTGCGTGGGGCGGATCCCGTTTTTCAATGGAGTGCTGTAGGCGATCGTAGACAGCTGAAGCCCTTCATTCTGATGCTTTATGAAAAGCAGCTAAGACTAATCAAAAGGTGATTTACGGGTCACTATGGCCTAAGATATTACTAGTTTATTATGGGGCAACTCATTTCTACTTCGTTGGCGTACCACAAAATGAAGTATTTGGTAACAATGGTTGACGGTGCTATCTTATAATTGCATCCTTACTTAAAATACTAAAGTAGTTTTTTGCAATTACTGCCATGCTCTACTTGTTGGCAGGCTTTCTATTATTCTTCTTTATTGTCCTTTTATCCTTAAAATATTTCCTTGCCATTATTTTGTATCCTTTGTTGAGAAGCCAAAGGGAGAGCTTCTACGATACAGAGCAAAATGGCAAACAAACAATTAAATGTTTTAATTTCATTTTTCTTCAAGATTGAAAATAAAAGTTGTATGAAAAGAAATGGGACAAAAACGGAAATCAGCTGCTTTAGTCAATGCAATTAATGTCACGTGAAAAACATTTTTATTTTTGTGGCTCGTAACTGATGGCTGTGGCATCACAATAACATCAAAAGCAACTAGCAGCATGACTTTCAACTCTAAAATCAGTTCTCTTGTTGGCTTAATGAACGAAGCAAAACTCAAACAAATAGTAAAAAAGTGGATTAAGTCAAGTGTTATTCCACATTTTTTATTTATAGTCACTAGTATTCTTGCTACTATTCATGAACGGTTGTGTTTCTTCTTAAATAAAATTGTGTTGATAAGCAAAGTGTGCAAAATATATCGATATTTTCTTAAAAATATATCGATATATATCGTCGATATTTTTAATTTCAATATATCGATATTTTTTCCAAATATATCGACAGTATCCAATTCGATATTTTTTTAGCTTTGATTCTGTTTTTCGTTCAATTTTTAAAAACATATCGGCACAGTCTTCATCAAGTAGAATATTACTAATAAAATTTTTTGTTTTATTTATAATATTTTGTCTATTCGAAAAATTATCATTCTTTGAATGTAATTTGGTTGATGCATGTTCCATGAAATATTGGTGCAACAGTAAGGATCTTGGAAACTAACTCTTTCCAGCTTAATTATTTATAAGAAATTTATTGTTTTGTTTTATTTATCGAAAAAATTTGGGGACTACGTATGAATTATCAATGTTGAAAATATATCGATATTTCGATATATCGATATTTTTTATTCGATATATATCGATGCCGATCGATAATTAAAAATATATCGATATTGATATATATCGATATATTTTCACTTTTCCATCCCTACAAAGTACAATCAAAGAAATCTCAATGCAATAATTAAGAAGAAAAGGAAAGCAATAAAAATATATGAGAAGATAGAAAATCGCAAAATTCTTTTGTCATTTACACTTGCTAATTACCCGGTAGTTTATGATTAGCATTTGGACAATTAAAACAAGAGGATTCAGTCTCCTCTGTATGTATACCTCGAATAGAGGCTTCGATGTGTAAAGATTTTCTTTTACCCTCTCTTGATTAAGAAAATCCATATCCTCCAAGCTGAAAGCTGACTCGGAAGAACATATGTAGACAGCGAATCCACTATTCGATATAGGCGAACGTTTACGCCCTGCTATTGGATTTTGTAGGTTGGTAGCTTATGTCTAAAATCTATTACACAGTTCTGCCTGAATTTCGGGCTGCCATAAGAAATACATACGTATGTGTAAATAAATAAGCTGAAATTTAGATTTGAAAATTTTTCAGACAACTTTCTTTTTGGTAGTACGCAGTTGGAAAGAAAAATCAACCCAATTTTTGTCTAATACAGGGATGTGATGATATCAATTAGTGGATATTTTTTCTCGTCAACTGAAAAAAATTAATGTTTAGGCAAGGAATTATTAACTTTTTATTTTTGTGTCGTCTTTTGAATAACATTTTATGTTTTGTACATTATAATTAATAAATGTAAGTGAATTTTGCGTATATAACAAAAAATTTCTCTACACAACCATTTTTGGGTGTAGAAATAAAAAAAAATTTCGAACCTCAAATTAAGGCAGAACTTCGTACTAGGCTTAAATTTAGAAAAAATCCACTTGGAAGAACATTAACTTTTTTTTAATATGTAAAGATCAAAAAATTTTCTACTGTGCACAAGAAAAAATAATAAATTTTTGCGGTCTGAATAACTCCGAAACCGTAGAGAGTATAAAATAATGATATTAGAATGATTTCAAGGTGATTAAAGCTAAAATAACAAAAATTTTTGAATTTGAAGAAAATGTAAACGCAGTTTCAAAGCGGACAAATCAGTTTGTTTAAAAATCAAATTTATTTATCACTATGTTACCTGGTTCGAAAAATATTGTCTGACATTGAGAAAAAATTAAGTTGTAATTCTGTATTGATTTTTATATCAAACTAGAAGACCCGGTGTGACGAAGCTCCCATCCCAACGAAATAAATTAAAGAAATGTACATTGAAAAAAACACAGTTCCTTCTTCGTGTACTCAAAATAACTAATAAAAAACTGAAATAGCGAAAATATTAATTTGATTTTGGTTACACTGAGAATAAATTTGGATTGTAAACAGTTTCTTGGTGGAAATGGAGGGATGACACGGGGTCAAAATAATTATGTTTTAATTTTCCTTTATCTTCACAACAATGGGGTAGTAAAGCACATCGGGTGAGGCTAGGCTAATTACAAATTGCTTTGTGTGGGGGGTGTAAGTCTCCTCTCCTCCTATACCACCAGGATTTTGTTGAAAAGCGCAATTTAACTTACAATAAATTAAGTCCCGTTGTTATTCTTCAGATATAGGAAAATTAATAATTGCTTTATATGGGTAGGGTTGTTATCCGTCCTCTTTTTCCCGGACACTGTCCACATAATTGGCATTGGATATCCAGCTTATGTTGTAAATAATACAGGACATGAGAAATGTGGTGTTATTCTAAGACGTTTAATTAATAATATGTATTTAAAGTATCGATGGTGTTGTGTAAAAAGGCCCAAAATAATATACATAGCTATAAGCAAGAATTCAAAATCTTTATTTTATTAACAATAAGACATTTTAACCGAACAATGAAAGTTTATTTAAAGTCGGTAGTGGGGATAGATAGAATAAAATCGATATATCGATATTTTCTTAAAAATATATCGATATATATCGTCGATATTTTTAATTTCGTTATATCGATATATCGATATTTTTGAGTTCTCAGAAGGATTTTTTCGGATGAATTTTTTGTTTTTTTGTTATGATTTTTACCCTTTTTCGGAAACTAAATATACAAATTCCAAAAAAGTAGCAAAAACATGTCCGCTAGTTTTTTTTTTTTGTTCTTATGATGATGCTTTTGTTATTTGGTGTATACCTTAGTTAGATCCGAAGATAAAAGGTTACCGAATTTGCTCGTTTTACACCTTTTTGCCCCCTTAGCTTATGAATTTCTTAAAATCCCTTCTTAGTTGATCCGTGCATCGAAAAAGAAACCTACATACAAAATTTTTGTCTATTCAAAATAAACATTCAAACTACATAACAAATAGTTGTGCAGGAAAAAAGTACCAAAAAGACCTCCTAATTTTACGCTTTATACATCCAAACATAAAAAAATTACCAAGTGAATTTGATAGCTTCTAAAGGAGAGAAGAAACCATTTTAAATTTCATTTCTATCTTTGTTATATTAGGAGATAAACGGCTTAATAAAAAAGTACCAAAATTATATTTTTACCCTTTTTCGGCCCATAAATGTACAAATTTTAAAAACTATCAAACATCTGTCCGATCGTTTTTCTATCTTGTCATGATGCTTTTGGAATTTTATGTCTACCTTACTTAGATTCGGAGGTATAAAATTACCGATTTTATCCGTTTTTATCCATTTTAATCCCCTTAGAATTTAAATTTCCAAAAATCTCTTCTTAGTGAATATATACAATCATATGCATTCAGTATTTATATCAATGTGCATAAAAAAGAGTTGTATGGAAAAATGTACCAAAAAGAGCTACCAATTTTACCCTTTATGTATTCGAATTTAAAAAAACTGTCAAAATGTGTTTGAGAGCTTCATAAGCAGAGAAGAATGCATTAAAAATTTAATGTCTATCTTCATTAGTTTAGGAGATAAACGGTTAACAAAATAGTACCAAAATTATATGTTTACCCTTTTTCGGCCCTTAAATGTACAAATTTCATAAAAGTACCAAACACCTGTCCGCTCATTATTGTATCTTATTATAATGCTTTTGGAGTTTTATGTTTTTTATGTTTTATGTTCGAAGATATAAAGTTACCGATTTTACGGAGGTCATTTTTTGATATTTGTATGGGAATATAGAGGCAAATCTAAATGCCATATCTCCGGAACCACTGCGCCGATTTCGTGCAAACTTTACATAAACCATCTACATACCATCTCTAATGCACCCTGAAGTTTTGGTTGAAATCGCTTGACCCGTTTTGCAGTTAATAGTGACATCAAAGTGTACACTTCTTTTTATATATATATATATATATATATATATATATATATATATATATATGTATATATATATATATATATATATATATATATAGATTTGTTGGTGTATTGAATCGCTAATGATGGACGTTTTCGGACAAAGTAACTTTTTTTCATAGTGTTATATTAGCTTCCTTAAACTGTTATACTTTATATTAGGGATGTGCGATTAATCGATTAATCAAATATTTTGATTAAGCAAAATTGTGATTAGTCAATTAATTGATTTGATTATTCAAATTTGAATAATTTTATTCAATTTAAGAAAACAACAATATTTCAAACAAAATTAATTTAACACATACAAATATAAAACAAAAGATGTACAAAAAAGTGTAAAACAAAAGCATAAAATAAAAAAACAACAGACAAAAATTAAAAACACAAATTATTCAATTGTTCAATATATAAATAAATTATTCAAAATCATGATTAATCCAATAATCCTCATTGCGAATAATCAAGTTTAAAATTATTTGATTAATCAACATTTTAATTAATAAGGATTCTTGATTAATCGATTAATTGATTAATCACAATTTTGATTAATCAAAAATTTGATTAATCGATTAATCGCACTTCCCTACTTTATATATTTGATACTACAGTAAAGTTTTACAAGCGTAAATACAGAAATTTTTTTTTAATTTTCTAAATCTTTGTAGATACAAAAAAAATTATACCAGAGAGGGAGTCCCTGAAAATTTATTGGAATCTTTATGTATATATTATAGAGTAATATTGTTCCGAAAATTAGCTGCGAGACTTGCGTATGCGACTTTTACATCGGTTTTTCTAACTATACACCTTTCTCAAATTTTCCTGCTTGTTTGTACTTCTATATGACTTTGTTGTAGTTTGCTTCCGAACCCGCTTGTTATTAAATTAAAATGCTAATGAAGTAGTCCTTTTCAGTTTTAAAACATATTTTTAATGCATTTTGAAACTTGAATGCACATTGAATTTTATTTTTTGAAGCACTTTGAATTTTTAAAATTGGTCGTATATAGCAACATATAGCGCCCACTGTGTTAAAAATAGCTAATTTAACAATTAAGTTATGAGTTTTTGTCGAACTGTATGGGCTTATATTAGGGAGTAACGATACGCCTTTTTGCCGATTCGATACCGATACTCAAAAAGAAATATCGGCGATTTTTTTTAAGAAAAGTAACACAATCAGGCAATTCATGCCTACCAGTTAATTAATTAATTGTTACCTTCTTTAGGAAAGGGATAGTGTAGAGAGAACAGGCGGTGAAGTGGGAGAGAGATAGAAAGCGCGCTACTATGAGCCGAGTTGGTTGTGAGAAAATTTTAAGAAGCTCTTTAAGAAGGAAATGGATGACATACAATCGCTAGTACAACAAATAAAAGCAAAATATGCCACTTGTGCGATCTTAAAATATGTAAGCCGTACTGTAAAACAGAACTATCCAAAATGTAGCAATAATGTCTGAAATGAACATAATGGTGGAGTTCCCGCAACATTCGGTAACTGTTTAGTGCATTTTAACACTATGCCTTTTTAGCCTGTCTTTTTTTACAATTTTCTTTTAAAAACCCTACGAAAAGTCACGCACGTTTACATTACAGACTTTTTCTCAATGCCTTTTTTGAAGATTATATACATACTTAATGCTGAGAGTACGAAAATGATAAAGAGAAATATAGAAAAATTCTTCAAATTTCAATTAATTCGTGCCTTATTTCTTACCCTGCTAGCTCCTGAGCACTTCTCTCTCTCTCTCTCTCTCTCAAACTAAAAAGCCTGCCTTTAAAGCCAGCAAGAAAGGCACAATTTAAATTGCGTGTTACTCAAATTTATGCACAATCGAGGGTGAATACATTTGATGCACTGACGCATCGGAAGTCTAAACATTCGGCAGACTGTTAAAAAGTTAAATGGGCAATTACAGTAATTGCAATCAATTAGTATATGAATTGATTTAAAAAAAATTTATTCAATCATTTTTATCATATTGATTTCAAATCATACAATAAAGTATAACATTTTGAATGCAACCAAAAGATTGGCAATCCTTAACGTGAAATCATGTAATTGCAGTTAAATCGATTGCAATCCTTTACAACTCTGGTATTTACATACTCAAATATGCATATATTATTCCATTTGATGTTGGCTGTTTATCATCTGGTGGTTATTGTTGCAGGTTTTCATTCTTTTTAACTTTTTCGCAAAAGTTATTGTTCATATGCCTGCTTTTGGTTGATATGCGTTTCTTATTCTTTCGTTATTTGTATCCTTGTGTATTTACTTATTTATTCGTTTGAGTTCACTTATTATAATTTTGTATTTTATTTATACATATTTATTTATTTATTTTTGTTGCGTGTATGGTATGTAAGATTGTGGGTTTTATTTTTTCAGTGAGAAATGTAGCAATATTTTATAATATTATCTTTATTTCTTTGTTGTTTTAGTGTTAAATTTTACTGTCAATAATGCTGCTAAAAACTCTAAAAGAATATGATGGAAATTATTATTTCATACATACATATGTAATTACATATGTATATATAACTATGTATGTGTATTATATAGAGATTTATGACAAATCATGTAGCTATTCAAAATTGTCCTTCTTAAGTTGGTGATCCCTAATAGAAACATATCTATACTTCTGACTTATTCCATATAAAACCAACGACTGATTGGGCCTGACCCCTCCGTATCGAACAAAGCTTGGTATGGTGTTAAGTCTTGTACAGCTAACATTTCACCAAAAAAATTTGAGGAATATTTCCAGTAGTTCCCAAATGATGATGCATTTAATGTATGAAAAATCAGACAATTTGCTTGAAAATACTTTCATATACGTGGTTATAACTTTTTTAATATATAAGCTAGAAAAATGATTCATGTCTTGTTTTAAAGGCATTATAATAGCGCTTTAACAACTATAAAAATAAAAAAGTTATCACAATTATAGAAATCTTGTTTTTATAATCCGCGATTCATGATCCTGTAACTAAAAAATGGTTTTTTAAAAATATTCAAAAATATATATATTAATGTTTAACCCATCCACTATGTCGTCACCAAATCTCCATATGGTACTCTTACAGGTTCCTGAGTTATTAATATAACTTTTAAACAAAGCAGAAATTTTAATAAAATTTTTAGTAACACCGGCACGCAAAAAAGAAAAATTGATCTCGGAATTTGACCAGAACCACTTACCTACATGTGTTTTGACGACCTGAATCCGAATCTCAGGTCCGTTTTACTCGTAAACCATCAAGATTTCGAATAAAGTTGTAAACATCTGGAAAGCTGTAGTTTTTCGGAATTTACTCGAAATTTTGAGGGTATACGAGTTAAACTGACCTCGAATTCAGATTCAGCACGTCGAAATACATATAGGTAGGTGGGTCTGCTCAAATGTACGCCCGTATTTTTTGTGCCAATACCAGTGCACCGGCACACAACAAAATGGTTTGTACATTTGACCAAACTCACCTACCTATACATACATGTTTATTTATCTGCTGAATATGCATCTAAACTCCGTTTGGCTTGCACTCGCTCACATGTCGAGTAAATTTCGAAAAACTGGTACAGCTCTCGAAAAACTGAAATTTTTCGCAATTTACTCTTTATTTTGAGATTGTACGAACCAAACGGACTCCAGATTCGAATTCAGTGCGTAAAAAAACATATACATATATAGATAGATAGGTCTCGTCTAATTTACAGTCCATTTTTTGCGTAGCTGTGTACCGGTGTATTGGCAAAGACGAAAAGTGGGGCGTAAATTTTGAGCAGACCCACCTACCTACATGTATTTTGATGCGCTGTGGCCGAATTTGAGGTCAGTTTAACTCGTATACCCTCAAAATTTCGACTAAATTGCGAAAAACTGCCGTTTTTCAGATTTGTACAACTTTTGCTACTTTATTCGAAGTCTTGATGGCTTACGAGCCAAGCGGACCTCAGATTCGGATTCAGGGGTTCTGGTCAACTGTAGAGAGCAATTTTTCTTTTTTGTGTGCCGGAGTGAGTAACCTGAATGGCAGGCTAACACAGATGCGTCTCAGGTAATTAGGTGATAATTAAATTGCAAATAGTCACTGAAACTCAGAAACGAAAGGACATCGTAAAACCTTCAGAAGGCAACGGGAAACCACTGAAGTACAAATCCCTAGAAAAAATTCATGCAAGTTGCAACAAATACACGGCCCTCAGTCTCCGGCAATACGAGGGTGCTAAGAATCCCCGGAGGAGAAAACTAAAACAACATTAAAAATTGCTACATGGAACGTTCGAAGTTTGTATGAAGCGGGAAAATTTATTAATACTGTTCAAGAAATGAAACGTCTCAATATTGGTATTCTCGGTATTAGCGAGACATGGTGGCCAGGCTCTGGAGAATTTCAATCAATTGACTGTAAGATGTACTACTCTGGCAGTAACAGTAGCCAACACAGACGTGGTGTTGGAGTAATCATTGCAAAAGAGTATATAAATTGCATTGAAGAATTCATTCCCTACTCAGAAAGATCGTTATTACTCAAGATAAACGCAAAACCGCTAAAGCTAAACATTATTCAAGCATATACACCTACAGCTGATAGTGGCGAAGAAGAAATTGAAGAGTTCTATCTGGAAATTTCAGAATTATTAAAGCTTACTAAAGAACACAATCTTAATATTGTAATGGGTCATTTTAACGCAAAAGTTGGGAATATATCTTTGCATAATATCGTTGGAAATTATGGTTTGGGGTCAAGAAATGAGCGTGGTGACCGTTTAATTCAATTCTGCCAGGAAAAAAGACTGACAATTTGCAACATCTACTTTTGTTTACCGCCTCGGCGGCTATACACTTGGAAATCTCCACAGGACAACGACCATAGCATCATCCGGAATCAAATAGATTTCATAATGATATATAAAAGATTTAGCACATAAATCAAAAACGCTAGTACTTACCCTGGTGCAGATGTGCCATCAGATCATAATTTACTATCAGCAACAGTAAAGTTAAAACTGACATCAGCAAAGAAACAAACGCAATCTGGACAAATCAATGTCGAAAAACTGAAAGGCGAGGCAATCAAGAATAGCCTAATAACTGAAATTAACAACAGACTATAGTTGATCAATTGTGATGATGTTTATGATAGCTGGGAAAACACTACCGAAATTATAAAAACCGTGGCGAAGAACAAGCTTGGGCTAAAACGTAATAAACCCAAAAACCAATGGATAACAGAGGAGATATTGGAACTTATGGACGAAAGGAGGAAATATCGCAATGTTAATGTAATTGACTATAACAGACTAAATAGAATTATAAGAATAAAGATACGACAGGCAAAACACACGTGGTTAGAAGGACAATGTATAGAAATAGGAAACCTTCAATCACTCCATGACGACTTTAACCTACATAAAAAACTTAAGGGCTACAAAGAAAAAGAGCTCCAACTGTTTTAGTTAACAACCATAATGAAATAGTTACAGAAATAGAGAAGAAAAAATATGTATGGGAAACCTATATTCGCCAACTATTTCCCGACGACTCTAGATCCGCAGACTCTTTAGATGAAAGATCACAACTTATGGGCCTACCCATTACGAAAGATGAAATAAGAAAAGCTATACGAAATTCTAAAAACAATAAGGCTGTAGGATTTGACCAATTACCAGCAGAACTCATCAAACTTATAAACGATGATAACCTATATATTCTAGTAGAACTATTTAATAAAATTTATGAAACCGGTATGTACCCAGAAGATTTGTTAAAATCATCATTCATTACAATCGCAAAGAAAAATAATGCCAGGAAATGTTAAAATTACAAACTGATCTCTCTAATGAATCACGTCTCGAAAATATTTCTGAAAATTATCCAAGAACGATTGTACGGTATATGCGAAGCATCACTTGGACGCAATCAATTTGGCTTCAGAGACGCAATGGGAACCAGGGAGGCGCTATTCTGCATACAAGTTTTAGTTCAAAACTGCAGAGATGTTCACAAGGATGTTTTTCTTTGTTTCATTGACTACGAAAAAGCCTTTGACAGAGTACAGCATGACAAGTTAATGAAAATCCTTGGAGAACTACGTATTGATGAAAAAGGCATACGTTGCATTAAGAACCTTTATTGAAGGCAAGCTGCAGAAGTTCGTGGTAATGATTTTACCAATAATTACATACCTATTAATAGAGGAGTTCGCCAAGGCTGTATTTTATCGCCTCTCATATTTAACATTTATTCTGAAGCAATCTTCCAAGAAGCCATCGGAACAATTGAAGCAGGAATTAAAGTGTCAACGGTCAGTTTATTAATAACATACATGATATGCCGATGACATAACTATTCTAGCTGATAAAATGGAAGATCTTCAAACGATATTACAAGCCGTCAATGATCACAGTAACAACTTTGGCTTGATTGTAAGTCGATCAAAAGCATTGTACCCAAATGCTACACTGACGGTCAATAATCAACACATAGAAAGAGTAAACAAATTTTTATATCTTGCCTTCTTGCTACATGAACAGTGGAATTGTGAAAATGAAATAAACCGAAGAATAGAAATGGCCAGATCATCGTACATCAAGTTTCAGAAAATTCTTACAAGCCGTGAAGTGAACTTATCCCTTCGGATTCGTTTTATGAAGTGCTATGTGTGGTCGGTACTCATGTATGGCTTGGGAACATGGTCAATAAAAATAACATCAATGAACAAAATTGAATAGGACACATTGTCCGAGGAGAAAAATATGAAATGCTACAATTGATACTGGAGGGACGAATTGAAGGAAGAAGAGGTATGGGAAGAAATCAGATGTCGTGGCTGCGTAATATTAGAAACTGGACAGTGCTAAATACCATAGGAGATCTTATCCACACAGCAAGAAGAAGAGAAAAGTTTGCTAATATAATTAATAATATATCCTAAACTTTTAGTATAAATTTATATAACAAAGAAAATTGTATTATATAGAAATATGCATGTAATCACTTAAATCCAGTAATGGATAGGTAATAAAAGAAGAAGATAACCGTTGAAGCGCTATTATAATACCTTTAAAATAAGACAGTAATCATTTGTCTAGCTTAGATATTAAAAAAGTTATAAACACGTATATCAAAGTAGTTTAAAGATACATTAAATGCATCATAAGTGGGGAACCACTGGAAATATTCCCCTAATAATTTCGGTGAAATGTTAGTTGTGTAAGATTTAAGTACCATAGCGAATTTGGTTCGATTCGGAGGGGGTCGGTCCCAAAATCATGATTTTTTTCGTTGGTTTTATATGGAATAAGTATTCTATACTAATCAGCGTTGCCACTGCGAAGTACAAAAACTGTACTATTTAAAAATGTTTGTACTATTATTGTACTATTTAACTAATTGCTGAAAAAGAAAAACTTATAAATAGAACAGCAAATTTTTCTGAACGTTTCATAAACTATGATTAGAAAAGATAACTTTTTTAAATTTACTTTATTATTTTCATTTGGCAGTACTGCTGATAATAACCTTCCGTTTCTCTGAATTGAGAACATTTGGCCCACTTCAAAGGAGTTTTTAGAGATTAGGATATATTAAAAAAGCGCCAAAATGTATAGAGCTAAGGCGACAGCGATTATGAGTAATGTATTAGGGCTGTGTTTCCTATAGATTTACTGATTTCTAGCTATAGTGGAAGCGCCCAATAATATTGATGAGTCAGTCAGTCAGTGAATATGTACTAAAATATGCACTTCTTACACCTTCATATCTCGGGAAGCTTTTATTTTAAATTTCACTTATTGGGTTACCTCTATAGGGAGACCTTATGTTTCAAGTTTAATTACTTTATGATTAAGGGGAACAAAGTTATGATGGGGGTAAAAACTGCTCGAATTGTTTCCTGTAAATATACAAACTGTTTTGGCGGAACTTGGCCGGACCGTGCGCCTAGATTAGTTTTAACGGGAACAAAATAAATTAAACAAAAAAAAAATTGCTAACATGTCTTAACACTTCACTTTTAAACTAAAATTCTACAAAAATAAAAATGTATATATGCAAAGAAATGTTATAATTTTGGCTTGAGTTCGGTTTTAATTTCATTATATATTCACTTAAATTATATATTTATTTAGAGATAAATGTGAAGCATCCCGACTAGAAATTTTCCCAATACTCATATTGGGGTCCGATTGGGAATTCATGTGGCACACCCAAAAGGGTTATCCCATTTGTGATTTGATCGGGAACTTGTTGGGACAGCCCATCTACAAATTAATGCCTTAACATAAGTTCTTCCCAAATGGGAAACTATTCGGAACTTGTTGGGAAAATCTAACACAGATCTTTAATCATATGTTTTGCTCATCTTCAAAAGAGATGATTGCTACATACTTTTATCCCTTGGATAGCTTCAGCAATTTTAATTCAACATTAGAGTTTGATATTTTCCCGATTTGAGCAAATTTTTGCAAGGTTTTAATATTTCCCCACAGGAAACCAATCGGGTCCCAAATACGTTTCTGCGTTACATTGGAATTGGGATCCCAGTTAGATCCCAAATGTGTTTGCATGAAAATTTCTAGTCGGGATATAGACAAAGCAAATTTTTCACTGCACGGAGGTTTGAACTGACGTTTCGATTGCTCCCGCTAATCTCTTCAGAATTCTTTTCCGCTTGACCACTTGACCAAAGTCGGTGGTTTGCTGTCGAGACTTGAATATCACCTACTTTTAATCAATTCATACTGTCATTCTTAGAACAGTATTTCATTTGATAGTTATTGATATTCACTTTTTTCTTTATCTTGTGTTAAGATTCTTTTATTATTTTTCTATTCTAGTATGAATTATCATCGATAATTACAAGTACTATTGTGTGTGAATGTTTGCTTGTTTAGTTTATTTGAACATGTACAAGTGGTCAAGCGGAAAAGAATTCTAAAGAGATTAGCGGAAGGTATCGAAACGTCAGTTCAACCCTCTGTGCAGTCAAAAATTTTCTTTGTCTATATGCTTCACATTTATTTCTAAATAAAAATATAGTTTAATTTAAAAATTAAATTAAAACTGAACTCAAGCCAAAATAATTAAATTTCTTTGGATATAAACTCATACAATTCGATTAAATTCATAGCTTAATTAATAAAAATGTATTTGAAACTCTCTATAACTTTTTGTCTTGCCAATAGATTTTTACGTTCTAAAGTAATACTTAAAGGCCATACTCTCATCTACTAAGCAGAAAAAACCGCGTATCGAATCTGCAATCCTTGTCGTGAAATGGTCCACTATGCAGCGGTCTGATTTTTAAAGTTCTTTAAGAAAAATATAGAATGAAACCTCCAAACGGATCCAGTTAAAGTGTTTATGACACGGTCGGAGAAAGGGGGGAGGGCGGTAGTCCCTCCATACCAAAATATTTATTTGAGAAATTTTGCGTTATGGTCGTTGTTTTTATTATTGGATTTATTTCTCCCAGTTTGACCGTCGGCGCCGTGAACATAGCCGTGTTCTCTTTCGTCAAATTCCCTTTTAATTTCCTGTCTCAAGTGTAATTTTTTGAGAAAGTACTCAGAAAGGAAGTAGCTTTGAATGTTTTAAATACAAATCCCAACAAGCGTTTTATGTCCACCCTTATCTAACATTATTTTTGCATGTCTTCTGGTATTTTGTTATAGTATAAATCATTTATAGAAGGACTCTCTATATATACCCATAATTAATCGTTGCTATGTCATACAATTGTGTCTTACATAAACAACAGAACATAACATAATGCGATAATTTGAAGACAATGAAATAAAATAGCAAAAAGAAAAAAATGTGTAATAATGAAGTATAATTTACAAGATGTCTTGGTATCCTTGTGGCACCTCCGATAACTTAAAATGTGACTAGCATAAAATTTCTAAAGGGATGTATGCATCATTATGGTGACCCTTAAAACTATAAGTTAGATTTCTACCAGTCTCAACCTAGAGCTGCAAAACTATCTACAGTCGCACTATTCGATAGTTTCGATAGTTCGTTATAAAAATATGGATACTATCGATAGTATCGAATTTTTAGAAGAATGCTAGAGTTTTAACCTTTCATCCATTAAAAGGTTTTTGATTTCTTTAACAAATCTTATATGGGAATTTGTTTAGCAATTCTTTTATAAAATAAAGTTTTTTTTACAATTGAGCTATTTTTTATGAATCTATAATTATCTCGTACTATATTTGATATCGTTACCTTAATATAGAAACTCATTTTTGTTCAAATCTAATTTTTTGCATATTGCGATAGATTAAAGATCCATCTAGCAAAATAGCGAAAAAAAACTCGATATTGGTTGTACAGGTTGCCAGTTTAAAGATTAAAGCCAGTCCACTTGGGTCCCGTTGTCTTAAAACTCTATATTAAAAAAATAATGATCTGGGGCGTTTCTATATTAAGGTAACGATATAAAACATTGTGCGAGATAATTATAGATAAGGACACTAAATTAAAAAATGTTAAGAACCACCAAAGAAAATGGATAATCTATCTGTTCATAGAATCCGACAAGGAATTGGATTGGAAACGGAATTGTAATTGTGAATGTAATGTTCAAAAACTGTTTATTTTCGTTCAAAATTCAAAATATCGTTTACTAAGTTGTTTATTTAGTAATTAGAGGCTAGGAAAAATTTCTGCTACCTGGTAAATGCATAAATTAAAGGGCTCCTGAACTCCAATTCATGAGCAATTAATTCCGTTACTCAACGGAATTACAAACGGATTTCTTGAACGCAACCGGCTTTGTAGAGAAAACGATGCCAAACCAATCAGTATTGGATTCTGTAAACTGGCTGAATAACTTCAAAACGGCTAGACCGATTTTCTTGCAACGTAGCGCAGAAGATTTAAGACCAAGTCACCTTTCAATAAAAAAATAAATAAACTAAAATCGATCAAGCCGTTTGGGAGCTACATTGCCACACACACATGGATTTAAGAGGATACTAGCTGAAGTACAATAATTTAGACAATGCTAATTCTTTTACAACTTTTGTTTACCTCCACCATTAATTATCATAAGTTTAATAACAAAAACTTAGCTATAAATGAGGGTTCAAGTAAAGCGAAACATAAGCTTTTGGACTCTAATTTTATCTACGGTAACTGGAGTACCCAATAATTTTTGTTAATAATGATACATACTTATATCTACAGTTTTCACTTTTAAGCACCTGTTGCGGTCAGAATTTATGGATAAAATTTTTTCAATAGTATCGATAGTGTGAAAAAACATCGATAGTCCATTAAAAATAAAACTATCGGTACTATCGATAGTACCATCGATTGTTTTGCAGCTCTATCTCAACCCCTACCCGACTAGAAATTTTCCAAATACTCATATTGGTGCCCGATTGGGAAAGCATGTGGCACACCCATAATGGTTATCACATTTGTGAATTGATCGGGAACTTGTTGGGATAGCCTATCTACAAATTAGTGACTTTACATAAGTTCTTCCCAAGTGGGAAACTATTGGGAACTTGTTGGGAAAATCTAGCACAGATTTTTAATCCTATATTTTGCTCATCTTACACAGAGGTGATTGTTGCATACTTTTGTACCTACTTCAGCAATTTTAATTCAATATTACAGTTTGATATTTTCCCGATTTGAGCAAATTTTTGCAAGATCTTGATATTTCCCCACAGAAAACCAATCGGGTCCACAATACGTGTCTGCGTTACATCGGCATCGGGATCCCAGTTAGATCCCAAATGTGTTTGCATGAAAATCCCATTTATCCCATTTGGTATCAGATCTGGAACTTCTTGGGATAGCCTATCTACAAATTAGTGACTTAAGATAAGTTCTTCCCAAGTGGGAAACTGTTGGAAACTTGTTGGGAAAATTTAACACAGATTTGTAGTCGTATTTTTTGCTCATCTTCAACAGAGGTAATTGCTACATACTTTTATCCCTTGGATAGCTGCAGCAATTTTAATTCAATATTAGAGTTTGATATTTTCCGGATTTTAGCAATTTTTTGCAAGATTTTGATATTTCCCTACGCGAAACCGTATGTGGCAAACGGGAGATCCGACCGGGAAGTTGTTGGGATAGCCCATCTACAAATTAGTGATTAAACATAAGTGGGAAACTATTGGGAACTTGTTGGAAAAATCTAATATAGATTTTCAATAGAATTTTTTTTTTGCTAGTTTTCAATAGAAGTGATTGTTGCTTGGTTTTGCCCCTTGGACAGCTAAAGCAAATGTAATCAATATTAGATAGAGTCTGCTATTTTTCCAATTTGGGCCATTTTTTGCGAGTTTTCGATATTTCGCCACAGGAATCTAATCGAGTCCCAAATACGTTTCTGCGTTACATCTCAATTGAGATACCAGTTGGCTCCCAAAATGATTTGGCCGAAAATTTCTAGCTGGGTATTTGTTTATTTCAATACTCCCAGCTCATGACAACTAAAAACAAAGGCTTACAACTAAAAACAAAGATTTGGACTGGAGCAACTAAAAGTTGTTTGTTGTATAATTTGGGTCGATCTGTAGTCGATTTATTAATTTTTTTTGTCTAGTTTTCGAGCTGTATAAAAAATATTAATAATAGCACCTTATGAAAAATTTTACTTTTAGTAAGATAACAACTTTTCATAATTGAAAAAAATCGTACATATTATTATTTTCACATCGAGTTTTGAAGAAATAGTTAAAATTTTATAAAAAAAAAAATATTTCACTTCAGGGAAAAAACATAAAATCATTAAGAATGTTAAAAATATCCTGTGCCAAAAAATATTAGCTCCTTTTGAAAAATTCTGTAAAAATAATATTACCCAAAAATTTCGAGCGCATTTGACATATTTATTGAAGAACTTATTTTTTTTGTGGAATTGCCCTTAAAGGATGTAAAAGCTGCGCATTGACATTGCATTGTGTCATATGAAAATCTGTGCCTGTCAACGGGAGTAGTTTCTCAACCTGACTTCACAAATTACCATAAATACTAGGGTATTCATTTAATCGGGTTTCTGCTTTAATTGGTTAATCGCTCGATTGATTAATCGAGGTTTTGGCTTAGTTGGTCAATAATCGGTTAATTTCGATATTAACCGGTTAACCGATTAATAAATTTTTTCATAAATCAAGTAATTTTAACAAATAAAAATGTATAAATTAACCTGTATTATTAATTCTGTATCTCGAGATTTTCCGCAAAAAAAAAGAGGATGCTGCGTCACATAATTTGCATTTACTCGAGAACTAGTTCTTCGATTAAATTAAAAAAACGACATAAGGCTCAAGAACAAAATAGCCCTTAAATTACATCCTTAGTAATTTTTTAACAGTCATATAGTTTCGGAGATATTCAGAAGTTCTCGAGTAAATGCAAGTTATGTGATGCAGTATCCTATTTTTTTTATATAACGGAAAATCTCGAGATACAGAGTCAATTCAAAAAAAGTAATTTATACGCATTGATGCTGAGTACCAAGTGAATACAAATTGACTACGAAACGTTAGACCTTATTTTGAATTTATTAGTAAAAAAAAACAATAACATAACAAACATAACAATTTTGAACTAAATCATAAACCTCTATTCATTAAAAAATTAACAAGTTTGTGAGATTATTACATCAGTTATTTCAATAGTTTAAGGAGATCTTCTAAAACAATCTTTCAGAAAAATAATTTGCTTTAAATGCTTATCATTTAAAAGATTCTCTTCTTTAGTTTTGATAAAACTTGGCTTGGAAAAGTCCTTTCATTTATCGTAGATCTTTAAGAAATCGAAAGCAATCCATAATAGAGAATATTTAGTTTCTCTGTCTTTTCCCTGGATTTCTCTAAACTTATAAAATTTTCCATTATGCCATTAGAGTCCTGCTATAATTTTTTTTTCAAATTCTCAACACTTCTAATTGTTTCGGTTAATTCTGTTAAAACATTTCTTGTATTACTATCGATAGTTTCTTCTGTTGTAAGGTCATCATCTGACTCATGCTGGCAGAGCTCAGCGACGAACAGCCCGACTAGAAATTTTTATTTAAACACATTTGGGATCTAACTGTGATCAAAATTCGGATGTAACGAAAAAACGTATTTGGGACCCGATTGGTTTCCTGTGAGGAAATATAAAAATCTTGCAAAAATTTGCTCAAATCGGGAAATTATCAAACTCTAATATTGAAATAAAATTGCTGAAGCTATCCAAGGGACAAAAATGTGTAACAATCACCTCTGGTGAGATTTTCCCAACAATTTCCCAATAGCATCCCACTTGGGAAGAACTTATGTTAAGTCACTAATTTTTATATGGGCTAACCCAACAAGTTCCCGATCATATCACAAATGAGACAATCCTTATGGGTGTGCCACATACATTCCCAATCCGGCCACAATATGAGTATTGGGAAAATTTCTAGTCGGGATTCTGCAAAAAAGCATATTTCTGAACTCCTTAGTTTCCGTTTTTGTACCGTATTTTAAAACACTGTTGCTAGAAGGAAATATTCCTGAGTCAATTTATGTATAAAATAATTGAATTCGTATCTCGTTTAATCTAATCCTTAGATTTTAAATCGTTGGCAGTAGTATTATTTCATTTATTAAAACTATTAAACAAAAACTTAATTCATAATTCTCCCTCAAGTTCAATTAGAGTAGCAGAGTTTTTTCTAAACTCTTTTATAGCCACGACCAAAGATTTTAATGTTTTACTTAAGTTAAAACCACTGAACACACTTATTTGTTTGTATCAAAAATAATTTCTAAGCACATACAGTTTGTATATGAGACGAAACAAATATTTAGTTAAACACACAAAAAATACGTTATAATACTACAAAATATGAAACAAATTGCTACGTCGGTTAATCGGTTAATCGAATGAAATTAACCGGTTTAACCGTTAATCGAAAATAGCCAATTTTAAAATAATGGCTAACCGAATGAATACCCTAGTATATACTGTATATATCCAAGTCTATATCCACAAACATCATATTTGACATTGCGCCAGTAAGGCTAGAATCCAGACTGGGCTGTCCATTCTAAAATTCGATTTTTATTGCCGGAAAATCTTATTGCCTTTTGCCATTTTCTTCATGTGTGTTGCTTTAATATCCATTAAGCAGAAATAAGTAATGAACTAATATATTCTGCGTAAGTTTATGTTGTCTTTTATGAAATTTGTGGGTGAATACTGAATCATTGTACGAAAAGTACTACCAAAAATTGCTTTTGTCAGCTACCACAGTGCATAGTCACTACTTGAATTAGATGTACCAAAAAGAACCATTTTGGACTCATCTGTACAGAGAATGTTTCAGAATTTAGCCTTAGGACAATTATATGATGCTACTATTATTTTTCACATACCTGCACATTTACTAAAAAAAATAAGGCAGTTGCACGAAGAATGCTAACTGGAGAACGGTTTGTCCTATTCAATTAAAACAAAAATACACCACAACATTGTTGTTTAATCTGCTCAGCAGTTTCAGAGATATCGTGAAACTTGTGCGAAAAAAAATTTTATATAAATTTTAGTTTTTAAAGTATTCACAAAAAAAGTTATTTTTCCACCAACATATTGTTAGAGGTGTTTCAAACAAAACAAGCCCAATTTCACTAAAATCGATTTGAAACTTTTGATTTTATATGCAATTAAGTGCGAGAATTCAAATGGCAAAAGTCACGATTTTCATACAACAGTCATAAGATCGAAGGACGATGGAAGATTTGAAATAAGAAACTGATGTTTTAAAATTTTATAGATCTATTTTTAACCTATTTTTAACTCCGCCATTTACAAAGCCGATTCCAGATTATTTTTCTTTGTTAAAAAGGACGTACTTCCAGATTGGTTCCGTTGAAAAGTGGACAAGGTCACGCCCATACAAAGTAAATGCACACTGAATTTCAACTACTTCCACTAAACCGATTCTTATGCAACTTTGCACACACATTAAGCTTGGGCTTAAATAATAATTCATGATTAAAAAAGTAGGATGAGCCACGCCCATTATAATTTAATAAAAGGTAAAAGAAAGTTGAAAAAAAATCGCCATATAGTTAAGCGTTACCCTAATCCATCATACAAGAAGGTGTTTAGCTCATTGTATGATTTCGTTAGAGAAATTTCACCGTCCGCGAAGGACAAACCAGACATATGCAGCTAATGACTGAAAGGAGATATTTACTTAAGAAACCGGAACGAAATAATGACATGGGTGATAATAGTTTATTTATTTAATATAGCCAAATTTTCAACCGCAACTAATGGAATCGGCAGTAGAGGGCATACTTGCGTTGGGTGCCTATATGTGCAGAAGTCAATGCAACGACCCAGTAACAAACTTGCTTCCAATAAAGCCGGTTACTACTATTATGGAATAAAAGTAGCGCTGACAAACCTGCTAATATCGCTGCTAATTTTTTTATGGCGAGTTCCCAGATTGGAGTAATACATTTTTGCTCACAAAAGCGCTTTTGAAGCGCTGAAAATCATCAACATTTTCAGCACTAGAACTGAAAATATATGAAAAAAATGGTTCGATGTGGATTGTCGTCGTTAACGCCATTTTGAATTTTTCTTATTTCGTTTCTTTATTTATTTTTATTAATTTCATATTATTACTCAATGTTTGTTATTTTGACTTCAACTAATATCGAACTAAGAACCTTCAGGTTTGAAGTCCAAAGTACCCATCAGTCGACCAAAACCCCTGTTGCAAAACGACACCAAGAAACTCAAATAAACTTACTCTTCATTCTCGCTTAAAAGCTTGCTGTGGATCACCACTATAAAATCAGCTTTTTTGTATACCTCGTGTACGAAGCTTTTGTATAAGTAAAAAGCAAATACTTTTCTCGCTTCGAAACCTGCATTGTTGTGACGCTATGAAATCAGCTTCTGAACAAGCTCATATTTTAAAGCGAATTATGAAGCGCTTTATTTCTTTAGTGCTTCAAAAAAACATGAATATTTTTTAGTGGGGGGGGGGGACTTATCGGCAGGAAAACCGTAAATATGCAAACGCATGTCTGTTTCTTTGCGATGTATGTAGGCGCAAAATTAAATATTCATATGATTATATTTGTGAGTGCTCCTTGAACTCCTTGTTGCATATCTTTGCATATTTTATATTAGAGTTTATTCGAATGCTAAACCATTATGAAATTTTATTTGATGTGATTGTTTTGCGAACCACATATGTTTTTAGCATAGTAATTGTTATTAAGCGACGGTTCGTGATTCTTTTAACCAGAAAGAATTGTACATGAGATGATATTTCATATGTCATTGGAAAAATTAACTTTAATTAGTTCCACAGATTTTGTCCAAATAAACAGAAAGATCTAGAGACAACAATCTTGTAAAACATCACAAGTCATGCGAAGCTCGAACAGCGAATTTAGTAAAATGCAATTAGATCAGTAAGACCGTGATATATAAGCTGGTATTGAATGCTTTTCACGAAATAATTCACGTTATACAGAAAATTTTAATTTTTCAATTGTTTCAGTTACAGCTCTTCACCTACACTAAATGCAATAACATTGGTTTTTTCTCTTAAATTTGTATTATATCTTATTGTTTTTCACTCAGTAAAAATTAATATTTCTTTCACAAAATTTACGCGATGAAATATTTCATGAAATTATCCTTATGAAAATTTTTTTGTTTGCTTATTGCAAGCGCAGAAAAGCAAATTGGGTAAAGAAAATTGACAAAAACCATCTGAAATTTTATTTCTACAACTTTTTTAACCAAACTTATTTGCTTGTCTATTCTATTAACAAATAAGAAAAGTTTTAAGCCACAAATTTCATGAAATATTTAAAACAGGTTATACGTTCGACATTCGATCATTCCCAGTAAAAAATTTTCATGTTTTTTGAAGCACTAAAGAAATAAAGCGCTTCATAATTCGCTTTAAAATATGAGCTTGTTCAGAAGCTGATTTTATAGCGTCACAACAATGCAAGCTTTGAAGCGAGAAAAGTATTTGCTTTTTACTTATACAAAGGCTTCGTACACAAGCTATACAAAAAAGCTGATTTTATAGTGCTGATCCAAAGCTGGTTTATAAGCGAGAATGAAGAGCAAGTTTATTTGACTTTCTTGATGCCGTTTTGCAACAGTGTTTTTGATCGAGTGATTGGTACGTTGGACTTCAAACCTGAAGGTTCTTAGTTCGATATTAGTTGAAGTTAAAATAACAAACATTGAGTAAAAATATGAAATTAATAAAAATAAATAAAGTAACGATATAAGAAAAATTAAAAATGGCGTTAACGACGCCAATCTACATCGAACTATTTTTTTCATATATTCTCAGTTCTAGTGCTGAAACTGTTGATGATTTTCAGCGCTTCAAAAGCGCTTTTGTAAGCAAAAATGTAGTAATCCAATCCGGGAACTCGCCACACAAAAATCAGCAGCGATATCAGCAGGTTTGTCAGTGCTACTTTTATTCCATAATAGTAGAAACCTGCTTTATTGGAAGCAAGTTTTTTACTGGGTTTTTTTTAATAAAAGATAAAATGTTCATCAAATACCTGTTCTTAACGGAAGAGAAGTAAATTTGCCTTCGAAGAAAGATAACAAGAGCCCTCAAAGTGCTTGTTTATAATAGGGCAACAAATTTTTTTAAATTGGCGACGAATAAGACTTAAGCCACAAAATGATAAATTCACAAATGACATACCATATAAGTCATCGAACTCAATATTGTGCACGAATAATTGACCAAGTATGTTGGCGGTATATACATATGTATGTACTAGAGGGCTGCACGAATATACTCTCAAGTACTCGTATGTATGCATGTATGTTTCTTCTGTATATGTATGTACATATGTATGTTTATATGTATATTTGGTCGTGGCTATGTATGTGCACACATACATATGCATTTGTACATAAGAATATAAATAAGAACATACATCTATGCACACACAAAATTCATACGAGTACATTCTACGAATACATTTGAGTACACTTTGCATCCCTCTAGTATGTATGCATGTAAGTATCTGAAACAATACGGTTTTATTGTAATTGCTTTTTTTACTTTCACCCGGCACTTATGAAGAATTTCTTTTCATTTATTCTGCTTTTTTACTATTTTTTCTTTCATTAAAAACGCGTGTCAAGTGAATTTATCAATTTTAATGAGACTCAATTATATTTTATTGGCATTTATATACACTTTGGGAATTCAAACTGAATGACTGAGTGACTTAAGTTGCATTAATAATAATTATACGGTACAGTAAAGATATTTTGGAAATAATCGTACATAAAAAACTTCACACGTATGTGGTGCGCATAGTGAAACGATAACCCATTCTCTACCATTACACAATTTTATAAAAGATACTTAAAATTTGAAGACAGTTTTATTATAGTTACTTTTTTAATATAAATAGTTAATATTTCCTTGTAATTTTATTATTATTAGAACTAAGATATGGTAAGAATAAGTAAGTTTACTGATTAAAAACACATGGAAAATCTTTAATGGGTTAAAAGTGCAACAGTGGAACACATTTCTTCTACATTGGACATAATTTAAATAAGAAAAATCATTTTATTTCTAATTAAATGGTTTTATTTAATTTTATTAAAGAGCTATGCATTACGTTAGTAAACATCTTATTGGGCTATATTTGATCATCCCAGCCAAATATACTGCTTTGTTCAAAGCAGGTTTGTAAGCGAGATTTGCTAGCTGTTGTGGAGTCTCAAGCTTCGAAACGAGCTTCCAAAACACATGAAAATAGTTACGCTTCTTTCACAGCATCAAAAATGCGTTAAAATCATGTCTCTTTGTTTTATTATGGAATCCAACTGTGCTATTGTTAATATTCGTTGTTACTTCCTTAAACAACAAAAAATCAAATCGTTGCATTATTATTAATGTCTTTCTTCCATACAATAAGTGAGCTTAAATTATTTAGTACTTACAACTAAATTTAATGCTCCATGCCTTCTTTTTGCGCATCCTTATTAGTGGTTCAAAACATGCCATCTGAAAATTTTGATATTTTTTATTGCTTTCAGATATCTAATATTTTTGCTTGAATGAGAACCAAAACAAAAATAGCAGCTTTTCTATTTTCCAAGTACTAATATTTTCTACGAAGAGGGCCCTTGCTTATTCGAGTGCATGGTCCTGTTATTTGAAGTTCTCAATAGACATATTTATCTGCGAAAGTCCCAGAACCAATCTTAACTTAGTTTCTTAGTGAATAGATTTCATATTGTCTTCATCCCGAATAAGGAAGTGCTTGATAGTCTCTTCCTCCTCTTCATTTTGACAATTCTATAAAAAGAAATTTATGCGAGACTCAATATCTTATCATGAGCACCAATAAGACCGCTATGACCGCTACCAGTATTCGTAAACATTGACGAAGGACCAGAGTGTGATTGCTGTTCTTCGAAGTCATGATATGGTCAGACAGACCTTCGTTGGTCATCTTGTTTGTGCTTCCAAAATAGTTGCAGCTGGTTTTTTAGGGTTCCGATACACCAAAAGTGTAAAGGAACCCTATTGTTTTCGCTACGTTGTCCGTCTGTCTGTCCGTCCGTCCGTCAGTCTGTCCCAGGCTGTTTTCTCGGGAACCGTAAGAGCTACGGACCTGAAATTTTCACAGGATATGTAGAGCTTTGGCCGCTACAACAACGAATATATGACAGTTAAAAATTAAAGGGTGTTCTAAAGCGAGCGGCGAAAAATGTTGAAATACGAATGTAATGTTTTCTCGGGAACCTTAAGAGCTACGGAACTGAAATTTTCACAGAATATGTAAAACATTGACCGCTATATCAACAAATATATGACAGCTAAAAACTAAGGGGTGTTCTAAAGCGAGCAACGAAAAATGTTGAAATGTAATGTGCAGACACTTATATATAGACACTTTAAATTTTCAAAGTTCGTGTTAATTGGTGTAGTCTGTAGAATAGACTACACCAATTAGCGCCAATATTTAAAACAATAAAAACTAAAGGGTGTTCTATCAGTTAATGTAATTGTACTATGTAATTTAGACAATATGCTGTATCTTGGGAACCGTAAGAGCTACGGACCTGACATTTTTACAGAATATGTAAAACTTTGGCCGCTATATATATGACAGCTAAAAATTAAAGGGTGTTCTAAAGCGAGAAACGCAACATGTTGAATTACTAATGTAATATACAGACACTTATATATAGACACTTTAAATTTTCAAAGTGCTAATTGGTGTAGTCTGCAAAATGGACTACACCAATTAACACCGATATTTAAAACAATAAAAATTAAAGGGTATCCTATCAGTTAATGTAATTTTGACTATGTAATTTAGATAATATGCTGTATCTTGGAAAACGTAAGATGTATAATCTTAAAATTTTGAAAAACGCTAAAACTAAAAAAATTCAAAATTAAAAAAATTTCAAAACAAACAAAACGCTAAAATAAAAAAGCGCTTAAAGAAATAAAGCACCAAAATTCAAAAATCGCTTAAACGCAACATATCACCAAAACTAAAAAGATCGCCAAAAAACTAAAAAACGCCAAAAATCGAAATAAGTCGGCAAAACGAAAAAAGCACTACAACAAAAAAATCGCTAAACGTAAAAATTGATCAAAAAACGAAAACAAAATCGCCAAAAATAAAAAAATCACCTAAACGAAAAAAAACGCCAAACCAAAAAAAAAGTGTCAAAACAAAAAAAAAAACGCTTAATAAAATATTACAAAAAACCGACAAAAAATCCCCAAAACCAAAAAAAAAAGCGCCAAAACTGAAAAAAGTGTCATTACTAAAATAAATCGCTACAACTAAAAATATCGTCAAAAAGCGAAAAAACGTGGAAAAGTGTCAAAACAAAAAAAAAACGCTTAATAAAATATTACAAAAAACCGAAAAAAAATCCCTAAAACCAAAAAAAGCGCCAAAACTGAAAAAAGTGCCAACACTAAAATAAATCGCTACAACTAAAAATATCGTCAAAAAGCGAGAAAAAGTTAAAACAAAAAAGCGCCAGAACCAAAAAACCGCCAAAAACCAATCAAATTGACAAAAAAGAAAGAAAAAAATTGCTAAAAACCAAAAATCGTCAAAAACCGAAAAAAATCGTTGGAACGAAAAAAAGTTTCATAGCCAAAAAAAAAAAGTAAAACATAAAACTTTTCCAAACTTCTTTTAGAAAATAAATAGAAACGTACTCGTTTTGGGGTGGGGGATATCCCCATTCCCTTGTATCCGCGCCTGGCTATAGGCTGTGTATTTTAATACATACATAGCACTCAGCACTAGCAATACAAAATACATAAACAACTTTGTCTTATTGTCCAGCGGTAAATAGAAGGAATAAAAAGGCCTTCTATAAGGCCTTATTTAGCAGTCTGTAGTACTTGCACTCCCATTACATACTCCTTTCTTTTTTACACGCGATGTCTTTGCAGACCAAGGCCTTCCTCGACCCAATACACAGCAGGCCTGATAGAAGGCCTGCTGAGTAATGGGTCTGGTAAGGTCTGTTAAAAATGAAATGAAGGTACATTTTTTAATCTGGGCATTTTTATAGCGGCTTCTATATTTTTGATTATCGTGATGTTTTATTTATTTCAAACTCCTTTTCATCCAAAGTAATGTTTTAAACATATGAGGGAGGCTAAAGTTCATGTATTTATTTGTAACGAATTCAACATGACGCAGTAGCTACAACATAAACGGCATAATACCAGCATGTATGATGCCACTTGTACGTAAATTTCAGTGTTATACACAAATTATTTGCGAAAAAAGAATACGAGAATTTCTGTTATTTCTAAAGAACATTTTTTATTAAACAAAACGAAAAATCTAAAAATAGAATACTCCTTCCAGAAGAAGCCAGTGTAGAGGCCTTCAAGAAGGCCTGGCTGAGAAGGCAGAAAATAATTACTTTTGGATCTTATATTCAGGTCTTGGAAGACCTGTAAAAAGGCCTGTTTAGTGAATGCCTCGTAAGTTTTAGCGCTGCGTAGTCATCAACTTAATTTTTCAACGTACACAGCAGAGCAGAGTAGCGCCACTTTCGGAAGCCGCTACACTTCTCTGCTGTGTACGTTGAAAAATTAAGTTGATGTTAATTTTTCCCTTGTTCCTTGGAATATTAATCATGCCCAATTCTTTCTGAATATAACGTTACGAACCTTAGCCTAATAATCAATTTAGATTCACAAAGCAAATAAGTTCGAAATGAGCTACTGGCTTGAGCTTTTCACATGTTTACATGTTCATATATACTTAAGTATAAAATCAAACCAAAAAAGTTTGTCTTGAGTAGAACAAAAATCAGAAAAATGGAAATGAAGAAAAATAAACCGATGGCAACGCTGGGAAAGTGCACTTTAATATCAGCTTGAGAGTGATTTAATTCTCGTATTCAATTTTCACGAAAAAGTTGTATATATAAGAATTAAAATCACATTCAACAGAGCCACCTGACAAGTGGTGATAAGCAAATACACGTGAGCACTGACGATGGAAGTGTAGCGGCTTCCGAAAATGGCGCTACTCTGCTCTGCTGTGTACGTTGAAAAATTAAGTTGATGTTAATTTTTCCCTTGTTCCTTGGAATATTAATCATGCCCAATTCTTTCTGAATATAACGTTACCTAATAATCAATTTAGATTCAACATGTACTGAATTATAGTTTGTTCCACTGTTTCAACTCATATTATTTTATCAACGAATTTTTCCTTTTTCTTTCATAACATTCTTTCTCCTTAATTAGCGTCCTTTTAACTTTTAGTTTGCTATTAACTTTACTTTATTGTATTATTTTCAATATTGTATTGACTACAACAGTTTTTTTATGTTTATAAATGGTTCTTATGTGTTAAAAAATGCTAACGATAGTTACACTAAATGCTTTTATTTATGTGGTGATGTTCTTTTTCAGCTGTCAATTATTTTTGAAATGATACCAACAATAAGATAGAGTCATTCAGGGAGATAGACACACAACTATAAAGTTTATTATATTTATATTCTTTGCAGCGCCTTGTGATAACTTGAACGTTTTCATAGTTGGCATCTGAAACTTTTTGAAACGTGCAATCATTTGTTAACATCGTGACTCATTGCACTTTTATTGTTTTAAAAGTTTATTTGTATTTTTCTTATTAGGACGATAAAAGACCACTAATAATAGCTATTCGCAGATTACACTACTTTTAGACACTATGTATTTTACAGTGTGCTTGTCTAATTTCCCACTGCAAAATGCATACATGGTGTGTAAAAGTAAAACAAATTTGCTTCTGTAAATGCCCGCCTGCATTTACAGTGTAAAAGTTTTCAATTAGAGCGTGTTATATTTTTAACTGACAAAACATATGACATCAGCTGTTTTGCAAGTCAATTGTTTGTGGCACCAAGAACATATATATTAAAATATATTTATTTATTTATTTATTTATTTATTCATTCTTTATGAAGAACCTAGCCTAGAGGCCATAATCGGTCACATTAGACTACTCAAGAACTATCAACACAAAATTTTAATGTAATAAATAATTAAATCATTATAAAAGTAATAAAGAAAATTTTAAAAACAATCTACATAATATACATATTCTTTAAAAAATTAAATTTGTATTTAATTTAAATGCTAATTGAATACAAGAACACTAAACTCTCGCGAAAAACAAATAAAATTTTCACAAAACAAGCTGTTGCAAACTATTGTAAGTTATGTCAGATGGAACTAAAAACATAAGTGTGAAAGCAAAAATTATAAACCGCCTGTAAATTACCTATTTTGACAGACATGAACAATTACAGTTGGATCGTCAAGCTCACAAAGCCACTGTAAAATACATACAGTCAATTTAGTTGGTACTCCGGCTAGTATTGTAGTAAAGGGCACTGAACAAATTCGATGCACCTGGATCTAAGGCTTATCACATAGTATCTATATAATATTAATTGTCTCCCTTCAATGAGACTGCCATGCCACTCAGGAACCTCTTCCGTAACTATATTCAGATATTAACTCCAGTTTAACTGGTATTTATAACATTAAAACATAAGTTCCCCTGTGGTGGAGGGGGTAGTGTACTAGCATGTTATGCCGGAGGTTGTCGGTTCGAATCCTATCAAAGACACCGCTAAAAAATAAAATACAATTTTTACTTAGATTTGTAACAATAAAAAAATTAATTAATCGATAATTACAGCTGAATTTTAGGAATAATATTTCTATATAATCTATACATATTTATATACAAATTCTATATAATCTATATACAAATTGCTAGAACTAGCATTAAAAATCCTAAATTGGCAACGCTGATTATTGTATACACACACATGTCTATAACCATATATTATTCAATATGTCTTCGATGACGTCTTCTTAGTTCCGTTTCTTTTTGTTGTTTGAGTATAAATAATATGACAATAAGGATAAGAATAGGCAAAAAGGAACAAATACTTAAACAAGTTCTCGAGACAAAAGTAAGTATTCAATTTAAATAAATATATAAACATGCTTTGAACAAAAATATTATGTGTTAATACTTTTCGCCGCAGGTGGTGGAAGTAAATGACAATTTAACCTATCTTTCTATTATTGTCTTTGACAAATATTTTGCGACCTTATGAAATAAATATGTAGAGTGTGGTGAAGTAGTTTTTTTGTACAAAAGAGTATATTCAGATTTTAAATTAACTTTTAAGAGGAAAAAACTAGCTATGAAAATACATTTCTTTCAATCCCGCAGTACCGGGAATTTAAGGCGGGAGCTCCGTATATTTTTTGTGCATTAACACTGCGTTTTATCGAGCCCTAAATTTGTTCTAACATTTGTTACATTTCATGCGTAAGAGCATCAGAATAAAAATAGTGCTAGTTTTTATATCTTCACTTTTAACTAATCTTTGAAACTAATTAAAATTTGATAGTCGTCTATATAAACTGAAGTTTAATACACATGTTTGCAACAAAACAAAAAATTTAATTCCTCTGTTGACGGTAGGGTTTTCCGTTTCCCGCTTTCCCGGGAATTCCCGGGACTAAAAATGTATTTCTACACATAAAAAAGTACTGATTTTGGGATCCAAAAATTCTTCTTTTCTTCATCATGGGGACAGAAACCAACGAAGGCTCAAAGTGTATGTACATATATTAAATTATTTCTGATTGAAGAACGAAGAGAAAAAAGTTGCGTCTTTAATTAATTATTTAAAAGAACCAAATATTTTTAGTAAAAGAAACTGAAATGTTTTCTAATATAATGCAAAATGCACGATAATTAGATTGGCAGGAAATGGTGAAACAGATATTACTATTATAGTATTCAATAGAACACTGAAGATGGCACATAGCCGAAACCGGTCTGTTTACAAACCATATTTGACGTGGGATGACGGTTCCAAATTAAAAAAAAACCCCGTCGGAAGAAAAACACAACACTCAAATAGATAGTACTTCAGATGACACTGATGTTTTGAAAGAGAAGATTTTAGAGGTAACTTTAATACTGCTATTAACAAAACAGCTGAAATTATTTGAAGACAGCGAAAAAAGGATAAAATATTGATAATTTATGAGCCCTCTTAACTATCCGGTTAATTTCTGTAGAGGGCGAAAGGCTTTTCTCAACAACTGAAAATTGTGTTACATACATACTTGAATAAGAAACCGATAGTGAGATGAAACAATTAATACATTAGCGGTGTTCAGTATATGATACAAGTTGTCTTACGAAAGTGCAAAATATCGTAGGTTTTTTATGCCTCTCGGTAACTCAGCACATTGCAACGTTTTCGCCTCCTTTTCGTTCTCAGAACTTCGTAGCCTTTCACGGACAGCTATGAAACGATAAAATATATCTACGAAAAGACTCGTTGGGATCAGCTAAACTACAGTGGTAGGCATATTTATTTTGACATTTAAGCCGTTCTTATTCTTTTTTTTATTTCCAATGCTATACAACGAAAAAAATTTAAACTACTTAGATTAGTAGAAAATATTGTATATTATTTGAAAACAAAAGACTTTTCACATTTCAAATGTGTTTTGTTAATTTTTTTTATTCAAACTAAAATAGGAGAGTTTAGTATGTGGCATAAGTATTTTGATATATTTTTGCATAGCTTATTTCAAAGACGTGAGAACTTTAAACTAAAGAAAAATGAATTCTACTTGTTTAAATTAATAAAAAAAATATATATATATTACACCTTTAGCATTTATAATTTTTGAGATCGGTTTGGAACAGAGTCCAAAAGGAACTGAAGAAACTCTGTTGGAATCTTGCTCCGCGCATTTCTGATGTATGTGATCGTTTCATCTCTCATTCTTGCAAAGTTCGTGGATCTATTTCGTTTTATGTGACACTTCTTTTTTATGATATTTTACATTACACTAAAATGTGGACGTTTTGGTGGCCAATTCAGAGCTTAAACACCACCCTCTGATAGAGTCTTTGTGATCATCCTGCTCCAAAGCACTCAAGCTGCTACTTTAGAGTGGAATACAAGCAAATAAGTTCGAAATAATCATATTCAATAAAGCCTAGTTATTGACATAGGCGAAACATCTATTCACCGGCGTTTAGCTGAAGCCAACATGAAGACATATATTGCTAAAATAAATCATTTTACCAAAAGTGTATTATGCACTTAGAACTCGTCAAAAATGATATCATCAACCCTTTTTCGTTTTGGCGTGACTGATGAAGGTAGTTTTAAGTACCATACATCATCCAACTTTTTTTTGGCTGATTAAATTAAACATAAATAAAAAAAATGGCACAGATGTGCAAGAAAGTTATCCATAGAAGCGGTAGTGTTATCTTCGATGGAGCTATTTCATATAATGAATCAGGGCACTTGTGGGGGACATCACAAATGTGTGGAACGAGATTTCAACAGAGTTTCTCCAGTCCTTGGTGGATGCTATTCCAAACCGCCCTCAAAAAATTCTAAATGCTTAAAGATCAATCAATTTTCTTATTAATTTAAACAATTAGTATGCATTTTTCTTTAGTTTAAAGTTGTCATGTCTTTTTTAAATATTCTATGCAAAAATATGTCAAAATACTTGTGCCACATACTGAACTCTCCTATTTTTAGTATCAATTAAAAAAAATCATTGTTGTTTTCGAATAATATACAATATTTCATAATAATCTAAAAAGTTTTAATTTCTTTTTTTCGTTGTAGAAAATTGGAAATAAAGAAAGAAGAAAAACGGCTTAAATGTCAAAATATATTTGCCTACCACTGTATGTTTCCTTGACAGTAATACCAATACCATGGCAGAAATTATCGTAAAACTATTTTGCTGGGAATGAAAACTTTCATTCCATCAAAGCGAATTCCGATTAAGCCTAGGACGAAGTCTTGGTTTAATCAAACTCTCAAAAATGCAGTCAGATCCAGAGGGGAAGGATTCAGTATGCGTTGTAATAACCAAAACGTGGATTCTGATCGCTGCGAAAAAATGCGAGCTCTTTGTGTGCCAAGGTACGAAGGCATGAAAATGCTTTGTAAGAGCAGCGTATTTGTGCTAAAGTTCTTTGCTGCCCCTCGGGGTAGCTAAAAGAGTAAAGGATAAAGCTAGTTCCTCAATTGCGACTCTTTTAAAAGGTGACCAATTATTCACAGACGCGGTTGATAAAGATAACATTCTGACTGAATTATTTGCAAGTGCTTTCTGCTTGCCGGAAAGTATCCAACTACTGCCCACGCTTGATAGAGTATCTGTAACTATGCCAAAAATATTTTATCGAGTGCGTGCAGCTAAAAAGGTTTTAGCAGATCTCGACACAAATAAGTCTGCCGAGCCGAATGGAATCAAACACTGGTCTTGAAGCAGTGCTCTTCCAGGCTAGCGCGTCCGTTGGCAACCCTCTTTAGCAATATGCATCATGCTGGTGAATTCCCATAGTGATGGAAGGTTGCCACTGTAACGCCAATCCACAAAAAGGGGGAGATCGGTAACCCCGAAAATTACCTGCCAATAGCCATATGCTCTGTACACGCAGAGAAAAGATATGGTTGTGGCATGGTTGCATCAACAAAGCCATGTTTCTCGATATAACTTATGGTTGTGGCAAATAAGTTCTTATTGTTTTAAATAATTGTGAACCTTAATTAGTTTATGACAAAAAACTTATGCTTACATGTAATTATGACATTATTAGCATTCATATTAATTACAACATGGTTGAATTTATTGTTAAAACCATTCTACCTACAATCATGGTATATTTAAAACTCAACAACAGTATGGTTCTAAACAATAAATTATGGTTCTTGATCATACTATTTTAAGGCAATTTGTTTCCAATCAAGCTATGGTTAAAAAAGAGAAATGGCTCTCTACTTCCAAAAAAGTTATTGTTCTATCCCTTGGATGAATGCTTTTTTTATTTTTTTGCTTTACTTGAGAGCTGTTGGTTTGTTTTTTGTGCGTCGCTTGATTTAAAAAAATTAAAAAAAATTAATTAAAAATAACAAAAATGCACAAATGCTAGCAATTAATATTCGCCCATGCTCTGAAAACTATTTGTTTTTAATATCGCACAAAACAGTGTATTCGTTGCTTAGTTGGGATAAAATATCTGAAACATAAAAATTAACTGAAAGGCTGCCAGAAGTGAGATTTTGGGTTGAATTCTTTCCTGAAAGTTGCCGATTTCAAAACGAAATGGTTTTCAGAACATGCGCGATTGCTAATAGAATATGTGTCAACAAATATGAATGTATGCATATATCTATGTCAAAATAGATAATCCTTTTTTTTCAGATTCAAAACTTTTTATTTTATATTTTATTTCAAAAAAATAAATATTTTTAGCTCCTGTCAATTTTTAATAATAATAATAATAATAATAATAATAATAATAATAATAATAATAATAATAATAATAATAATAATATAATTAAGAAAACAACCTTTATATGGTTATTTAGAACCATGATATTTTTATATACAAATATAATATTATTAGTTTAACTGCCAGTTTTTGACTTAATAATTAAATGGTTTTCAAACTTAATTTCTATTTAAACAGAAAATTCATTTCTATAGATCATTATTAAATATAACTTATATCTCCAGTCTTGTACATTTAAATTCGATTTAAGTTTTATAAATTACCATATGATTTTGACTGCTTCTTGTTCTTGTGAAACAAAAAGTTGTGGCCGCTAACAATTCAACTTTTGTTGTCGAGAAATTTGGGCTTTCTTTGTCTATATTTGTCTTTCTGTGATTTTGTTAACTGCTTTTATTATTTTAAAACATTACAGAAATTATTCATTATTCTTATTTCCTGAATTAAGAATAATTAATTTTTTGGACTTTTTCTTTGTTTATGTTGAACAGCTGCTTTTTTGGGAAATTTAAGGGAAATTTGTGGTATTTTATGGTGCTACCATATTTTTGTCACAATTAAATAAGTACAACTAAATACGACTGAAAAACAAAAGTTGTGTTTAATTACAATTTAAATTTATATGAAAATTAACTAAATAAATATTTAATTACTGAGTCAAATAAATCATAGTATATTTACATTCAATTAAACTTTAGGTTGTATGAATCATATTAGTGTTATGATTTGACTCCAACCATATAATTCAATCATAGTATGTTGCTGTTAGACTATGGTTGCCTCAACCATGTTTTTTCTTTGCGTGTGCTTTCTAAAGTAATGTAAAGTATGGTAAATTTCCATCTTGTGAGGTATTTGGAGTCCAACAGTTAAGTCAGCGACTGTCAGTATGGCTTTCGTATAGGGTGACTTACTGGCATTCCTTTCGGAAAAATTGTGGCACTGCATACACCATTTCGGAGAAAGTAAGGTGGTGGATCTAGATATCTCTAAGGCGTTTGATTGAGTGTGGCATAGTGCAATTTTGTCAAAACTTCTTTATTTTGTTGTCGCGGATGACTTCTCTCGATCGAGCTTTCTCAGTTATCGCACTATACGAGTTGTTATAGATTGGATTTCATCAAACGAGTTCAAGATTAACTCGGAGGTGCCACAAGGCCCCGTTCTTTCTCCTACCCTATTTCTTATTTTTCTTAATGACCTCTGTAAAACTTCCAATCCTATCTACGTCTTTGCAGATGATATCAGCATTTGTCATTCATATTCATTCAGCAAAAAGCCAAGCATGTTGGAGATTGGGGTTATAAGGCAAGACATGATATTATCTTGTAAAAACCGATTTAAACTAATTCATATTTGTATTTATTAAGTCATATGTATATTTACTTTTTACGTTTAGGTATGACCTAAGACACATTGTATTGATTTTATCTATATGCAGCTAAAATGTGGAAAATAACAAAATTTATACGTAACATAATATAAGCAAAATTTTAAATTTCATTCATTTTAGTTTGTACTTACTTTTCGTAACCGTAAAATTTTACTTTTCCAAAAAATACTATATTTAATGTAACTTTAAATACAACATACTTTTATATTTTTGTTGACTAAAAATATATATGTATGTATGCATATATATGTCGTATATATTTGCAGTTGTATTACTGGCTATATAAATTATACAAACAAGGACATTTGGCATACGATTATTTGACAGCAAACATCCTTTATATCCTGCATGAAACTGTATGTTTTAGAGAGTATATACAAACAATTGTAAGTAATTCTATTAAAAGTCCTTTTAAATACTTTATACATGATTCAATCTTAAATACAGTGTTGGTCAATATCATTCAGCAAAACAGTGGCAAATAAAATAGTTTAAAATGCTAATGTCTGCTTTATGATAATACTAAAATTATTCACAATATTAAATGTTTCAAATTTTTTATTAAGATTTTGACATGAAATTAACCAGCAGTTAAGGATTAATGCTAAAAACTCAAAAACCTGTCTTTTGATTAATTTATGATATACAAAATTAATCATAAATGGAAATAGAGTCAAACAAATAAAGGAGATTATTGTAAATACATAAAACTATAGATTTTTCTTAAGCTAAAACGTTAAAACTTATTTACCAAAATTATGCTATCCACTGTATTCCCTTTGGAAGTTTATTTGTCCCAGCAAACATTTTAATTTGCGAATGACATCAATTCTTTAAAGAAAAAACCTGATTACACTTTTGCTAGCTCGTATTCAAATCAATATAATGGAAGATTGATTGATATATTTTTATGGCATATGAAAGTTTTATTTATATAAACACAGGTAGTCATACAATGCAACCGTGAGCAATGTATTGCTTGATCAGTCTAAATCAGGCAATCGTACTACAAACTAAGTGCTCTATGTATATTCGTTTATAAAATGTTTAATTTTTCATTATTATTGAACTTAGTCGAAGTGTATGGTTATTTAATAGAGAGGCTTAAAAGCAAAAGGGTACAAGTGCCAAAACTAAAAAAATTTAGTTAGATGCAGCAATCCACACTTAATATTTATATCTATCAATCTACAAAAATTCAGACCTATATGATAACCTTACACTTTTTTCTATAGACCAAAATTTTTACTACTATCTAAAGTCAATCATCTGTTTCTTGCCAAAGGGTTACAAGCGCGTTTTATATTAAAAAGCGCGGTAGTTATAAACAGAGCCTAGAGAGCCTTCTAACTCCACTATACTATTTTGCAAAACTTCTTTTAGAAACTCAGTAGAAATTGTTTACATTTTATTTGCATTTTAGGGAGGGCTAGGGGGGAATGTCCAACGGGGAAGCGTGCCGCATATAAGGGTCACTATAATGGGCAATTAGGAAATTATAGCGATTGGTATTGTACCAAACAAAAACTTATAAGGCAGAAGTCAGAACCGCATAAAAATATAAATGTGAAAATAAGGCCAAGTTCCTATTAAAATATTTCGACCGTTTAAAGTACTGCCGTCAATATAAGGACTAAGATTTTTATATGTACATCACATTTTTACTGTAATATTGAAAAGAATTATGGGAAAATGTTGCCAAGTTAGCAGGTTGCCTAGAAATAAGATGGTATCGTACCTGTCAAGAAAAACCAATGGTTTTTCAAGTAGGCAACGATAGAATTCAAAAATGTAAAATAGAACGAAATTAATGAAAGCTGCGGGGAAAAGCCTCCACAAGATAGCCTTCTTAGCCGGAATTAATTGAAATTAAAAATTGCTCAAACTAGTTGGTTGTAACTGCCGTGGCGATTGTGGCTGCCGTAGCCGAGAGGTATAAGCGGTAGATAACTCTAATGGGAAGTGCGGGTGGTCTCGAAATATGTAGGTTCAACCTTACGTTCAGCAAAAGTTTTTTTATCTCTAATCATTACATGCTTTAGAACTTTTTACTAAAATTAAAAATAAATTAATTGAAAGATTAAATTAAAAACGAACTTAAGCCAAACTAATTAATTGACTTTAGATAAAACCATACAGTTCGACTAAATTCATAACTTCACTATTAAAAAAAATGTAAAGGCACATAGCTGAAGAATGTGGATTGTTCAAATAAAGAGGGCAGCGACAAATATTTTTATGCATACTGCTGTATTCGTAAAAATAAATGATTTTTTAAACTGGCAACGATAGAATTCAAAAGCTTAAAGTTGGAAGATATGAAGAGATTAGTAAAACTACTAATGAAAGCTAGAGTGAAAAAGACCCAGAAGATGGCCTTCTCAACCGGAATTAATTAAAGATAAAGGATTTTCAAATTAATTGGTTGTATCTGCCGTAGCCGTGAGGTTCACGGGTTAAAGAACTCTGATGGGAAGACCGAGTGCTCTCGAAAAATGTAAGTTTAACCTTCCATTCTTGCAAATTTTCTTTATCTCTTCAGTTATTACATGCTTCAAAAATTCTTTCTTAAAATAAAAATAATTTAACTTTTAATTAAAAATTAACTTTAATTAAAAACGAACTTAAGCCAAACTTATTAAATAACTTTGGATGCAACCATGCAGTCCGACTAAATTCATAATTTAATTGCAAAAAAACTTTTAACTCAATTAGCTAAATAATGAAGACTGCTCAAATCATAAGGCCACAAACAAACATTCACGCACTCCAGTATCCGTAAGAACCGATGGTTTTTCAAAAGCTTAAAGTAGAGCGAGATAAAGAGCTTAGTGAAGTTCCAAACCATTAATGAAATCTGGTAGAAAAAAAGAATTTACAACTAATTGATTATATCTGCCGTGGAGCTTGTGGCAACCGTGTCCGTGAGGTCTAAACGGTAAAGAACTCTGATGGGAAGACCGGGTGATTTCGAAACATGTAAGTTCAACCTCCCGTTCAGCCAAAATTTTCTTTATCTCTTCAATTATTTACATACTTCAGAATTTCTTTCTAAAAATAAAAATAATTTAATTGAAAGATTAAATTAAAAACGAACTTAACCCAAATTAATTAAATACTTAAAGATTTTTTGTTATTTTCAGTTGTAATTTCCATTTCCTTCCGTAAAAACGGTATTCAATGATACACACTACGCAACTATAGGTGCAATAAATGCAAACATAAATATCAAAATAAATATTTTGGTTATCGAGCAGCGGTTAAGACGACATAATATAAAAATGTCAATGGGCAACAAAGCAACATAAGAACCAACGTGAAATATATCGTATATGCCTAATTTTCTTTAACGTTGCTTCGCCTATGAAACTGGTGCTTTCTCTAATAATCGAAATAATGACAATCTTCTCTTTCAATTATGTGCGTGGTTATATCAGCCTGATTTGTCTTGGGCTTAATGTTAGAAATCAAAGACTTTGGACTCACATGAAACATAAACATATTAACACGCATACACGCTTGATATCAAGGGAATATGGTGGATTAAGTTGTGCCATCTTAAGAAAATAAAATCAAATAAATCCTTCCTTAAAGACATACTTATTGTCATGTGATTTCTTGCATGTTTAATAATAAACTACCAAAGCATGAAAATAAGTAAAGATACGATCATGCAAAAGGAGTGGTATGTATTTCTTTCATGTTTGTTGGAATAAGCACTAGCATCAAATATGGATAAATTAAGGCTAATTGAAGATTTACATTTACAAACTAGCACATTATTTATTTGTTAAATTAATAATACTCTTATTCTAAACTTTTGTGACAAAAACAAGACTATCAGGTATGTGATTGAAATCGATTTGAAAAACGAAGCAATTTTAAAACCACTTTTAATACACTTTTTATGGAATTTTTATAATTTTTGTGATAAAATTCTTTTTAATAAAGAAATATTTTTTATAATATTTGTGCTAAAATTCCTTTTAATAAAGAAATCTTATTAAAAAAAGAACACATTTAAAAATGCTTTGTTTCTGAAATTGGTTTCCATCACATATCTGAATATCAAAAGTGAAATAAAATACTATTTTTATTACTGGAGATATTTTACTGCTGCTGGTTTAAATATATCATTGTTTCATATTAATTTTAAATGCAAAACTATTAATCTAACCTTAAATCTCTTTGATTTTAAATTTTTTTTACTATTGAAAAACCTTTGTTGTAAACGTTACATTTCATTTTAAATCAACAAGACTATAAGTTTAACTTCAAAAAAGTTTTATGTTAAAAAATAATTTAAATCATGTTGAATTAAAATGAAATTCATTTTACATACGATGGGTATTTATTTAGTGTATAGCTAAAGTAAAGTTTGCAGCTGTTGTGGCTGCAGTGGTTAGCGCGAGGACTATCATGCTAGTGGCACGAGCTCAATTCTTGGCTAGGGCAGCCAACTACAACACGAAGTTTTCTGTTGTCTATGCTAATAACCATCACGTAAGTAAAATAATTAATAAAATAGCTTCACTAACGTAAAGTCATGTTGTTTCAGCTTGATATAACTATAATTCAACATGAGTCTTAGTGTTGTTTCAATATCAAATGCACGTTGTTTTAACGTGAACTAAGCTTGATTCAAAATGATTATTCGTGTTGTTCCAATACCAAATTCACGTTGTTTTAACTCGAAATAACTTTGATTTAACATGATTTTTCGTATTTATTTCGTATTATTTCAGTATCAACTTAATTTTGATTTAACTGTACTGCAATATTAAATCAACATGAGATATAGCTAATTCAAAAAGATAAATATTACTGCAAGATTATTGTAAATCATGTTGAATGAACATGAAACGACTATGAAGCAATATCACCACCGAAAAATGTTAAATTAACCTGGTTTTCAACGATTTTACATTGAAATTTTTCAATGTGTACATTTAATGCAGAGGCAGTTCCCCATAACTTTAAACTATAGCAGCATATTAGTTTTAGGATCGAGTAGTACTTTATAATCTAGCCTTTATGTAGCATTTCTTGAACTGTTATTAATTTCATTTGCATTAGATTTGCATCTATATGGTATTTCCATGATAGGCGACAATCAAGGTGAACTTCAGAATGTTGAGGCATATTATGTTTATTCGTTTGTATAGGCAGACATGTTTCCCTTCGCAGTGAAATGTAATATGTATATATTTTTGCTTATTAACTGTTTTCCGACATTGTTTTAGCCATTTTTCAGACTGGGATACACATACATATACTTTTGCAGTTTGCGGGAAGCTTAGAAAAGCTGTATCATCAGCGGATGTTGGTTGATCTATGCTACAGCCTAATGGCAGGTCACAAACTTTTGCTTCAATTACCTTAATTGGTGACAAATTTACGTCCAGTTAAATAGCTTTCTAATAACTTAAGGGTGTTTACGAAATTTTTTTAGCCACCTTTACAAGTCTATAAATATGTATGTATGTATGTATGTATGTATGTATGTATGTATGTATGTATGTATGTATGTATGTATGTATGTATGTATGTATGTATGTATGTATGTATGTATGTATGTATGTATGTATGTATGTATGTATGTATGTATGTATGTATGTATGTATGTATATATGTAAATTCGATAGTGCTATGTTGTCTCCTGAAACCAAAATGATTATCTGGAATGCATTTATAATCATTTGGTATGGAATTCAGGTTACTCATAGCTAGTTTCTCAAACAGCTTTGAGATGTTAAATAGGACGGCATGAAATAACCCCCAAAACGAAAATAAAATAAAGCCATAAAGAAAATTACAGAGGGCTGCAACAACGATTTTTGGGATGTTATTTTCTTTTTTGGGTACAAATTTCTTTTTTCTTTTTGGGGGTTTATTTCGTACGAAATTACATCCCAAAAATTAATAATGAATAGATCATGCAACTAAAAATTGATTTTAAGCGCTAAAAAATCAGTGCCCAATCGCCAAAAAAAAGTGAGAAATAGTCCCTAAGTGTAAAATTAATAATTGCCCAAAGTTTTGTGCGATTAAAAAGGATTTTCTACATACCCGACCGTTGGCCGGGCTTATAGATTTTCTCCTCTGTGTATGTCGAATAGCATCTTCCCTGAATAAAGATTTTTTTGTATGGCCGGACTTCGGTGGGGTTGGAGGAATTTCTGCTCTCCGTATGTCGAATACCGGCATAATAAGATTACAAGTTCATTTGATTTTGTGAGTTCATGTAGACATTTTTGCGAGATGCAACGATACATTTCTCCAGCCAAATTTTTAGCTGAGGGTATCTGTAACTTTACCGTTCTCCTAAAACTCTTCTTTTTTCAGACAGACCTGTCCAACATTTACAGAATAAATTTTATTCTATCTTACTTGTTGAATTCTAATTTCCGGAATCCATTGATTTTTATATGAGCAAAATTAATCATTATTTATTTTAAACTGAGCTTTATTTTAAAAGTATTTGACAAACAAAGCAGTTTCTAAAGAAATGAGATCAAAAAGAAAAAAACTTAATTAAGCACAAAATTTGAAAAGATTCAAAGGGCGGAAGTGATCCAAAGAGCGAATAAAAGGTTGTCTGTCATAAATTTTGCTGACAAAGAGCACTCTTAGAATATTCAAAAATAGATATTATCAATAGCAATTTGTTTTATTTCATCAAATATATTTTTGGTTATTTTTGCAGTACATATTGATAGTATTTTGAAAAAAATTTTTCGAAAGTGAATCTCAGGACACCAAAACATTCGGAAAAGATCCACTTTCACATGGATGTGAAAGTCATGACTAGGGAAGTGAATAAATAATCGATTTTTATTTTAATAGTTTTTTTTTTCACTGTCTATATTTTCTAATCGATTTTATTAAAGGTAAACATCGATTTTTAATAAATCGATTATAATAATTACCCATTTTTAATTGATTTTTTTTAATAGTGTCATCTGTGCGATGGATAAAAATATGGGTAAGTTTACTGAATAAGTCGATAAAAATAAATCAGCGCCATCTATACGGACTAATATATAATTAGTTGTCAAGGCGAGTTCAGTACCAGGTAAACTCGTCATTAAAACAAGTACAACAATACAAAAACAATATGCAGTTCGTCCATTTTGAACAAACCTAATCTGTCAAAAACAGCAGACCAAAACAGGGATGGGAAAGTTGGTACAATTGACAATTTTTGGTACACCGTCCGCTCGTACATATGCCACTTTTATGTGAATTAAATTTAAAAAAATCGATTATTTTTTTCTAAAATCACATCTATGAAGATACCTTTTAGATGTACAATATAATAATCCTTAAAATGAACTTTTTTATGGCGTTAAGAAATCATGGTAGTTTTATTATGATTCAAATAATTTTAAGAATATATCAAAACTACTCTCATTAAAGATTAAATTTAGTTTGATGCAAATTTTCATAACACAGATATATATGTTAAAATATCTTTATTTATGCACTTCTTTCAAGATGACATAAGCAAATTCATGACAAATACAAATTCTTGTGTCACTTTTGTTGAAATAAATGTCTTTTATGACATTAAAATTAGTTACAAACTATTGTCATACAAAGAATCACACTGACAGCAATCTAAACTGCAAATATTACAACTATAGTCAATGCTGATGTTTGTGTTTTCGCTTAAATGTCGGTACAAATAACAATGACTGCAATGGCCACAACAATTGTAATTATTAAGACATTTCCCATGTTATTTAAATTCAAATTATTTGAATACAAGCAAACTATTTTAAGTGTAAAAAAGTAATAGATAGAAGTATAAATGCTGCAAAACTGCAAAAAATTTATTAAGTTTTAATTAGTATGAAATTTTAATTCGTAAGAACAATTACAATAACGTATTCTAGATATTTAGTACACTGAAAAAAGTTCAACTTTACTTACAATGTCGGAAGCAAGACGTTTCTACCATTCGACAGGTAAACTTAAAAAAAAATATTCTGAAGATGTAGAACGGCCATTATCTGAAGAAAAAAAATAGTTCGAAAATAATAACAGTGCTACAGATCCCCATAACTAAAAATTAGGATAAAGGAATTTAGCAAGCAAGTAGATAGAATATGGGGTCTCAAGACATACGTGACTGCGCTGCCAGCAGAGGATGAGCAGAGAAAAGTGATAAAACAATTGTTTTGGGCAGAGAAAAAAAATCTTTAGAATGGCATCACTGCAGAAAACATGTGTTTGCTTAATGTCTTCACTTGTATGTGTATATGTGAGCGTGATGTCAATATTTGTGTACGTGCGTGTGTATGGCGCCTTCATTTTTGTTTGTGGATATGTTCATCGTTTGTGTTGCTGGTAGTTTGTTTATTTGGTTATGTCCAGTTAGCATTTTTTTTAAATTTCTAATCAAATTCGAGTCTTTTTGGATACATCGGCACGATTAAAAAACCAGAATATGCGCTCTTTTTCTAATTATAAATGATACTTTCGTCCATACCCGCGACTCTTCTGGAAGACTCGTTCTTTCATCAGTTGCGAGTCTTCTTCGTGCCATATTTAAGCCTTTTTGTAATAATTTTCGAATAATTTTTTACTTACTGTTTATATTTTAAATCTACTGGGAATCGAACCAAGCTCCTTTCCGTTTGTAATCCCACGTACCAACCACTCAGCTAATGCACTGTATACAACAACGGTAGCACAAAGTTAATATAAACTTACTCTAGGGTATTCATTTAATCGACTTTTCGATTGTTCGATTAATCAATTAATCGAAATTGAGGTTTTTAAATTACTCGAGGAATCTAGCCAAACTTTTATTTCGTTCGAGTTATTCGAGTAAGCTTTATTGCTAAAAATTATTCGAGTTAGTCGGAAAATGTTTGAATTTTATCGGTTTTCTGTACAAAAAAAGTTATTTCGTGTTGTTATATATTTTAATAATAAAAACAAAAGAAAACACAACATTTCTACATAAATAGGATCATAAACTGATCCTTTAAAATAGTTTATTTTTCACTATTCAAATGTCGCGCTTTGAGAAAGTTTTCCGCCAGGAAATATTTAAACCACTCCGCGCTGTCCTGTATTCAATGCAGAATAAAAATAACCGGAATCGGCATAACATTATTGTTGTTATAAATATAAATACGGTTACACTTCGGAAATATTTCCCAAAAAAACGTAACCACTACTTTTGCTCAGAGCTAGTTTGATTTAACTTGTTTTTATATCACAAAAGAAGTTATGCTGCAAAAAAATTATTTTTATATTACTTTTAATAAATGCGAAACCATATTTAAAAAAATATTATAATTAAAGGAAATACAATTTTAACTTGTCTGTGGGTTACATTTTTTTCGGCAAATATTTGCCAAGTGTGACCGTACCTTATAATTCCGAACATTACATTCGATATTTTACGAAACATCTAGTTAACTAGTTGCTCTCGAAATATCTTCTTTATTTCAAATAATTTTTGTTTGATGTTTATTCTTTCGAATTTTTTTAAAATACATTATTTACTTAATTTTTTGATCATGCGGAATATTAGTATGAAATAACGGTCGAATTGGATGGCAAATTTCATATAAATAAAAAAAATTTTTTACTTTTTATTAAGAAATCTACAAAAACTCATTAAAAAAAAGAAAATTTACATAAAATTTTGTAATCGATATATTCGATTAATCGACCTAAATTACTCGAATAAATTTTTACTCGAAATTAAAATTTTTTGTTTGATCGAACATTATTTGACTTTAATTATTCGATTAATCGAGCAAACATTATTCGAGTGAATACCCTAACTTACTCCTAACCATTCAGTATTTTATGAAATTATTGATCATTTTACGACTCTTTTGTTAGCCTAGCCACGACTCTTAACAAAGAGTCTTTTATGACTCGTGTTTCTAATCAATTACGACTCATTTTCGAGACTTAAATGAGTAAAATTTCGAGCATCTGCATGATCAATTTGTGATTGCGCACATTCTATACATTTTATTGTTGCTTTTTAAGCAAGTCGTTTTGTAATCATTTGTGGGAGTAATTTTCGAGTATTTTTTTAAGCGCAGAACTGATTAATCAGTTTTTGATCATCTAAGATGGTCTTACAAGACTCAGTTTATTGATTTTCGCTAAAACAATCTTCCAACCCAGTTAGCAATTTATGAAATTATCGATCATATTCGAGTCTTTATTGATTCCTTAGCTGGATTAAAATAATCATTTATGCGCTCATTTTCTGATCATAAAAGATACTTTTGTGCGTAGAAAATGGTACCTTACGTACGACTCCTCTTGAAAAGTCTTTTATTACCCGCTTTTAAATCAGTTTTGACTAATTTTTTTAGTAATTTTTAAACAGTATTTTTTTAGAATTTCTGAGTCAATTACGACTCATTTTCAAAAAAGTAATATATAAAAACAAATTAATTTTATCTGAGAATTGAAAATTTATATAAAAATCACTCAGTTTTTTTTTAACGAAAAACATCAAAATTGATTCATTTTATTTCAAAAGCATTATATGCCCTAGAAATGCATTAAATATTAGAATTTGGTTCAATTATTCCCTTTTCAAAAAAGTTGTCCCATTTTTTCGAAGAATACCCTTTTTGGTGCCACTTTTTTCCTCAAAATCCCCTTTTTGTGCCACTTTTTAAAAATTTTCAACGGTCACCCTGCGCGGGATCCCAATGTTGAGTACGGGATCGCACCTATTATTGTGTATGCGGTCGCAAGCCATACGCGGCTGCGCTGCATTTCTTATTATGAGCAGATAAATGACGTCATGGCTATCGTCCTCACTTTTGCTGTTCGAGTTTTTTAAAGTGAAGTTATTGTGTTTGGCGACTTCGCTGATTTGTTTATGTGTGTCGTCATCTGCGATGTCATCAATGGGATGTCTATGTGGATATTACGTCATCACTTCTTTATGGATATATGCGTGTGTGTGTGTGTCTTATTGTTTATTTTGTGATTTAATTAATTATGAAAAACTGACTGCTTATTTCTTTAATTTGTTACATGTATTAATGTATTCTTTTGTACTCTATCAGTGATGATATATGTATTTATTAGTTTCTTTTAGATTTTTAATCCGTTTTAGATTCCGATACGATTTTTCATTGTTCTGTGTGTTGTTCTTAGTTCTAATGTTTTGTTTTGCGATTATTGGCTTATTTATCTCAAAATAAGGACGAAGCTCTTTTTAGGTACAATACCATCTCATTTCTAGGCAACCTGTTAGATTGGCAATATTTTTTTTTGTTTGCTTTTCTAATATAGAAAAGAATTATGGGAACAATTTTGCCAATCTAACAGGTTGCCTAGAAATTGGATGGTATTGTACCTATCAAGAACTTGGTCCTAGTAGTTTTCAACACTGTATTCAGATTTTAATAGTTTAAATTTTATGAAAGATTTATGGCAAAACAAGTGGAAATATGGCGCACACATTTTGTTGATAGAACCTGCTGGCGAAGCATATATGACTCAAAATTAAATAGCATTTGAAAACTATAATGGAATATTACGCGGCAAAATTGACGTCGCACCAAAACGACATTGCAGGTTTGTGAACAAGTATTTTAGAATAGTTACAATATTCGACATGAATATATTTCATTTTGCTACACCTTTATACAATTAGTCGCCCATTGGGTGGAAATAAAAGTATTTATAGGGCAAAATTAAAAGCAAAATCAAAATGAAAGCATTTAATAAATGCATTATTTGATATATTCTCCCAATCTTATTTAAAATAAATATTTATTTGTGGGTTAGTTAATCAGTGTATGCATTTCAAAAATAATAATAATAATAATAATAATAATAATAATAATAATAATAATAATAATAATAATAATAATAATAATAAAAATTATACCTATGTAAATTTTCAAATGGGTTTTGAAAGTTTTCAAAAGTATAGTTGAAGTCTACTGATGATTTGGTAAAGCACCAATCAAAATCATATAACTATTGCTTAATCCCCAACAAATAAATCTTTATTTCATATTTATTTTATTTATTTGTGAAGTGAAAACTTTTATAGGCACGTCAGGCAGGCAATCGGTTCTATGGGTAAAATACAGATATTATTTCTTCTATGGGTAAAATATTTCATTTTGGCGTCAATGAAATGCTAAAAAAATCTTAGGTATCCCATATCTAGAGACTTGAAATAATTATAATCCTAGGTTACTTTCAAAATAATGTGCGTAGTCAAGCAGAATACTGACGAGATATGGTGCGGATAAGGGTACCCCCATAAAATTTTTTTTTGTTATCCTGTAACTACAGATCTGCAAGAGGTAGATCCCTGAAATTTGGTGTAGGTTACTTTCAAAATAATGTGCATAGTGTAGCAGAAAGCTGGCGGTATAGGGGCAAGGAGAAGGGTATCCCACAGACAAAATTTTTTTTAGTATATCGTATATCTGGAGAGAGTCCTCAAATTTGGTGTATGTTACTTGTCTATATAGACAAGAATGAGGCTGGAGGACTAGGACTATGAGAAGGCTACCTCTAACGAAGTCGCGGGTAAGAGGCAGTAGTAATTGAAACCCAGAATAAAAGTTTTATCAACAGAGATTTCGTAGTTTTGAGTTTTCACTTCTGTCGGCAGTCGTCGATGACTGTATCTTTTTTTACTATTCCTTTCCATCCGTCTTTCTATTTAGGAATTGGTTAATTTTTGCTTGAATTGCTTTAGTTGTAAATGCAAATAAATAATATAATATAATTTATCTTTTTGCTTTATAACATCAGTTTAAAAATTTTAATTGACATTTCTCAAATTGTTGTTTTGCAAAAGATTAGTTCAAGTAGAAAATACAAATTTTATATAATTGTTTGTCTAATAGGTTTCTTTTTGTTTATGCAATTGGGCAATGCATGTGATTTACATATATTTTATATTTACGAGTATTTGCTTATTTATTGTTTTGTCTTCTCATAGAGCCCAGTTTTTATTTGTAATTAAATACTTGTAGTAACACAATTGCAAACAATAATTTACTTAATATATGCAATATATTTTTAACTTATGTTAAATTTTATATTGAAATAACTTTTTAAGTTTAAAATGACAGAAACAGAAAAATGTCTACCAAAAATATAATTCATTAAACATTTATGTATGCATCTCCTTTCGTTTATGTTTTTACACAAAATACAAATTTAGTTGCATGGAAAAAGAAGTGCGTCAAATAATAGCACACAGCACAATATAACTTTTTCATAAATGTCTGATAAATGCACAAAGAACGTAAACATTTTATGATATCCCTTAATTTCGATTGCAATTTCTAAAATGCTCATTTACAGGCCTATTGTGACACAGTAATAATAGTCACCATGGCTATAACTTGTAACCAAAGTTATAAAATTAGAAATTTTGTATTCTGACAATTTTTTATCGTAACAAAAGTCAATAAAACTATTACCTATAGTATATACAAAAGAGTAGGTAACACAGATTTACTTTAAAAGCTTTGTAATTCAGTTGGTAATTAAAGTTCCCGAAAAATTGGAAGCCGTTAAATTCATTAAACTTCGTCAAATCAATTTTATCACGAAATTAGTTAAAATTGGCGAAAAATTGCAAAATTGCAAACAAAACGTAATATTACTTAAAAATTGTAAGAAATGCTATATATTAAAAAAAAAGTTGGCGAAAATTTTGCAAAAACTGGTTAAGATTAAAAAGATAGCGAAGTCTGATATTGATTTGAAGTCAGTAAAACTGTAAAAAGCAAAACTTGACAAATAATCCCTTTTATCGCGAAAATTGCTAATTTACATAATTTTCGGGATTTTTTTCCTAGCTTTTGGTGTTCCTTATAACTTTAACAATTTTTTTTAACAATTTCAAGGCTTGATTGCAATTTTTCGCTATTTTCGCGATAAAAATGATTTTTTAACCAATTCTTGACTTGTTTAAAGTTTTACCGAATTTTAATCACTATCAGGCTTTTCATTCTTTTTAATGCTAACTAGATTTAGCGAATTTTCGTCATTTTCGCGATTTTTTCCGAGTTTTCTGCAGTTCTTACAATTTAAGCTGTTTTAAAACAGTTTTAGAGCTTGTTTGCAAATTTGCAATTTGTGATTTGCAAAATGTGATTTTTTGATAGTGCGTGATTTTAATACAGTTTTGTTGATTTTGAAACACTATCAGACATTTTTATCTTGTCAAAGTTTTTGCGAATTTTCGTTATTTGGCATAATCAGTAATGATCCAAAAATATTGGCGCTTGCTCATTTCCCAACTAAGATTATTCTTCCTAAAGCTTTTGGAAGATTTGAAACTATTTTTATTTTATTTTTATCTTGTTCAAGAAAATCGCAAAGAAAGTTAGCGCTTTGAGCGATTTTCTCTTGAACGATTGTTCGTGTAGAATCCAAAATGTAAATAAATTTTTGGCATTCAACGACATATATTTTTATTTAAAAAAATAGTTTTAAATAGTTAAATTTGTTGAATTACTTGTTTAATACCTTGTTGCCGAAATATCGGAACAAATAAAAGTTACAATATGGTAACAAAAATTCCGTAACAAATTTATTACTACCAAATTGCCAGAAGAAGGTTGTTAACAGAGCACGGAGACTTTGACCTCGTTTTCAACAACTTTAAAATAATTGGTGTACAATAGAGATGGGCAAGTGCAAAAATATATCGATATATATCGATATATATCGATATAGATATATTTTCAAATATCGATCGGCATCGGTATCGAATAAAAATATCGATATTTCTATATATCGAAGTTTTTTCAACCATGATAACTCATACATAATCCCCAAATTAAAAAAAAAATAAAACAAAAAAAGTACCTTTCTTATAAATAATTAAGCCGGAAAGAGCTAATTTCCAAAATCCTTACTGCTCCACCAATATTTCATGGAACATACATCAACAAAATTACACTCAAAGAATGATAATTTTTCGAATAGACAAAATATTATAAATAAAACAAAAGATTTTGTTAGTAATATTTTATTTGATGAAGACTGTGCCGAAACGTTTTTAAAAATTGCACGAAAAACAAAACCAAAGCTAAAAAAAATATCGAATTTGATACTGTTGATACATTTAAAAAAATACATTTAAATAATATCGATGATGTATATCGATATATTTTTGAGAAAATATTGATATATCGATAGTGTACAATCTTCTGAATTACTACTACTAAATGAAGAACTGGCATAATAAACTTATATTTGGTCTATTCGTGTCAATTCAGAGGGGACTTGCAAATTAGATTCAGTAGATTTTAGATTTCAATTCGATTGTATACTTCTAATGTCGAACTCCTATATATCTACAAAGGCTTTCAGTGTTAGAGAAGCCGCACTTTTCACAGAAACGGATGGGCAATTATAAGGGATGTGGTTATCCATTTGTTCACCAGCACATGTTAATGATTTATACAGAAGCCATTGACAGATCGATATAATATATTAGCACTCGCACCTCTTATAGAGTACGCCATTTATACCAATGGTTCCCACCGCTTGTTGGATCTCAGACCCTTTATAACTGATTTGCTTTCAAACGGTCCTCTTATTATTTTGACTTTTTAATATGTTTAAATTTATTTTTAAATATATCTAAAAATATATTTTCTATTTTTAGAGCATGTTTTGGTAAACGTTAAAATAATTAACACAATCAAGCAGTTATAGATAAATTTTCAACACAAGCATCGGTGGAACTGAAGCAATATGCTACTTTCGGAGACTACCATATCACCTCATATGACTTCATGTGCATATTATGGATGGGCAAATGAAAAAAATATATCGATATCGCTATATTTTTAAGTATCGATATATCGAATAGCATCGATATATCGAATATCGAATAATATCGCTATATAAATTAACAAAAACATAAAGGGTATCGTTTCATATTTTTTAGGCGCCCCGATCTAATTTTTGCCATTACATTTACGATCAGAATTTCGATAAACAACCTAAGGAAGAGAAGGGCGTGTGTAATTATACATTTCCCGCAGAAAGTATTTTTTTCTTTACAAGATTTTAAATATTAAATTTTTTTTAGGACTTTATTAACGGTTATAAAATAAGAAGTTTATGAAGTTTGTTGCGTAACTATATAAAATTTATTTCGGATTAAAAAGACATTCTTCCTTTTTTATCTATATCATTACAAACGATATTTTTGTCATCGTCTTCTTCATTGCTTTTCTCGAGTTCTTCCGCTGCATTTTCACACATTTCTTCTTCCTATTCGTTGGTGGGCATTTCTTCTTTTTCTTTTTCTTTTGATAGCTCCACCGGAATCTCTTGTTTCTTTTTATTTTCTTTTTGTCCTTAGATAAGATATTATATGGTCAGACTGCAGTAGCAGCATATTATATAAATCGGTTGTAGCGGCAATTCTGCTGTTTTTATTACTAGCGCCTATATGTAAAATAGCGCCCTTGATGACCTCTGAGCCTTTTACAAAAATCTTATGAACTCTGGGAGGCATTCTGTGCCAGTTGTGCTTTTGCAGAAATCCCTTTCATTTGATATTCATATTTTGGGGTGCATAAAAATATGATCCGTCGATTTGGGACGTCCACAGTTTTGGGGCGGCCGCAATTTAAACTTATAATGATCCCGTTTTATTTACAGATCTCATCTTGGGAGCCACATTTCTTTGATACCAATATCATAGGGATAGCAAAATATTGTTAAGCACAGACCAGGAAATAAATGAAATGGACGAAAACCCGACCTGGAAACGAGGCCAAGGTAGACGGATTTTTCATCCCTGAATACCCCTAGATACTGATTCTCATTGAAATCGTTATAGCCATTTTCAAGAAGCCAATTAAATATGTATACACAAGAATTGGTCATTTAAATATATTAGATAAATGAATATAAAAAAATATTCCCCAAATGGTGGTAAAGGCTAACGAAATAATATCAGAGACTTTGGCTGGGTTCCAAAGTGTTCAGAAGTGAAAATCACGCGACGGTCCTAGTCGGTCATAATTTTGCTGGTCCAAAAAAATAAATATTTTTAGTTAGTTTCTTTCATTGCACTTTAACTAGCAATCTTACGTAAATGTAATTAACCCATGTACATAATTTCTTAGCTCTTATAGCACAAAATAAATGAATAAAGTTTACAAGTACGAAAAGCATCATAGTCTTCATGTAACACACATCCACTGAAAGTAGTCCAAAATTATCCTCCATGCAGTTATTGGAAAAATACTCAACTTTGGTTTCCTCGCCTAGTCAAGAAGGTGCATTTAACCTTCAAAACAGTAGATTTTCAATCGCAGTGGTTAATTGGCCACTACTTAAGCTATATATTTCATGTAAATTACAGCTTTCAACTTCGGAGTTTTGTTCATTATTTATGAAAGCTGAAAGTACGCATCCTATGGACTTTCAGCTGTAAGGAATTGATGTATTGGTTAGGTATGTTAGAAAAAATGCTGGGAAAGACAAATTAAGTTGGCTCAGTCATACATATGACACCCTTACCACCATACTTGAATGGGAGTCCCGTAAGTGTAAGAATTCATTTTGTTAGTTGAACATAAATTATAATGTATTTACGTATATTTTATAATAATATTTTGTTGATACGCATATATTTTTACGCAGATAACATTATTTTCAACTCACGAAATTCTTAAATTTTAATAATTCCTAGCAGATCATATTGCAGTAAAAATGTGCTTCATTTTATGAATTTATAATCATTGAGTTAATAGCGGCCCTTTTCACCGTGATTAAGAATTAACGTGTACTTTAACGGCAAGTTTTGTATGCCGAACTTGTCGTTAAAGTCCATGTTAACTTTTAATCGTGCATTGTGAAAAGGGCCATAATTCGTATAACGAATATTAATTTCTTATTTACATTTTCATATTTTTTCTCATACTTCTTGTTATACCTTGTAATTTACGCTTGAAGAGAGGAAATAATTATTTCCGTTTTATTCGATTTCTTAATCAAAAGGAAATTAACCTAACTCTTCAAAAGATTAAAACAAGTTAATAAAAAAATGAAGGAAGATGAACAAAAAAAGCGTTTGATTGTAAACAGAACCAAAGTAATATTTTTTGCTGTTGGTTTTTAAATGTAGAAATTTTAACAGTTCATTTTTGATTTGCTTTAACCTTGGTAGGTCTTACTAGTTTACCAATTTTGTTATTTTTCATTTTTTTGAAGTGGGTCAAGGCTATGTGCAGCCTCTGATCTTGGTAGGTCTTACTAATTTACCAATTTATTTATTTATTTATTATTATCTTTTTTTTTTGAAGTGGGTCACGGGTATGTGCGGCCTGTGAACAAAATTTTGAATACAATTTAGATTCTACAATAATTATTGGCTATTCCTTTAAATGCCAACAATAACAGTATGTCCGACTTCGATCAAAATAGCACGTAAATATACATGGCAGCACGGGCTGCCAAATGATTTTGATGAAAAATCTGCACTTTTTGGGGAAAACATCGGCCTTTTCGGCACTTCAATTATTCGAAGAATCTGCAACACAATCGGCATAACTAAAACTAAGCTTTTTCGTGGTTTTTATCAATTTTTATTAATAAGAAAACAAAAAAATAGCAATCGCCAGTAATTTCATGTGGTTTATAAATATAAATGGATAACAAAAACTAAAAAATAATTTATAGTTTTATTATATTTATTTTATTTTTTTAAATTCCAATATTTTTACTAACATTGTTAGTCACCATCAGGGATCTAGGTATTATAAAAGTAAAATCACAATTAATTTATTAATGCAGTTATAATAAATCTAGCTTGAGGTCTACGTAATAAAAACTAACAACTATTTTAAGTTTTATTATGTTTAGTTTATTTTCTTTAAACTAAACATAACAAAACCGAACTTTAGTAGCGTTGCCATTCGGCAACTGAAAATTAATGGTTGCCAAAAAGGCACTAAATAGCAACTGAAATTGACATGTCTCAGTTGCCAATTACCATCAGTAGTATCATTTTCAGTAACTGGGAAACCAACTGAAGCTCGGTTGCCATCCAAAATCGGCATATTAATATTTCTTTCAAAAATTGAGAAATATGCATAAAAAATTTTTTATAACTTCAAAAATATGCATTTATTGCCAAAATATGCAAAAATATGATTTTACCACCAAAATATGCAACTACAAATCGATGCCAAACTACTTAAAAATTGATGATTCGCATAGATAATTAGTCAATACCTCCTTATTTGTCACTACCAAAAAACATGCATTTGCATGAAAGTCCGAGCCCTGATAATTACATATGTATATGAAACTAAATCAAAAAAGGCCAAAGGATAGCATAAAAATGATTTTACAAGCTTAAATATATAGTATGGAATAAAAATTATTTTTAAAATTAATCGCTAAATCGCTTTTAATGTGTGTGTCAAAATAATTGATTTTATGAGTTTCAAATAATCTTTAGAATAAAGAATTCCTTCTAAAGTTTCATTTTCTAAGGAACATCAAAATTTAGTTCAGTTACCCCCGTAGTGAAGTGAAGAATGTGATAGACAGAAAAGCTTGTTAAATTGACGGCACTAAATATTTGTCCGACATATGCAGACGAATTTGACAGAGCCATAATTCGTTTAAAAAATTCTGTTAAAACCGGAAAATCCTTTGTGGAATCGCCTCGTTTTATTTCAGAAAGTGTCAAAAATTATATAAATTAATTTCAGTCTTTTTGAATATTTGTTCAAATGCAAGAAATTTCAATCTATAAAATTCTTAAATTCCTAAGAATATCAAAAATAGTGCTGATTTTTCTTTATTACAATATTTCGATTTATTAAACTTAGTTTTTTGAAGTTACCTTCAAAATCAAACAGTTTGTGGATGATGGCGAGAAAATTTACACAATTATTAATTCTATTGTGAATTTCAGATTTGTCAATATTTTTTTTAATATCTTTTTTAACCCCCGACCAAAAGAGAGGAATGTTATAAGTTTGTAGTGTGTGTCTGTGTATCTGTGTGTCTGTCTGCACAAGTATAACCCAAACGGCTGAACCGATTTTTATTTAGTTTTTTTATATTTGAAAGGTGACTTGATCGAGAGTGTTCATAACTAGAGCTCCGAAATCTTCGCTCGAATTCGAGTAGAGAGTGAAATTCGCTCAAATTCGAGCGCGAGTACTCCTGCGAGTGAAAAAAAAATCGAGTATACTCTATTTTTCTATGCCACTCGAATAAGAGCGCATATGCTTTGCTCGATTTCGAGTGCAAGTAAAATACCTCAAAATGGAGCAGATTATACTCTTGCCGAGTACTCTTTCAGTCTTTCTCATACAGTGCAAAAATAGAAATTGTTTGTTTTTGCCAATTTGTGTGTGCGTGTGTGTGTAGTAGCAAATATAGTAACTCAAACGGTTGTTGGTGCTGCTATGGACTGAGGTGGGGAGAGGTGACTGACGAGGGAGGACTAGGAGGCCAAGAAGAGAAAAGCAGCAGAATGTATTGTAAGGGACCGGTGGTTCTTGTGTACAAAATTACTCGAAGATTACGAGTGTTCATTATAATATAGAAAATATAAGTTAACTTTTAAAAATATAATAAAACTTTTATTTTAAAACCAACTAATTGCTTCGCTCACGCGCACTGCATGAGAAAGACTGAAAGAGTACACAAAAACCACACGCACACACAATTCAGCAAAGACAAACAGTTTCTATTTTTCCACTCGTATTCACTCTTAAGAGTAAACTCTCACTCTATTTCGAAGATTTTTACTCCCACTATTAATTTTTAAAAAGGAGTACTTGCGAGTACTCCCACCTAAAGCAAACGAGTGGAGAGTAAAATTTTTGTAACACTCGTACTCTTCGAGTATTCTTCTTCGTGAGTATTTTTCACTCGCGAGTAAGATCGAGTAAATCTGAGCTCTGTTCTTAACTATGTTTGAAAATAATCGGTCTAGCCGTTTAGTAGATATCACATCTTCTCTAGATGTATCCTGTTGAATCTGTGTGTCTTTGACACCGTAGCTCTCAAACGGCTGCATTGATTTTAATTTAATAAATTTTGTGTCAAAAGTGACTTGACCCAAAATCTGCTAACCTATGTTTGAAGAAAATTTGTCCAGTCGTTTTGAAGTTATCTATTTTCTTAGGGAGATTTTTAAATTTTTAATTTAATGTTATTTATATAAAATTATAAAATATTGTTATTGCCAAATCACAAAAAATGTGGTTTGAAATCGGAGTTAGCGTGTTGTCTATTGGTTTGATATAAATCGGCATTTTCTCATCTAAGATCTGCAAGTCGACATTTGGTAGTTTTTTAATGGAAAAATCGTCAAGATACCGAAAAATCGGCACTTTTGGCAGCCCTGATGGCAACATTTTTATTTCATCAATGCTTTCGGAATTATTCACAAATGAGTATCGAAAAAAATAAACTTTTCACTGAAGAACTCATAAGAAATTTAAAACTGCAAGAACTTTATCTTTTAACTACTGTTCTCGAATATAAATATCTTACAAACACAATTATCCAAATACAGTGGAGTTCAGTTATAACAAACTCTACGGGATAGGGCGATTTTGTTCGTTATAGGCGAAGTTCGTCATAACCGGCCTGAAAAATTCTTATTCTGATATATAATAAAATAATTTTAATAGAGTGATACAATAACTAAATACATTGATACATTAACTAAAAACAATTATAGTGCTACAAAATTGTTACCAAATTGTGATAAATAATTTCTTTAATATGTCCAAAAACGCTAAAGAAAAATTACCGATATTTTTGTTCATTATAAGCGTACAAATTTCCATTTAGTCTTTCGTATAGGACTTAAAACTCAGTTCGTTATAAGCGAAATTCGCTATTCGGAGTTCATTATAATTCATTATAACTGGAGGCCGTTATAACTGAACTCCACTATACTATGAAAGCCGTTAAACAAATGTTGATTTTATTATCTGTTACACACAACAATTTTTTCAAATTTTGTTTTCAGACATTAGTTTATTTGAAATTCTCTTTAAATTCAATAAAGAGTTCATTTGATTCGATAAATGTTTAATTTTGAGCTCTTATTTACACTAAAAAGAACAACAAAACCAGTTTAATTTTCACTAAATGTTTTGTTTGACATTACAAAAATAGTTAATAGGTTCTATTTCAGTAAAAAAAATTTACTAACTGTATAAATTTTTTTGCTGATTATGAAAATAATTTTTTAACAATTATTTTATCTGATTCAGTAAATTATATTGTTTGCATTTGATTTTTTCATAATGGAATACAACAAGAAATTTCCAAGATTTTTTCAATAAGAAAATTGTAAATTTGAACAAATGTTTTATCTGAATTTAAATTTGTTTCTTATATGACCTAAATATTATTTTTTTTTTCAATACAAAAAATTTTTAAATTTGGAAAAATGTTTTATAGGACCTAATTCATCATAAAGAAGTTGATATTTTTCTGTGTAAGAGAAGACATACCGCACTTACGGTCATATTCATAACGAAAGCTTGGCAAGAAGTTAGCATATGTGACGAAATTTAAAGGGATGGATTTTATATAAAATTTGACATTAAAAATCAATGTAGACTACAATCTAACTCATGAAATAAGATATAAATTTAATAATTAAAATTATTTATTATTATTAATAATTGAAATTAACTTTTAAGGTTCTGGGTGTATACATTTAATTGATAGCAAAATTAAAAAAAAATAAAAATTGTGCTTCGATTTTTATGATATATAAGAATAATAGTTAAAAGGTAAAGTTTTAGCAGTTTTAAATTTTTTATTTAGAAAGAAAAAAATTAGTTAGTTTTGCATGAAAAAACAATTTTTGTCGATGCTATTAATGTGACTGACTCCAAACCCGTTGATCAAATAAAAAACATATTAAGAGAGTTTGAAGGTAATTTTGTCATACAGCTTAAGTAGATTAAAATGCGCCATACTGTCCTTAAGTTAGTTTTAAATATTCAAAAAAGAGCAACTGCTTCGCCGAAATAGGTTTGTAAGCGAAAGTTTATGGTTATTTTTGTACCTCCTTTTTCGAAACGCGCTTCAAATTAGTATAATTTTTGTTGGCGATATTTCACTTGGGAGCTATCTTATTGAAATAGGGTTGCACTTCTTTCAAAGCATCAAATAAGTATTAAAATCATGTCTTTTCGTCTTCTTGTTTCATCCTCCAGTTGTATTCTCATCAGGGAAACCGGAAATATGCCCTAAAAATATACCCATATGCTTCCAAAATGTAAAAATATGCTCTTAAAATATTATCATTTCGTTTATAATTTCTCGATAAAAATCTTCAAAACTACATAATTGGAAGTTTTTAAAGCTGTGAATAAACTGGGAATAAATCAGTGGAATAAGGAAAATTTGCAAGCAATTGGGGGAAAAATACATTGGAGGAAATTTAAAATCGTAAAAGAAAATTTTTTCCAAAGAAATTTATTATTCAGGCTTAATTAAGTTCGTTCAATTTAGTTTTTACAATTAAATCATTTTTTTATTGAGAAATAATTTTTCAAAGCATGTGGCAATTGAAAAGTACAAATACCAATTTCTTGACTTTTGTAAAGGTCGAACTGAACATCTATGTTTTCGGGATTAACCACAATCCCATCTTATTTTATGGTGGCTTAGGAATTTACCAGACTTGGCACAAATTTTTTTATATCTGGAAAATGTTCGATAGCAAAAACCTTTTTAGGTTCCGTACACCAAAAGTGTAATTAGGGTTCCGTACACCAAAAGTGTAAAGGAACTCTATTGTTTTCGCTACGCTGTCTGTCTGTTTGTCTGTCTGTCTGTCTGTCTGTCCGTCCATCTGTTTGTCTGTCTGTCACAGGCAGTTTTCTCGGGAACCGTAAGAGCTACACACCTGAAATTTACACAGAATATGTAGAATTTTGGCCGCTACAAGAACAAATATATGACAGCTAAAAATTAAAGGGTGTTCTAAAGCGAACAACGAAAAATGTTGAAATACTAAAGTAATGTTTTCTCAGGAACCGTAAGAGCTACGGACCTGAAATTTTCACAGAATATGTAAAATTTTTACCGCTCTAACAGCAAATATATGACAGTTAAAAATTAAAGGGTGTTCGAAAGTGAGCGACGAAAAATGTTGAAATGTTAATGTTATGTGCAGACACTATAAATTTTCAAAGTTAGTGTTACTTGATGTAGTCTGTAGAATAGACTACACCAATTAACACCGATGTTTAAAACAAAAAATTAAAGGGCGTTCTATCAGTTAATCTAATTTTACTATGTAATTTAGACAATTTGCTGTATCTTGGGAACCGTAAGAGCTACTGACCTCAAATTTTCACAGAATATGTAAAACTTTGCTGTATCTTAGAAACCGCAAGAGGTAAAATCTTCAAATTTGAAAAACGCTAAAACTAAAAAAATCCAAAATTAAAAAAATGTCAAAAAGAAAAACAAGCGCTGAATGGAAAAAAGCACAGAAAAGTAAAAAATCTCTAAAACGCAATATATCACCAAAACTAAAAAGATCGCCAAAAAAATTAAAAAAACACCAACAACCGAAAAAAGTCGTCAAAACGAAAAAAAGCACTACAACATAAAAAAACGTTAAACCTAAATATATGATCAAAAAACGAAAAAATCGCCGAAAATGAAAAAATCAACAAAAAGAAAAAACAAAAAAAAGCGCCAAAACTAAAAAAGTCACCAAAAACCAAAAAAATCACTAAACCGAAAAAATGTCAAAACAAAAAAATCGCTACTAAGAAACTAAACTAAAAAATCACGAAAAACTGAAAAAAATCTCGAAAACCGAAAAAAGTGCAAAAACTAAAAAAAGCGCCAAAACTAAATTAAATCGCTTAAACTAAAAATATCGTCAAAAAGGGAAAAACGTTTAAAAAAAGCGCCAAAGCTAAAAAAAATCGACAAACAAAAAAAAAATTCAAAAAAACTAAAAATTGTAAAAAACGATAAAAATCGCCAGAACAAAAAAATTGTCATAAACAAAAAAAAAAGCGCTAAAACTAAAAAAACACCAAAAACCGAAAAAAGTCTTTAAAACCGAAGAAAGCGCCAAAACTGAATAACATCGCCACAACTAAAATAAATCGCTAAAACTAAAAAACATCGTATAAACAGACAAAAAACGTTAAAGAAAACGCCAAAACCAAAAAATCGCCAAAAACTAAAAAAATCGGAAAAAAACAAAAAAGAAATTGCAAAAAACGAATAATAATAAAAATTAAAAAGGCCAAAAATTGAAAAAATCGCCAAAAACAGCGAAAAATACTTTAAAAAATAAAAAAATTTAATTAAACTAAAAAGCACAACGAAAAAACTGTTAAAATGTAAAAAGGGGCAAAAACGAAAGGGGATATATATATAATATATTATATATGAGGGAAATAAAAATATGATGCTTCCGTGTTGATTTCGTCCTTCAAAAGAAATTATTTTCACAAAATTTGTCGTTTTATTATTTATTTTACGAAAGACACTGTTTGATATTATAAACGATATTTAAACTTTTATAATGGTAATTCAACGCAAGTCAGCTAAAAATCAGGCTATGTAAAGTTTATTGTACTGTTAAATTTAATTTGTCGTTAACACCTTTCTTTTAATTAATTTCCAATTAATTATTTATCGCCGGTACTACACTTAATTACTTTTGGTTTTATGTTTAAAGCATTGCACTCTTTCCAGACCACATTACGTGTGTTGATGCTGGTTGTGGTAGTTAAGTTGACTCAAAATTTATATATGTATTTAAATAATATATATCGGCTGTGTTCTGTATTCCATGCGGAATTAAAATGTGCGGCATTAGCAAAGCATTGTTGTTGCAAATTATTATTTATAACAACAAAGCTTTGCTAATTCCGCACATTTTAATTCCGCATGGAATACAGAACATACCCTATTGGGGAAAGTTCTGTATTCCATGCGAATTTAAAATGTGCGGAATTACCAAAGCAATAATTATAACAAATGAACTAGTTGGTCTCCTATGACAACCTAATGTTAAAATCGATAGTTCGATATATGAAATAAATAAATTAAGTAAAGTGCGACTTTGGCTCTCATATGTAGGGTCCCGTACGAACACACATAGATATATATATATATATATATGTATATATATATATATATATATATATATATATATATATATATATATATATATATATATATATATATATATATATATATATATATATATATATATATATATATATATATATATATATATATATATATATATATATATATATATATATATAGATATATATATATATATATATATATATATATATATATATATATATATATATATATATATATACATATATATATATATATATATATATATATATATATATATATATATATATATATATATATATCTATGTGTGTTCGTACGGGACCCTACATATGAGAGCCAAAGTCGCACTTTACTTAATTTATTTATTTCATATATCGAACTATCGATTTTAACATTAGGTTGTCATAGGAGACCAACTAGTTCATTTGTTATAATTATTGCTTTGGTAATTCCGCACATTTTAAATTCGCATGGAATACAGAACTTTCCCCAATAGGGTATGTTCTGTATTCCATGCGGAATTAAAATGTGCGGAATTAGCAAAGCTTTGTTGTTATAAATAATAATTTGCAACAACAATGCTTTGCTAATGCCGCACATTTTAATTCCGCATGGAATACAGAACACAGCCGATATATATTATTTAAATACATATATAAATTTTGAGTCAACTTAACTACCACAACCAGCATCAACACACGTAATGTGGTCTGGAAAGAGTGCAATGCTTTAAACATAAAACCAAAAGTAATTAAGTGTAGTACCGGCGATAAATAATTAATTGGAAATTAATTAAAAGAAAGGTGTTAACGACAAATTAAATTTAACAGTACAATAAACTTTACATAGCCTGATTTTTAGCTGACTTGCGTTGAATTACCATTATAAAAGTTTAAATATCGTTTATAATATCAAACAGTGTCTTTCGTAAAATAAATAATAAAACGACAAATTTTGTGAAAATAATTTCTTTTGAAGGACGAAATCAACACGGAAGCATCATATTTTTATTTCCCTCACCCTCGAGTTTGTTCATTTTGCTATATTATTTTGTGAATAAAATATACATACTTATACTGCCTTATACATAATACATGTCAAAGGTTTATGAGAGGCTTATGAAACAAATTTGATATAGAAATCTGTTTTGTAAGCCTTTTATAAACAGTTGATAGCACAGGACAACATAATCGAATTTTTAAAGTTCTCTAAATAAAAATAGCTGATGCTTATGTATTTTCATCTGATGATTACGATAGCGTCATTAGTTTTCCATTAGTAGCTCTAATTTTAAAGACATAGTCCAATTTAATATTTACACAATTTACACCATTAATTGTTACAAAAATGTTTTTTTAATATAATAAAAAATCTAATTCGATGTTCTCAACTGATATTCAGCAATTGGAATGAATTTTGAATATAAATGACATATTTACATAAATAAATCTAAATTAATAATTTAAGTAATATGTTCAAAAAAATTTTATAAATATTCATAGTTTGCGAAAAATTTAAAAAAAAGTAACGCTGATGGAAGAAAAATATCTGCTACGGATACTGCTGTTCTTAATTCAAAAAAGGTATGTATATTTGTGTCAATACGATAACAGAGTGGAACTAAATATAAGAATATTTAAAAGGTTGGGGCTCTGACCAGTTGACAGATTACTGAATCTAGTAAAAGTTTGTGTATTGGGTTTCGCAAAATGTAAGAACATTATTCAAAAACCGAGTAAATGTCCTGTACCAGCATGAGAACCTTCTTTGTTCTTGGTGTCATGTAAGAAATTAATTCCTTTTGATACTGATGTTTGTTTTTTTTTTTCATTAACTTTTTAATCTGCAGGTGATCATTGAGCAATCAGAAAATGGAAGGAAACAATATCATAAACATGTAGTGCGACATTATCATAAAATGTTTTTATAGACAAGTTTGTATTTATGAATGATGTTTTTGATTTCTTTTAAATGTAAAAATTACGGTTTATGTCTGGGCTGCAATAAATAATTAAAAGTTTCAAATTTTAAATTTCATTCACAATAATATTTTATTTTGATTTTTTTTTTTGGTATATTCAGTGCTTCATATCGAATTCGGTCGGCACTTACAACTGAATTATAAGATAGTACATGCAACCGACAGAATTCGATTGGGGCTACAATTTCGATTACCACAACGAATCTGTTTTCTCTGTGCACCTCTTTAAAATTTTTCTACTTGTTTGTACTTCAATCTGATTTTGTTGTAATTTGCTTCTGAAACCACTTGTTATTAAATTGAACACACATTTTTTATGCATTTTGAAATTTGAATGCACTTTGAATTTATTTTTTAATGCATTTTGAATTTTTAACATTTGCCGTATATAGCGCCAGCTGTTTTCACAATTCACAGACCTTATAGCCTACAGCCTTTCGAGGAACACTGTTTTGTGGATTAGAATATTAGTTTGGAAGATATAAGCTTCCGACGACTCAAGAGTTTTATCCGTAAAATTTATATTATATAACAAAATATAGCATCCACAGTGTTAAAATTGCTGGCTAATTTTTACATCAATTTTGTAAACACTACTTTTATTCTCTCATAGTAACAACCTGCTTTATTTGAAGCAATTTTTTTTACTGATTAGCTGTCGAATTTTTATAAAATTTATAGCCCACATCCTTGCCTATAACTCATCTATATATTTTTGTAGATTAGACTATGAAGTTGGGAGATATGGGTTTTCCGAAGACTTAAAAAAGTTATTGGTAAAGCTGGTCGTATCGAACAACACATAGCGCTCACTGTGGTAAATATATCTAATTTATTTACAGACCTTATAGCCTACAGACTTTCCAGGCATATGTTTTTTGTGGATCAGACAATTAGTTTTGAACATAGAAGTTTTCTGACGACTAAATAGTTTTTTTTTTCGGTAAAATTGTTCTTCTATAACAACATATAGCGCAAACTGTGCTTAAAAAAAGCTACCTAGCCTTTAACACACCTTGTAGCATACATCCTTCCCTATAATTCTTCCGTGCACGAAGATATGATATTTCCGCCGCTAGTTGGCATTTTTCCCAGTGTGCTACAGTTATGTATAAAAATATATTAAAAAATTCATAACACAATTTTTTTTAATGTAGCGTATGCGTAATATTTATGTCCAGCTTATTAAGTATACGTGCTGTACTTATATACTTAAAAGTATGCAACAGTTTTTATATATAAAAGAGAAATGCATCTTGAGGCGTATGAGTGATGTAAAATATTATGTATATGCGTTCTACTTATCTCTTCAAAGTATGCAACAGTTTTTATATCTAAAATAAAAACGCATCATGAGACGTATGAGTGATGCAGAAATACTAACGCAGAGCATACACTACTCCAGTCTACTGGCAAAAGCAAGTGATGTAGAATTGTGCTCGAAACAATTACTAGGGATGTAACGAATACCGATACCGATACCGATATATCGGCGATACTTCAGATTTTCCGATACATCGGTATCGGCGATATTTTACTGTCGATACGACGATACTTTGAACAATTTTTTCAGAGTTTTTTTTTAACAAATAATTTATTTTTGCTCGATTTTACCATGAATTAAATTCACTTCGTTATTTTTTATATCTTATTAATATCAATTTTAAAAATTAATAATATTTTATGCTGATATTTTGTAAAAAAATTATTTATTTTTTGTTAGTTTTACCATGAATTCAAGTTCAATGGGGAAAATTCCATTAGCAAAAAAAAATTACTCCAAAGAAGGCATGAAAATGTAGAATTCGCGATCTGGAAGTATTGCAAATTTGGATAATTTCTAATTAGTTTTACATATCCTTGCCATTGCAAGAAGTTCTGTTTTTCGATTACCAATTCGGTGCAAACGATGCTAGGATAAATTTCTTTTTCGGTATTCTATAATGATTTTTCCTCAAGGAAAAACGATACAAAATTACCCATTTTCACAATTTTTTTATGCGAATTTAAGCTCAGAACTGTATTTTCATGTAAATTTAAGTGAATAAATATAAACTTAGAAGTCTTTTAATAATTAACTATTAAGTTATTTAGAAGAATATTAGTTGCTAAATGTCCTTTAAAAAAAATCGATTTTTTAAAAAGCATGGCGAGTATTTTTTAAAATTATAAAGGAATTAAACATTTTTTCTTTCTTTTCTACTAATTATCTGCATATTTTTAATATAGATATTTTGGAAGCAAAGAAAATGTAGCTCCTTAAAAATTACTTCCAATGTTTTATCAATTTTAAATATTCTCTCTTATAATGTAATTTTGTATAATAAAAAAATTGCGCTTGAATTTTGTTAATCTAAACTTGAACTCAATTTCAATATTCGTATCGGTATCGGAATCGGTATCGGCGATATTTATTTTTAAATATCGGTATCGGTATCGGATCGGCAAAACGGCGTATCGTTACATCCCTAACAATTACCATACAATCATACTGGTGCAATATTCATTTCTTTAAAAATTTTGTACGGATGAGTTGTTGATCATAGTGGGCACCGCATTCATTATCGATAATGTTTCGAAATTATAAATTAAGAAAAATGCGTTTTTACACAATGTTTTCTATAATATAAGAACGAAAATGAAAAAAAAAAAATTTCAAAATAACCCAGTAAAAACTTTTGGCATTTTTGTAATCGGTAGTACTTTTTTAATGGGTTAACAAGTAATGACTGATACCTATTTATCTTATTGCTATGCCCTAAATCAAAACTACTACTTAGTTATGAATAAAACAGATTCGTATTTATCTTATTATTCGAAAGTACCGCAGAGTTCGGTTATAACAAACACCGGTTATAACAAATTATCGCATATAACGAACCAATTCTGCGGTACCAACAGTTTTGCATTCATATTTCATAGCGAATTTTCTCTAATAACGAATTGTTTTTAAAGTCCTATAAAACAACTGTGGGGAAATTTATACGCTTATAACGAACAAAAAAATCGCTAGCATTTGTCTAACGTTTTTTGAAACATTAAAATAATTATTTAACCGTTTTGTAGCAGTATCAAATTTGTTTTGTAAAGCTATTTAGAAATAAACATAAATGCACTTTACTAAAATTTTTTTTATTTCTGGAAAGAATAATTATCTACTCCGGTTATAGCGAACTTCACCTATAACGAACAAATTTGCCTGGTCCCCCCGGAGTTCGTTATATCCGAACTCCACTGTGGCTATAATTTGATGTTATGTAATAATAAAATAAGCAGATAGACACTTTTTAACCCTTAAGCAAACACCAAAGTGTACTCGCACAAACGAGCTCCAGGGGCTGGCTGGGACTGCTTTTATTTTGTATGGAATTTTGTAGCTACCGCAAGAAAATCAATAAAATGTACCCTTAGTTTTTTAAATAAACTATTTTTTATTAATATATACGAGAAATTCATATAAAATGCAAAAGGGCCAATCTATTTTTTTGAACATTTTCAGAAGAGGTAAAAAACTGAATAAAAAGTAAACTATTGTGATTAAGAAATTATTATTTAGCATATTTTCATTAATTTAGATTTATTTAACGATACTACTGAGAAAAATCTGTTTTGATAATCACATTAAGTTCATTCATTAAGTTTTTTATCTGTCGTGAAAATTACAAAAAAATTTTGATTGGCCCTTTTACATTTTATATGACGATATGTTCGTGTAAGAAAAAACAATGAAATATTTTAAAAACTAGCGAATATAACAGTTACATATAGAAAAACATTAATTTATAACCTGTTTCAAAATGTCGATAGAAAATCTAAGCGATCGAAAGAAAGCTAGTCGCTCGACTTCCAATCAATTCGGATTTCTCTATGTCGATTCTTTTCATTCGAATCTAGTTGCGTATGTAATTTTTTACGTATTCTACCGTAATATTATTATGCGGTCTATAATAATTTTTGAGGTTTATATTTAGTAAGTTCCAAAATGTATCTCGTGTTGGACCTGCATTATCACACTGTGACCGGAATGACCTACTATAGCTATCATCAAATCGTATAATCACCAAGATTTTTCAAAATCTCTTCTGAGGTAGGGTGTGTATTGTTTTGGATTACCATAAATCAAGGCTTTTACAAACCAGCTTACTCTTCCATAGTAACTGGATTCCAAACTTGCTGTTTATCTGTATTACTCTTGTTGAAAATTTCATAAAATTTTTTATCATGTTTCTGTGTTGCACGCACTATAATTTCCTTCATGTCATTTGATAAAAATCTCTTGAATATTTATAGCTCAATAATATCTTCAGTTGTAACTCCACCTTTACTGGAGCCTGGAAGCAACTTATGCCACTTTGTTCCATCATTTCGAATGAAAAACCATTGGAGTTGAAAGTTTCTGATTTTGGTATTCGTTTTTATTATTTCCATCACATTTCTTCAATATTCGAAGATTCGTCTTCTATATTATTATCTTCATTTCCATGGGTCACATTGTCAATTACCTCTGCCAGCCTTTCAAAATAGTTAGGACAAGATTTATATCTACTTCAGTACTAATTGTTGTTGTTGGTGTAACAGTTCTACTATTATCGAGAGTTTTTTTTTTAAGAAAACTTCCAATTTGTACAACTGTCACTGGCTTGACAATCTTTGGCCGAGTGGGACTCGAGTCGCTCCGGAACGTAGATCCAATTGCCAACACAAAACTAAATAACTAATTGATAAAATGTTGCAAACAAAAGGATTTTGCTTTTTATATAGAAGCACAAAAATTACTGTCATGCTTTGCTTCCACACTCACTAACAGAAAGAAAATTTTGTTATCAAAAATCTCCATTCTTCGAAATAAAACTAAGAAAAGAGTTCTTATGTGTTGCGTGTGCTTTTTTATACATTTTGTTTTGGTTTTATATACCACAGTGTATATTCAATAGTGCAGGGCCTGGCCAGGCCCTGGTGGTGCAAACATGAGTAAAAATTTATTGGGAACTATTGTCACGCCCACGGACAGAAAAATTTTTGTTTCTCTCTTTTTTCCACAGAAAACACCTTTATTGAGGAATTCATAAAAAATTGGGAGGGTCTGTCGATGATATCTAAGAAAAAAATTTAAGAAAAGTTCAAAAATGCCTAGCTAGGACCTGGTGTTTTCTTAAGAGTTAAGTTAACAATTGGTTGTTTATGAGACTTAATTTATTTCGCTTAAGCTTATAAGTCAACAATGGCTGAGTGAGCAAAGTACCTATCTTCAAATCTGAAGGAGAAACATAGGTTAGAAAACGACAAAATATGAAAAATATATCTATAAAAAAAGTGCCTATAAAATTTTTTTAAAATTTTATTTTGTTTATTTTATTATTTATATTTTAGCTTCAAGGAAGTCAAATAGTAACTACCCTGCGGGAAATGTTGTAGCAATTGTCTGGAACGTACTTGTCCTATGACTGGTGAAAATGGGTATGGTACGAAATGTTCCTGAGTGGTGACCGGTGAAAAGAATCATATAACAGCATATCACAAAACTAGAACAAAAATGTTAGGAAAAAACCCTCATTGCAGAAGCATATTTTTTCCAAATTAAAAATATTTGTTTAAAGTACAGTAATTCAGCTAGTATTAAAGAGCCCATCACAGCACAAGTAGCCATAGTTTGGGTCTAGGACCTATCACTGAGTATCTTAATTACGTGAATTGAACCCTTCCAATGACAACGCCATGTAAAGGTTACAGGTTCCTTTCATATAAAGTTCCGGAGCTCCAACCGGTTGCTAGTCCTTGGGAACCAGTCACGTGAGTTGTCTTGTGACTGGTTCTTTTCCCTCTAGTGTAGTTATTAGCTGTGACAATGTAAGTACAGTTGTAACATGTACCCCTTACATTTTGAGCTTCTCGTTTGTTTTGTGATTTTCAGTTATTAACTAGACAGCAGAAAGCACACAAATGTACAACTTTTTGCGCGTGCAGCATAACAAAAATAAAAAAAAAATTCTAAAAATATAGAAGAAGTTGTGATCACATATAAAGTGATATTTTTGGAAATATAAAAAAAACGAAGGGGTCGGATTTTTTTAAAATATCGATTTTCATTTTCAAACGTTAATAGCTAAGTGATAATTACACCAAAAAATGTTATTGTTGTGTTTTTCTCAAAGAGCATTTAAAGACAAATAAAATGATACCATACTTTTGTAACATATCAATTTTTATTATTGATCTATAATTAAATAAAATTGTTTTGCTCAAAATTTTGTAAAATCTCTTACTACATCCCTGGTGGGAATAAAATACTGAAAATTGGTATGGACATTGCGTTTAATACGTGCCAAAATAAATCCGAAAATGAGTGAAATCGAATGATCGCAAACTGACCGATTTGGGATGGAATGCCCTGCCCCATATATAAATTAAAAATAACTTTTATTTCTGCTCGAAAAAAAATTAAAAATGACTTTTATAGCCCAACTCACTATGTCGGTTTTACACATTTTCCGACTAATTTCTGACTGATTTCTTTGTTTTGTATTCGCTAAATAGTTTAGAGCATATTTAGGTCGTTGTCTTTAAAAATGAAAAATTATTGCGTCCAATAAGATAATTGTTTGAATTGCTACATTAGAATAATTATAAGTTGAACAAAATATACAGGCCAAATAAATCTTTAAACTATTACGCTTTTTGACTTGGAGTACCTTATTTCCAATTTCTTGAAGGCAAGACAAGAACCTCGAAACTCAAACGAAAAAATAATAACGATTTATAGCCCAATTCAGTATCTCGATAAAACGTTAAGTCTATAGACGGAAAGCAGTCACTAAAGCAATTCAGTAAGTCGTTATTATTTTTTCGTTTCAGTTTCGAGGTGCTTGTCTTGCCTACAAGAAATTGGAAATAAGGTACTGCCAAGTCAAAAATCATAATAGCTTAAAACATTATTTGCCCTGTATTTTTTGTTCAACTTATAATTATTCTAATGTGGCAATTCAAACAATTTTTTTATTGGAGACAATAATTTTTCATTTTCATAGACAACGACCTAAATATGTTCTAAGCTATTTAGCGAATACAAAACAAAGAAATCAGTCAGAAATTAATCGGAAAACGTCTGAGACCGACATAGTGAATTGGGCTATTACTGAATTGCATTAGTGAGTGCTTTCCATCTGTAGACGTAATATTTTATCGAGATACTGAATTGGGCTATGGAAAATGAAAAATTATTGAGTCCAATAAAATAATTGTTTGAATTGCCACATTAGAATAATAATAAGTTGAACAAAAAATACAGGCCAAATAATTTTTTAAACTATTATGTGTTTTTGACTTGGCAGTACCTTATTTCCAATTTCTTGTAGGCAAGACAGGAATCCCGAAACTCAAACGAAAAAATAATAACGATTTACTGGATTTCATTAGTGAGTGCTTTCCGTCTATAGACGTAACGTTTTATCGAGATACTGAATTGGGCTATTAGTTCTGCTCGAAAATATTTCTTATGTTTGCTCAAATAGATAAATGCCAGAAAAATAAAAAGCACAACTTATCTGAATTTTTTTTGTCGACAACGATCGAAATGGTGTGCGTGAATCTTATATCCCACATTTCCTTCTGTGCTCTTTTCTAACCGACTTCAAAAAAAGGGTTATCAATTCGTCATATATTTTTTATAGATGTTCCCTCAAAACTTCACCATTTATAAACCGATTTCGGATTTTTTCGTTTTTTCAATGGATGTACTTCCAGATTGGTCTCGTTGAATAGTGGGCGTGGTTGCTCCTATGCGAAGTAAATACACATGCCACATCTACTTCTAGTCAACCGATTCCTATGAAACATTCAGACACATTAAGCTTCGCTTTGAATACTACATCATGATTAAAGAAGTGGGCAATGACGCCCCCATACAAATCTTTGCATACACATTTAGTTGTGGTTATAATACAACATTATTGTAAAAAAGTGGGCAATACCACGCCCATGAAAAGTAAATATTCATATATACTACAAATCTTTGCATACACATTTAGTTGTGGTTATAATACAACATTATTTTAAAAAAGTGGGCAATGCCACGCCCATGAAAAGTAAATATTCATATATACTACTTCTACTCAATCGATTCTTATGAAACGTCGCCCACAATTAGTTCTTGTTAAAGTACAGCATTATGATAAAAATTATTGGCAATGCCACACCTATTTTGAAGTCAGTTTTTTTGCAAGAATTGTTTGTTTAAAAACTCACAAATAACTGTTATTTTCGGTCGTCAAATATCTTGAAAAAGCGCACCAACCTGACAAAACTGTTGACGCCATTCCATTTCTTAGGCCAAAATTAGGTAAGACCAACTATTACAACATTTGCTCAAATGTTTTACTACAACAGTGTAGTGAGACAAAAGACTATGTTTTAAAAATTTGGATTATCACGATTTTCCTGACTTTTCAACTTATAAAGAAAGAATTTGTGTATTCGGAAAAAAATCCATGTAAAATCATAGTCAAAACATTTAATATTCACTTTTTTCAATCGGATACACAGAGACTTGCACTCAGTATTATATATATATTAGTTCTTTTTGTCAAAAGTCCACAGACGTGTGTTAAACATTTTTTAATTTATAATATCGTATACACTCAATGTCAAACAATAGCAGTATCAGCCTAAGAACACTTAATATCTTTTACATGTTTAAATCAAAAAACATATACATATATTTGTTGTATTCCCAAATTCATTACTCAATTAAGACAACTGATATGTATTGTTTGAAATAAAATCAAAATAATAAATATCCTTTTATGTCAGAACAAAGAAATAAATAAAATTTTGTCCAAATAGATTTGAAAGACAAACTCGAAGTAATAAAAAAACTGATCACATGCTAATTTATATATCATTAAATAAAACGTAAAAAGTCCTATCTAACAAAAATTTCTAATCGGATTTTTAGTATGTTCTGATGTATTTCACCAACATACATAGCTAATATAAAAATCAGACGTACCTCAAGAAAAATAGCGATAATATTAAGCAAATATAAAAGAAAAAAGAACTGGTGAATTAAATAATTTAGGATATGTATTTCTGAAATTTTGAAAATGTTAGTTAAGGCGTTTTGCATTTCTGTTGATAATATGTATGTATGTAGGTTTTTTCTTGCTGGAAGTTTAACTTTAATTGAAAATGTCCTAAAGGAGTTGTAATATAAAAATCGAAGTAAAAAATGCATAATATTAATTTCAGTATAAAAAACTACATCACCAAAAATGATAAAAAATGTTTCAAATGAACATTTCTGCTTGCATTGGGCACCATAAAATGTTTGTAGAAATTTTAAATGAAAAAAAAAACAGATAAAAACGACAACGATAAAATACAGATAGTTTTCATTGATTTTTATATATATATAAAAAAAGTTTAACGAATAATAAGTAAAATATACTCCTAGTCATATATCTGTGGTTACAAGCCTAAACCGTTTAGGTCGTTTTAAAATTTTTTTGAGACACCTGTTTAAATTATCAAATACTCGTTTCCAATCAGTCCACTTACGAGTATTTTGCCAAAAAAGCCGGACAAAAGCGAGAAATACTAACTACATTAAATGTCACCCAAATTGTTGCTTTTGTATACCTGAACTACCGTACAAAGAAAAAATTATTACCAAAGAATTTTCACACCAAAGTTTGTCTAAAAAAAATTTAATTTTCAGTAAATTTTCTGTCCATAATCTATGAATTGTTTGTTTGACTTTTATTTAGAACGCAAACACCAAAAACAACAACAAAAACCGTGTCGTAAGAACCCACCCAGATGACGACATACACACAAATAACAACAACAATCATAGCAAGAGGAATGCAATTGTACCAAGTTTGTTTACAAAAGATTTTTCAGCGAATCGATTAGTTAATGTCGTTGCGTTAATTCTCATTCATTTTTTTAGAGTATTTAGATAAGCATTCAGACTTGAACACATTTAACAAAGTGAAATCTCCCAAATGCTTAATGAATGATGATGATGACACAGACAAAAATTTTGTTTGCATTTTTGTTTGGTTAAGTAAATTATTTTGCTTAATAACTGTTAGCAATTTTAGACTAATTATTTATTAAATTCAGACAGAAATATTGTTTGATATTTTGCAGAAAATCTAGTAAATATTTTTGTTTGATTTAGTAAATTGTTTTGTCTACAATTTGTAAATATTTTTAGAAAATTTTTTTTATAGATTTAAACAATTTGTTCACTGAAAAAACAGGTTTTTTTCAATGAAATTGTTGCGGTATTTTTGTCTATATTTACAAATTCGTTTGTAGGTCCGTTCATAGACAAAATTTTACTATTTCATTGAATTCCTTTACAATAAATGAAATTTTGTTTTTTCTGTGTACTATAATAATATTACAATAGCATGAACCCTTCCTGCTGCTGCGCACCGTCCAGGAAATCAGAATCTATAGTTCGTTCAGTACACACACATTTATTATCGAAACGTTTTTTTTTAATTGAGCTTGGTGTTTGATATTGTTTAAAGTGAATTGTAAGAAAATAAAAAAAATTATGGAATCTGCAGAAGAAGCTACGTACTTAATTTTAATGTATAATATGTGTAGTTATCAGGGCACCTAAAAATTAAAAATATGCGCAAAAATATGCATTTACCTACGAAAAAAGTATCTGTCCGCACTAATTTTGGACTCTTAAATTATAAATTATAATTTTTATATTAATATTAAAATAATTAATATAAGTTCTCTTTTTTATTAAATGTATATCCTAAACTAATACGGTCAAATTGAAACAAGTCTGGCAGCACTAATAATTTAGTAATCGCGGTGGTAAAACGTGAACTATCAGTAATTTCTTAAATCGTTACTATTGAAAAAAAGTATATCCGGTTTTACTCACTCACTTACGAATACACCGTGGAAGCTCATTTTGGTTATCACTTAAACTTTTATTTATATTTGCCAACAAGATTGTCTATTTGCAACCTAAAATTAAATACCTACTTACTGCTAATCTACTTATTTCTACACTGCAACCTTAACTCTAAATTGGATTTTTTATTACCCTACTTTAAGCATATGGAAGGAAAATAAACTATTGAATTGTAAGATCAAAGCTCAAATTATTTACGTCTTACGCATGAAAGTCCGAGCCCTGGTAATTATAATCACTATTTAGTATTCTCATGGACCAAATATGATATGCAAGAAAATTTCAGAGTTTATTGTATGTTATTTTTAAAACTTAGTGCTTTTGTAAAAGTTCCGAGAGAGACCGGCTTATAGTTTTACTTTTATAATAAACCATAGAGATTCACCATTGGACTTAAGGGTTTTCTCCTCTCCCTCCGTTGAACAGTTTGCCTTAAGACGACTAGCTATGCCATACAAGTTCTTGCGTAAAGGCTAGCTGTGCAAAGAAATTCCACTCACCGAAGCCGCTTTTCGACATACATAGAGGAAAATTCCTTAAGCCTGGCCAAAGCAGTGTACATAAAAAACCTTTAATCAGCGAATCCGCCATTCGACACACACAGAGGAGAAACCCTTAAGTCCGGCCGAGGGCCGGCTAGGTAGAACATTTTAATTAATCACCAAAACTTCTGAGCGATTCTTAAAATTATTTGAAAATGAAATAACTCCCCAATTTATTTCATTACATACACAGAAAAAAAAATTACATATATCCAAGGAATTTTTTCATAAATGGTATGAATCGAACATTAAATTATTTTCCCAAATATTTTCGTTCAATTTAGGAACTTTTACATAAATTTTTTCATTTTAAAAATATTTAAAAAAATTCAGTATTGAACTTGTATAGCCTGTTGTACTAGGCACAACTCTTTCCTTTCTGCTAAACAGACTAATGTAAATGTATTGTACTTTTAATTTATATAAATAAAAATAATATTTTAGAATTTGCTTACAAAAAAAGTTTCAAACATTTTCAAAGCAACTTTGATTTCATAAATTTATTTATTGAAAGCTATATTCATACTGAGAATGAAAATATTCCTGTATTTTATTTATAAATTACTAAAATATATGAACAATAGATTATGAACTTTTTTCATACAATTTATGTTCAAACTTTTTACTGTGTACACAGAAAAAAGTTTGAACATAAATAGTATGAAAAGATTTCATAATCTATTATTCATATATTTTAATAATTTATAAATAAAAAACAGGAATTATTTCATACAGAGAAAAAATTTTGAACATAAATAGTATGAAAAAAGTTCATAATCTATTGTTCATATACTTCAGTAATTTATAAATAAAACACAGGAATATTTTCATTCCCAGTATGAATTTAGCTTTCAATAAATAAATTTATGAAATCAAAGTTGCATTGAAAAAAAATGTTAATATTTTGTTAACAAATCCTGAGATGTGTTTTTATTAATCTAGTGTACCAATACAGCTTATTTCAAATAGTCTGTTTGGCAGAAAGGAAAGACTTGTGCCTAGTACAACAGGCTATACAAGTTCAATACTTGAATTTTTTTAAATATTTTTATTAAGAAATATGAATTAATTTAGTTAAAAATTCCTAACGTGAATGAAAAAAGTTTGGAAAAAAATATTCATGTTCGATTCATAGCATTTATGAAAAAACTCTTTGGATATAAATATTTTTTTTCTGTGTACACTGTATGAATTTTGTTTATAATAAATAAATTTATGAAGTCAAAGTTGATTTAAAAACATTTTCAACTTTTTTGTCAACAAATTCTAAAATGCTTTTCTATTTATATAAAGTAAGAATACAATTAATTCAAAGTAGTCTGTTTGGCAGAAAGGAAAGAGTTGTGCATAGTACAACAGACTATACAAGTTCAATACTGAATTTTTAAAAATAATTTTTAAGGAATTTATGAAGCAGTTTATGTAAAAGTTCCTAGCTGGAATGAAAATAATTTGGAAAAAAATTATCATGTTAGATGCATAGCACTTATGAAAAAATTCCTTGGATATAAGCAAGGCGAATTCATACTAGGTGGCCGCAAAAGCCCAGCTGTTTAAGTAAATGTTTACACATTTGGCCTGTTAGCAGTCTTAATGTATTAGCTTTTTTGACAGCCCAAATGTAAATTCTCCACGGCGAATTCTCTTGCGACTACCTGGTGTTGATCTACCTTGGATATAAGTACTATTTTGTCTGTGTACTTTTAGGGAGTTATTCCATTCGAAATAAGTCACCCATATAAAAAAATGAAATAAGTACAAAAAAAAAAGAAATAAGTCCCTAAAAAACGTTGTTGTTGCTTTCTTTTTGTACTTTGTAATTTTTTGTTATCTTATTTAATTGGCCATGAGAGCTTTATGAATAAATTGAAAATAAAAATGTTAATAAAATTGAAATAACGTGTTTTTAGTATGTTTCTTTCGTGCATTGTGTTAAATGTGATTTTAGTTCTTATATATACAACTTTGTCGTGAGAAATGAATACGAGAATTAAATCACTCTCAAGCTGATATTAAAGTGCACTTTCCCAGCGTTGCCATCGGTTTATTTTTCTTCATTCCCATTTTTCTGATTTTTGTTCTACTCAAGACAAACTTTTTTGGTTTGATTTTATACTTAAGTATATATGAACATGTAAACATGTGAAAAGCTCAAGCCAGCAGCTGATTGTTTATTAATATGATTATTTCGAACGTGTTTTCTTTGTGAATCCAAATTGATTATTAGGCATCGGTTCGTAACGTTTTATTCAGAAAGAATTGGGCATGATTAATATTCCAAGGAACAAGGGAAAAATTAACATCAGTTTTTCAATGTACACAGCAGAATAGAGTAGCACCACTCTCGGAAGCCGCTACACTTCCATCATCAGTGCTCACGTGTATTTGCTTATCACCATTTGTCAGCTGGCTCTGTTGAATGTGATTTTAAATAATATATATATAAAACTTTTTCGTGAAAATTGAATACGAGAATTAAATCACTTTCAAAAATTAATGTAAAATTAATTTAAAAACAAAAATTTTAAAAATCAGATAAGAAAATGATGAAATATTGTCACGTCGTCTTTTTTGAAAGATATATCGAGTTAGGTTGTTATATACAACCCTGAGTTTGGTCGTTACTGTCGCAGTTCGAGAAAATTTCGCAACAGTATAGCAGTTAGTGGATAAGGTATGTTTTAGCTAGTAGCATACGTTTTCCAAGCGGTGTAGAATCTTTGACTACCCACAAGTTTCGCAGCATGCCATATACTTTTCCTACAGCAGCAGTAGTATGATCAGAGCAAGACCAACGCAGAGGCCACGAAATCAATATTATAGTCATTGATTTTTATTTGAGGACTTCTTAAGGCTCTGCTGGGTTTTGAAAGGAGATTTAGTGCGGTTAATAAAAAATCCATTGGCATTAGCCCATTCATAAATTTTGCTTAAATCTTGATTAATTGTGCTCACGTAAAAAGAAATATCAGCGATGTTGCAACTGTTATAAAGCTGCACATCGTCAGTGTATATGTGAATTCTATGAATAATAGGGGATAGGTCATTGATATAGAGACAGAAAAGAACAGGTCTTATTATTGAGCCTTGAGGGACACCTCTCTTGACTTCGAGACCGAGACCATCTGATAAATTGCCATTAATTGTTCAAAGGCTGTCACCGGTTGGTGAGATAAGATACTATGAGGTTAAATGCTGAGTTAGAGAAATGAAAGAGTTTTTTCAGTTTTTTTACCAGAGTTATATGATCAACAGCGTCAAATGATTTGCTATGGTCCAAAAAGATCAGGAATGCCGCCACATTGTAATCCAGTTTAGATCTCAGATCCTCGACAACATCGACTAGTGCTGTAGTGCATCTTTCGCCGTTCACAAAACCCGATTGTGTTTCAGATAACAAATTGTTACGGGTAACATACTCGTTTATTTGCTTGCCGAATAAGATTTTCCATTACCTTTGACAAGAAGGGAAGTATGGCAATTGGTTGAAAATCATTGTGGGTGTTTGGTATTGGGACAACTTTGGACGGCTTTCGCTGATTTGGAAAGGCGGATTTCGTGAGAAAAGATTTAAATAAATGCGTACACTGAAAAAAGTCCATACAACATATGCACGAAAACGCTCGTACATATTACGAAATATTTCGTAATTTCGCACCACGAAATTCTTTCGTAAAATATACGAAATGTACGAAAATAATTTAAAAAAAAGTTAAAAAAAAGTATGGCTCAAGCGGGGCACGAACTCGCAATCTTCATATTGCAAGGCAGGTACTCTACCCACTGATCCACTTTCTACTTACTTTATAAGAGCTTAAAATTTGTTTTATTTACTTACATCTGAAAAATACGTCAATTTATAAAAAAACCATTTAAATTTATTTTTTTATTTCAAATATATTTTTTAACAAGAAAAAATATTTACGAAAGGTTTTCGTTACTTTCGTAAATTCAAGAAAATATTGCCTAAATATTTTTTCATAATATATACGAAAGCTTCGTATATTCTACGAAAAAAGTCATTACGAAAGTTTTTTCCGTAAAATGTTGCATGGATTATTTTCAGTGTAATAAAAGGTAACAGTTTGGGGATTAAGAGTTTTAACACAATGGGGTTCATACCGTCCACAATAACTGCATTCGATTTAACCGCTGAAAAGTTTTGAAGAACTTCAAGCTGCCCAACGCAACGAAAACTAAAGGGATTTTTTACAGAAACATAGCAACGGTCGTCATGTATGTTATTTGCTGAAAGCGAAACATTAATATATACAAATTTATGGTTCAGGTCGTTAACATTAACAACGTAGTTGAACAATTGATTATTTCTTTGTCCTACAACAATCTTAAGGATTTCCCTCCATTTGTACTTGCTGTCGATCGTGGATGAAATTTTATTTTGATAAAAGAGGGATTTTGCCGTTCGAATACGTTTCGAGACCTCGTTTCTAGCGGCAATATGTGCGGTTTTGAGATCAGTGGTTTTAAGCCTCTCACAACGGGAGTAATCCTCATCCGTTTAGAAATCGCTGATTTATTTAAAATATTTTTATTCTGCCCCACGTAAGAAACGTAAGGATAGCATGTAGTTAGGTAACATTATAGTTAGAGTTTGAAAGTTTTACCATAAAAACTTGCCAAGAAATTAAAGTGATCCAGTTGGAAGGTTGCCTAGAAATGAGATGCTATTTTACTTATCAAAAACTTGGTCCTCATTTTGATCTCAGTACTTTTAATGGCCGAAATTTGTGGATAGAAACTTAATATTATATTCACATCTATGTGTTTGTGCGTACTAAGTTACTGAGATTACTATTTTATTCAATTATTTTTATTGATATCTTGTCGTATTTGCTATATTATTTCCCATAAATGTGGAAAAAGTTACTTTACGGAGATGTGTTCTTAATTTGCTAAATGTAAAGGGGAACGAAGAGTGATTTATATCAATTCTTTATGTTTTTAGTGTATTGTTGAATTTATTCTACAATTTTCTACGATTTCTTTCAACCATAAATTATCAGTGGATATTTTATTTTGTATACTTTTTGTTGTATTGAATTTTAAATAAAAACGAAAACATTCCGCAAATTACGAGTGTAACTTACTTTCAGTTTTGTTATAACAATTTTATATCTAGCGCTATAAATTGTAAGAGTACGTTACAGTTTATTAATTCATTTGTAACTTCCAAAATTATATTTTGCTAATCAATAAACTAAAAAAAAAGTAATTGGTAAACTACACAGAAAAAACTAAATTTCATTTTCTGTAAAGGAATTCAATGAAATACTAAATATTTTGTCTATGAACGGACCTACAAGCGAATTTGTAAATATAGACAAAAATACCTCAACAATTTCATTGAAAAAAACGTGTTTTTTTTCAGTGAACAATTTGTTTAAATCTATGATATAATTTGTCTAGAAATTGTAAACAAAACAATTTACTAAATCAAACAAAAATATTTACTGGATTTTCTGAAAAATATCAAACAATATTTCTGTCTAAATTTAATAAAGAATTAGTCTAAAAATGCTAAAAATTATTAAGCAAAATATTTTACTTAATCAAACAAAAATACAAAAAAAATTGTTGTCTGTGTCATCAAACATTTATGAGATTTCACTTTGTTAAATGTGTTCAAGTCTGAATATTTATCTAAGTACTCTAAAAAAAATGAATGAGAATTAACGCAACGACATTAACTAATCGATTCACTCAAGAATCTTTTGTAAACAAACTTGGTACAATTGCATTCCTCTTGCTATGATTGATGTTGTTGCTATTTGTGTGAATGTCGTCATCGGGGTGGTTTTTTACAACACAGTTTTTGTTATTGTTTTTTGGTGTTTGCGTTCTAAATAAAAGTCAAACAAACAATTCATAGATTATACACAGAACATTTACTGAAATTTAAATTTATTTTTAGACAAACTTTTGTTTTAAAAATTTTTGGTGATAATGTTGTCTGTGTATAATGATGATTCTAAGCCCGGCAAAAATCACTTTAGAGAAGAAAAGTAAAAATTTCAGAAGAAACTTTTATGTGGGCGATATTGATGAAAAAACTAAAAGTATATCTTTGGGGTGAAGGTAAGCCACACCAAGTAAATTTTTTTTAAATATGTATTTTGTACTGTTGGAGTTAGAATTTCTTCCTCTATCGAAGGCTAAATACCAGTTAGTACTATTTCCAAAAATCATCAGCGAGGTAAAGAACACCAATTCCTTTTTAATAAGTAACGGCATCATAATATGACGCAATTTCACTAAAGGTGCGTTTCAACAGAAAACGAAATCGTCGACGAAAATGAAATACTATACATTTCCTACGGAAAAAGTTCATTCCAGAAATCTGCAATGAAATTAGAAACGTAATGGTGCCATTCAGCAACGAAAAACTAGTCATTTGACAACGGAACGAAAACAACATCAAGTAGGATGTTTTCGGCAGTCATGCCTACTCTTTTGAAACAAAATGCAGAATAAAATTTAAAAGGGCAATAAAAAGTGTAATTCGAGGTAAGAGAAGCGTGAAAACGCACTAAACTTTTTTTGTATCAAATCGCGGTAAATAAATAATTACCTTATATTGCTACCCGTAAGATTTTGCTAGAAACTGAAATTTGTTCTATGAGAAAACCCATCAAAGTTTGCGAGCTTCACGATTGTAGTTGTGCTGATATAGAAATATAATAATTATGCTTCATAAAATATGGACATTTCTTTTGTTGTCATTTTGTGGCGTCATTTTTCAAATTAACAACTTAATGCGAGAAAACGACAACATGCTGTCATTTTGTTTTTGGGACTGCAATATTATCGCATTATTGTTACAACTGTATACATTAGACGCGCAAACATTTTGCCACACACCGAAAAACATCGGAAGCGGCAAACGTTGCCTCTAGTACACATTATAATGTTGGCTTGTGATGTCATAAAATAGCACATTGTGTATGTAGCATTACTTTTGTGTGTGGATACGCGTTTCCTCCCTCCCTTCCGCCAATATTTTGCTGGAAATTTCACGTTGCTCTAAGAATAACACACGCGGAATGTAAACAGCCTAACCCTTACAACTGTACAGATATAGGAAAATTAATAGTTACCTCGTATGGTGGGTACCCGTTTCCCCCACCGATACATTGGAGACTTCGCTGGAAATTGCACTTTCTTCTAAGAGCAACTCACACCAAATTTAGAGAGTCTTACTATTGTAATTATATAGAAATAGGAAAATTTAAAATTGCTTGTAAACAAAAACAAACATACAAACACAGATTAATTTATATATACAAGGACGGATTGATATTTAAGCTACCTAAGTAGGAAAAAAACATTTTTTTAAACCACTTATTTCTTAACATAGTCTCCTTTTAGCTCAATACACTTAGTAAGACGATATTCAAACTTTTTTATACCATCTGAATAATAAGATTTTGGGAGCCGCTCAAAATACGCGTTAGCTTCGGTAATCACTTCTCCCTTTTTTTAAGTTTGGAAACAGGAAAAAGTCACTAGGTGCTAAATCTGGACTATAAGGTGGATGATCAACCAATTCGAGTGTATTTCACGTAATTTTAGCATCGTATCTAATGCTTTGTGAACCGGTGCGTTGTCTTGAAGAAAGAGCACTTTTTTATTCTTTAAATGTGGTAGTTTTATCTTGATTGCATCAATCAACTGATCCAATAATGCACGATAATACTTTCCTGTGATTGTGGATCCTTTTTCAAGATAATCGATGAGTAATATTCCGTGTGCATCCCAAAATACAGTGGCCATAACCTTGCCAGCCGATTTCACTGTCTTCGCCTTTTTCGGCGCACTTCCACCAGCTTCCACCCATTGTTTCGATTGATTTTTGGTTTCAGGTGTGTAGTGGTGGACTCGCGTTTCATCAACAGTTATTAATCGACGCCAAAAATCAACAGGATTACACTTTATCATGTCCAAACACCGCTGTGATGTAATCTGTCGAACTCGTTTTTGTTCGACACTCAGCAAATGCGGCACCCTTCCGCCCTCGTACATACATAATAGCTGAGCCCAAACGTTACCCTACCTCCAAATGTATCGTTTTTTTAACTTCGAATAGTTTCTTTTAAATAATTTCACCGTGTGGTCATCTATTGGACCAAAAACAAAACAGAAACCTAACGTGGATTGATCCAAACCTGTGTTACAAATTACAACACGGCAGCTCCTATAGTTCCGAATATCATGCGTTACTAACAAACACACAAAGGATTTTATATACACAGAAAAATCTATAATTTGTATTCTATTACTAAATTCATGAATTCAAATTTTTTTTTACAGAAATGGCAATTACCACAAAATTCGTAAAATTATAAAATAAAATTCGTAAATATTTAATAAGAAAAAATCTTTTGTTTTTTTGTTATCAAAATTCTGTATTGGAATATTTAAAAAATCTAACAAAAAAGACTAAAATTTAAAAACAAATTCAAACACATTTGTGTTAAAATAAATACCTGTGATAATTTTTTTCTGTGCATAAAGATATTAATAGAAATATCTTTTTAACGATAAGGACACGGGCAGTCTTTCCGTGAAATCCATGATTTCAACGTATAATATTCCGGGCCAGCACTTAGTTTACCCAATTTCGTTAGAAAACTGCAACCTCCAAATAGTGACCGATAAACATCCTAGAATGCACTCAGCTAACTTTCGAGATATACCTATATATAAAAAATTAAGGCACTTGCACGACATCTATTTGCATAACTCAAGAAATGTTTGAACTATTCGGTAAGAAAATTCGATAATTCGAATAGAGACTGGGCAAGAACTGACGCTGAAAAAGGTACTATGTTTGTAAGCCACTTGCAGCAAGTATTTACTCCAAATACGTCCGATACTATAGTTGAGCTGCCACCAGTCCCCGCTATACCTGATGTTACTTTGAGGTTCAATATTCGTGAGATTGAACACTGTATTGCGGACTTAAATTCGAAAAAAGCTCCAGGCGCTGATAAAATAAGCAATAAAATGCTCCTAGAGCTACCGTATACTGCAAAACGGATAATTGTATTTATTTTTAAGAGTATTTTGCGCCTCAAATGCTATTCCGCGGAATGGAAGGTTTCGCTAATTACCATGATATCTAAGCCAGGCAAAGATCAATCGCAGATGTAATCCTATAGGCCCATAAGCCTATTGTCTAACATGTCAAAACTATTTGAAAAGCTACTTATGAGTAAGCTAACACCCATACTAAATCGTACTGGATGCATTCCAGACCACCAATTCGGTTTTAGGAGACAACACAGCACGATTGAGCAAACACATAGACTCGTGAACGTGGTTAGAAAACCCTTCGAAGAAAAGAAATATTGTTCTGCGCTCTTTATCGATGTTTCTCAGGCATTTGATAAAGTATGGCATAAAGGTTTAATACATAAACCGAAGCAAAACCTACCCGAAAACATCCTTAAACTTTTAGAACGCTAATTAACTGAGGGAAAAGTTTTTGCTAAAGAAGGTAATTTTCTAAGCCCTCCGCAACCCATTCAAGCCGGAATTCATCAAGGTAGCATCCTCGGTCCTGTATTATATCTGATATATGCCTCTGACTTTTCTATGTGTTCACAAAAGCCATCAAGAAGCTTCCCGCAAACTGCAAGAGTATATACCCCAGTTGGAGCAATGGCTGAAACAGTGGCGGATAAAAATTAACGAAAAAAATGTGTACACATTACTTTTACATTGTGCAGAGAAACCTGCCCACCTATACAAATAAATAACCAAACTATACCACAGCACACTGAAGTAAAATACCTCGGTGTTCCTCTTGATCGTCGTCTAACATGGAAGTGAATTGGATCTTTGGAAGGAACTCTACTCTAACCCTAGATTCTAAACTTCTTCTATACAACTCCATTCTACAAAAAATATGGTCCTACGGAATCCAGTTATGGGACACTGAAGTAAAATTTCTCGGTGTTCATCTTGATCGTCGTCTAACATGGAAGTCCCACATAAATGCAAAGGTGACCCAAATGAAATTAAAAGCAGCTCATATGAATTGGATCATTGGAAGGAACTCTACTCTTATCCTAGATTCTAAACTTATTCTATACAACTCCATTCTACAAACAATATGGTCCTACGGAATCCAGTTATGGGGCACTGAAGTAAAATATCTCGGTGTTCATCTTGATCGTCGTCTAACATGGAAGTCCCACATAAATGCAAAGGTGACCCAAATGAAATTAAAAGCAGCTCAAATGAATTGGATCATTGGAAGGAACTCTACTCTTACCCTAGATTCTAAACTTCTTCTATACAACTCCATTATACAAACAATATGGTCCTACGGAATCCAGTTATGGGGCACTGCCTCGGCATCAAATGTAGAAAAAATTCAAAGGCAACAAAATAAAATACTCCGTACGATTACAGCAGCCCCATTGTATGTCAGAAGCAGGCGAATTCATAAAGATCTAGATGTGCAGCCGGTTAAGACAGTATTTTCTAAACTCGTGACAAGCTACATAAAAAGACTTTAGTTGCACCCAAATCCCCTAGCCCGAAACATCATTAACTTTAGAGGCCACACTCGGCTGAGAAGGGGGGACACTCTTGCTCTCAGCCGAACACGAGTGATGTAAACAACCAAAGAACCAAGCGCTGAAACAAATATTTTTGTGTGGCATTGGCTGGACTTAAAAATTAAAAATTGTTAGAGTTAAGATTTGATTACTTATTGTTAATTCAATTTTATTGAAGATACAATAAATTAATATAACCGAAAAAAAATCGATAACAAAACTAACTTTAAGTCAAGGGAACGTTGTTTCTATAAACAAAATTTTAAAGTTTGAATGCCATTTTGCTAGTGACGAAGAAAATAATCGGAAAATGTAAGGTGGAATAGACTGACATAAGAACATTTTAAATCGATGTTGAACATTTTAACTCAAATTTCTATACAATTTAAATAGAAAAATTTTTAAATTTTTTCAAATTGATGTTACATGTTGAATATGTTTAAGTATGAATAGGCTATTTTATAGGCTATTTTTAATATTCTAATTTTTTAAAAGTGTAATTGAATAAAATTTCAACCGCAGTTCAGTACGTGAAGCCTTATTCCCAGGGGCGTGAAATGTTTGCAGAGTAATTTTTGCATCAAGCCTCTACTTTTTGGGGGATGAGACCAAAAATATTTTCACCTTTAAAAAATAACGGATCCCTTAACCCTTAAACAACTAAGACCGTCTACAAACGGTCATAAAAAAAAATTTTATGCGAAATCAGTACTTTTACACTCGAACAACCAAAACCTTTTATTCGACACCAAATTATGTAGCAAATGGTATCAGTTTGAACGCGTTTCGATAATTAGTGTGGTAGCAATACCCGTTACAAAAAAATTTTTAGTGAAAAAAAAAAAATATTTGTTGTAATTTTTGCAAAAATTAAAATAAAAATAAAACTACTTTCTAACCGCTCAACAGCCTTGGTAATTTTTGTGGTAAATAATTATTTAAAAGGTTTATTTTTATAATTTGTTTCTAGTTTGATTTTTGAAAAAAAAATTTTGTTCTAATTGAGATTTTTGCGAACACCGTCTCTAGACGGTCTTAGTGACTTAGTTAAACAAATTTAGTGTAACGTTTTTTATCGGAGTAAAATGTATTCATTATTACCTATACTCTTTTGGACTACTGAAAGAGGAAAAATAGCTCTAAAATATGTCAACAGTTGGAGTAAAAAATAGATACTGCGATAAGCAGAAAAAATTCAAACTTTCTTCATTGAGTGATCAAGAAATTGCTGCTTTGATGGACTCAGGTGAGGATGATGATGACTTTGAAAATGTTGATGATGTCATAGAATATCCAGATTATCATTGTGATGAATTCAAACCGGAAGACACTTCTATGATAACTAATTGTTTGGAGTTATTAGACTCTTATGGCTTAATGGAAGTGCACAAAAAATATCAAACTGTGTTCAACCAGAGTGAAGTGCTTCTTTGGAAAGGCTTAGTGAAAAAATACGCTGAACAGAGTTTGACATATTTTGTGTTTTTCCATAAAACTGTGGTCATGTCGATCCCATAAGCTAATCCAACGACCTCAGATGAATAATCTCTCGGTGCGTTCTCCAGTTCATTGCTTTTGTTAGTTGGTACTTTACAACTGGGAATCCGATTTGCTCTAACAGTATCAAGGATATAAATGCCACGTGCTCTCATAAGAATCTAGTAACTCAAAACAATCGGTTATCATAGCATTATCTTCCGGTTTAAGTTTATCACAATGATAATCTGGATCTTCTATGCTGTCATCAAAATCTTCAAAGTCATTATCATCCTGAACTGGGTCCCTCACTCTATGAAGAAAACTAAAATTTTTCTGCTTATCGCAGTCTCTGCGTGTTGAGTCAGTCAGCCAACTAATATTACCCGTTACAATCGGAAGCCAAAATCATACCATAATATTGATTGCCTACAGATTATCTGTAAATACAATGTGCACATGGGCGGCGTAGACCTATTTGACTCTTGTATAGACTTAAAATCAGAACACAAGATATGGCAACCAGGATATTTTACCATCTTCTCGATATGTCCATAACAAATGCATTTGCATTAAATCGCAGACTTAACGTCGAAACCCCCAAAATTCTGATCAGAGTGAAATGGGAAATGATGCAAGAATTGTGCAGGTGCATTGCAAAAGAACTAAGTGCTTCTGTTGAGATACGATTCGCAGGTTTTCCTTCATTTGCCGAAGAGCCAACCAGTGGTTCTTTTATTGGGAAAAAGGTTATTTATCTTGTGGCTATTATAAGGTTCGACAAGATAAATCATTTTCAACAATGAGGCTCAAAAAATTTTGTAAACTGTGCAAAAAATCGGATACACACATGTTTTGTACTAAGTGCAACGTCCACCTATGTTTTGCAAAGACTAAAAACTGTTTCATGGAATACCATTTAGTTACATATCATATTTAGTTTGAACATAATATATATTTTGATATCAAAAGTTAAAAATAAAACTGATATTCTTTCAACTATAAGCATCATATTTTATTTATTTCTGAAAAAAAAATTCCCCTAAACCACTAAGACCGTCTGCAGGCGGTCTTCCTTGTTTTGGTCCTGGAGCTTTTGAGGAGCATTTTTTTAGCAATTGGAACTCAAATTCGTAATTTTTAGCAGAAAAATATCCTAGAACAAAAATTATTACCGCAGCACAATTCGTATTTCCAATTCAGGCGTTTAAGGGTTAATGTATATGTATATCAGTTTTTATTTTTTGAGTATTATATTTAACAAATGTTGTTCTACTTATTTATATTTTCTTATTTGTATTTAAGCATCTTTAAATTACTCGTATCTTTTTCATCTAATGCGATTGCGAAAAAAAATGTTTTAAAATATTTAGTTGTAATCAAAATGTTGCTTTATTTTACACTGTATATTTATTGAGAACAAAACAGCTTGCAATATCCGCTATTATTTTCTTATATTTCTTAGGACACTGTGTAACAAGAGAGTTTTTAAACGGGGTTTTCTCTACACTAAATAATTTCAAAGTGAAATAAAAATCGGCCATTGAAATATTAATTTGCTTTTAGTTGGATAACTCTAAACATTGAAAATATAATAGTTATGCAAAAGTGTGCAGTAACTACTATTTCTAGTACCCACTGTGCGATGTGACAAGCTCTTGTTGCGCAAACTCTCAAGCACTTGCTATGAAATGTTCTTAATTTTTTCAAGTATTTAATTTCCTTAACTGCTTTTTTTTCGAACAATAAAAAAAAATAGTAAAATCAGTAAAGTGTTTTAGAAATGATTATATGTATTAATACAATGTTGAGTCCTTGAGGCAAAAATTTCATGTTGAATGGTGTAAAAGACAATAACTACAGCAACAAAAACTATTTTTTTACCAAACTAAATATGTATTTCTATTTTGTCACTTCCTTTGGTTTAGTTCCTTTTATTTCGGTCTTCCATAATATTCTTGTTTCCGTAGCTACTAAATGTGGTCTATAATGATTATGACATCGATGCTGATGATGACCATGTTTTTAATGTTTACAGGCTGGTTGCCATTTAACTCAGTTTTGTATTTAATGAATCTTTTGGCAGTTTGTTAATGCTCTTAATGTTCGCAAGTGTAAGAAATTGTCAGCATTAATATAGTACGAAATAATAGGTTTTTTTACAATCATCAAATTGTGATTGACAACGTGAAAGGCATGAGTATTAGAACTCAATATACATTAAATTTTTTATGAAACTTTAATTGCGAACGAGATTGTTCTTTTATCTTTTTCATATGTACATAAAAATCCAAGGTCTTTGAATGGACAATTGTTGTATACATGTATGTAATTGTTTTCTTGAAAATGGTTCTAACGAGAAAATCCATGTTCATTGGGTATTCGCCCATTTCGCCTATTTCGGCATATAAAGTCCCAGTCCCAGCGACCCAGGTCAAGCTCCGGCCTGTGGACATAATGTGTATAGTACTGGAATCCATTCGCCTAAGGCTTAAAGTTTTGGAACATCAATATTCTACAATATTGACAGCTTGTATTATAACGTTTTATACTATTAGAAGATTGATTGTGCAAAACTTTAGTAATGCGTGAGCGAAATAATTTTTTGCTCTCCTAAAATAATTTTGTGTTTATAGATAGCACTATTTGCATACAAGCCCCAGTAAAAAATAAGGCAGGTTTCTACTATTATGGAATAAAAGTAGCGCTGACAAACCTGCTGATATCGCTGCTTATTTTTGTATGGCGAGTTCCCGGATTGGAGTACTACATCTTTGCTCACAAAAGCGCTTTTGAAGCGCTGAAAATCATCACCATTTTCATCACTAGTACTGAAAATATATGAAAAAAATGGTTCGATGTGTATTGGCGTCGTTAACACCATTTTGTATTATTCTTATTTCGTTACTATAATTATTTTTATTAATTTCATATTTTTACTCAATATTTGTTATTTTAACTTCAACTAGTATCGAACTAAGAACCTTCAGGTTTAAAGTCCAACGTAACAATCACTCGACCAAAAACACTGTTGCAAAACGGCACCAAGAAACTCAAATAAACTTACTCTTCATTCTCGCTTATAAACTTGCTTTGGATCAGCACTATAAAATCAGCTTTTTTGTATAGCTTATGTACGAAGCTTTTGTATAAGTAAAAAGCAAATACTTTTCTCGCTTCAAAACTTGCATTGTTGTGACGCTATGAAATCAGCTTCTGAACAAGCTCATATTTTAAAGCGAATTATGAAGCGCTTTATTTCTTTAGTGCTTCAAAAAACATGAAAATTTTTTACTGGGACGCTCTAAATATAAGTTTTCTAAATATAAGTTGTTTCTTTTTAGGTAAGGTTAGGTTTAAAGGGTTGCCCGCCATGTAGCGAGTTCACTCAGCGGGCTGGTAGCTCATTGTGGTACCCATAGAGGGTAGAGAGCAGGTCACGTGACTGGCTCCCCAGGACTAGCAAACTGTTGGAGTTCCAGAACTTTATATGAAAGGCACCGGTAATTTTTACATGGCGCTGTCATTGGAGGGGGTAAACTGACATAATTCAGATATTCAGTGATATGTTCTAGGCTCAAACTTACGGTACTTGTGTTGTGGTGGTTTCTTTAATACTAGTTGAATTACTGTACTCTAAAGTAATAGTTTTGATTTGTAGAAATGTGCTTGTATAGTGAGAACATTTTTGATGCAGTTTTGTGATATCGAACCAAAACGCCAAAAAAGCTAAGCGGAAATCGTTTTTGACAAAAATCGATTACATTGTATAACGTAAAAAAAATTTCGGGGTTCTGTAAACCGAATCTGGTAGAGAAGACCAACAAATCTATACGTGCTTTGGCGTTTTGTAAGATAACATCAGGATTTTTGGCCAGATCGTCCAGCATATCGGTACATGAAACTATGTGTGCTTTACATCTGAGGTGTAAGCTATGTTCAGCAACTTTGTATAAAGTATTAGGGCAAATATTTTTGCGGAAAAAATTAATCCTCTGACTACCCCAAAATATAACGGCAATTTTTGGCTCTTATCTAACAAATCGTAAAAACACCCTAAAATGGGGGAGCGCCGGGATAAAATGTTCTACAAAAATTTTTGCCATAAAATTTTACTATAGATCTTCAAAGACAAACAAGCTGCATACTCAACTTGTACACCACAAATCATTGAAAACTTAAACTATGTTTAAGGGTTAACTTCATACTTATCAAATTATTACTCGGCATAGAAAATTTTCTTAGTCTTACGTTTAAGGTATAAGATGCAGTTTTATGTAAAACAGCACGAGAAAAATTTTGCTGGATCATTTTGTACATTTCTGAAAAAATTGGCAAAACACTCCCCTTCAGCGGCGTTATAGGGTGCTTAAATGTTCAACAAAAATATTCGCCATAAAATTCTACTATAGGTCTTTAAAAAGACCCAAGCTCCAGACTTGACTCGGACGTTAGAAATCATTGAAAACTTAAAATGTGTTTAAGGGTTAATTTCGTACCTATGCACATTTCGTACTCTTCATAGAAAATCTTGTAAGCCTTACCTTTAGGGTATTCATTCATACGATACTCGGGTTGGTTTAACACCGACCCAACCTCTGGGATAGGATTGACACCTCTCTGAATTTCCCTACTATCCATCCCAGGCATCAAAAAGGTACCAAAGGACCCAAGTGGGCCGGTTGTTAGAAACCGGCAGCCTGTTCAACCTAACCTAACCTACCTTTAGGGTATTAGATGTGTTGAGCTTTTTTTTTACAAGACCACGAAGAACATTTTTCTGGAAGATTTTTCCCGCTATATTGTCGCTGAAGGGAGGTGTTTTGCCCCTTTTTTAATATATATACAAAAAGACCTATAAAACTAATAGTTAGGGGGTTAAAATGTTCCAGAAAAATGTTTGCCCTAATATGTTCTACAAATTCGCTGAACATACCCTACACCTCAGATATAAATATCACATAGTTTCATGTAATAATATGCTGCACGATCAGCCCAAAAGGGGTAAAACTTTAACCCCCCAGCCCCAAAAACAAAATTCCGATGTGACCTTGCAAAATGCCGACACACGTGTATTATTTTTTGGTCTCTTCTACTAGAATCGGTTTACAGAACCCCATAATTTTGAAAAAAGTCGAAATTGTTGTATAGTCCCAGCAAAAATTACTGCTTCGGCCGAAGCAGGTTTATAAGCGAGAGAAGCTAGTTTTGTTGTATCTAATGCTTCGAAAAGCGCTTCGAACATGCATGATTTTTATTCGCGATGTCCCGCTTTGGAGCTCTGGTTTTTTATATAAAACAGCGCTTCTTTCGAAGCATCGAAAATGCTCTAAAAACATGTCTCATTTTATCATCGTTAGACTACAGATGAAACAAATCGTGTTTTATTAAAAATTTGTCTCTTACATGCAATAGGTGCCCTGTAGGAAATGTCTATAGTGAATCAAAATAAAAGTGTAGACGATTCGTTGACAATGTCTCCAAACGTCACCAAACTTTTCGACAAAAGTGGTGACTTGGGGACGCTTGGCCCCTGGCTTCCTTCAGGGTGGGAAATGTAGAAAGAGAGCATAATTTAAATGGGTTTTGAGTTTTCAAATGTGTTAGTGTTTATTTGAAACAATGTGTGCGACAATTCTTTAGAACCTATATTGTTAAAAGCTACAGTGCTACTGAATATGATTTTGTTTATTTTGGAGTTCGTGTTGAAGAAATGTAAAATGCTGACTAGCTTCCTTATTTAAACATTATAAATACTGAGAGATCTCTGCCTTCTTTTTGAGCATCCTCGGGAGCGCTTCAAAAGATCGCATGTGGAAGGCATGAAAGTTTCTTACTGCTTCCAGAAACATGATATAATTATCTAAGGATAATTACAAGTTTTAAAACAATTTGATTAAATTAACCGATATTTCATGACATAAATAATATCTTAAAATATCTTAACCCCACAAACATGCGTTGTCCTAGCTGTTCTTTTATCTTTGAATTTTAAAAGTCTCCTCAAAGTTATATTTGCTTGCTCTGTCAGGTCTTTAAATTGTCTAAAAGGGAGTGTATGATTACCTACACTCCTAAACAAGTACATAGCAACTGCTCCTCTGATTGTTCTTTATTCCTATCTGAAAAGATCTTATAGTAGTCTTCGTGTGGAATTTCCATCTGCGAGGGTATTTGGTGTATCGCACAGTGCACAGTTAAACTCTCGTAAGGATGCTTAATGACTTGTTACTGAACATAAGCGATTCATTCCTTCTCTTCTGACTGTACTTATTGTGTACTTATTCCCTTTTTGGAATCGATTCTATGTTTGTTACTTCATCTATGTTATTCAAAAGGCCGACAAATGGCGTACAATCGTTGGCTGTTTGAGGATTGATCCTGCTTCTGAGCCCGACTTGCTATTGCGTTACCAAGAATATTATTATATCCTCACGCGTAGATTCACGTAATATTATGTGTCCAGATTTTAGTGAGAGAATTTATACAATTAAAGGCATATCGTGATTTAATGGCTCTAAAATGCAGGGCTTTGTTTGCCAGCACACTCTCTATTTAAGTTTTTAATATTGATGGGGAATATCCTTTTCAAAATCATATCAGCATCATATTGTATAGCGTAAATCTCTGCAAAGACAACTGAACATTTCGTTGGTAATCGTTTTGTAATACTTAGATTTAAATCTCTCAGTAGACTCCCGATCCTGCCCCGTCTCACTCTTTCTCTCTCTTTCTCTCTCTCTCTCTCTCTCCCTCTGTGAGCCCTCGGAGTAGACTGCGATTTCATCTTCTGTTATAACGGAATCTGATGCCCATTGTTCTCTATTGTGCATATATGTATGTCTTGAAAGTTTTAATCCGACTGACTTCTGAAGTCAGGTTATCTGACACTTGTTCTAGCTTTCCCCTTGTGTCTATTGTTTTCAGAATAGAGCTGTGTCCAACCGTATTTCTTCTAAGCTTGGCAAGCTTTCTTGGGCGTGGGACTTTAGTTCCAGAATTACTTGATTTGCTGACCACAGGGCTGCAGGGATGCCGACGCAAACTAATCGTAGCATTTTCGCAAAGCTGGATATATGTATGTATATGTATGTCTTCTTGTTGAAAGAATTCCACTATACTAATGCACTGTATACCAACATTGGACTGTTTACACCAAATATATCATTTTTGGTTTTATGTCCCATTTCTTTTCGAACATTTTCCAACAACTATAAAAGGCAGTTATATACTTCCTCTGTTGAGATTAAATAGAATTTTATTTCTGACTAAGTTCTGTAGCGATTTCACCCCTTCTTGTGTTGTCCCTGTCGTGACACATTTCCTTACCATCCCTAACTAAATTATTGCGGGGTGTACGCCATGTTGATTAGAGCGAGGATATTCTTACACTATTCAAGGCACTTTCTGCATCGCGGAAGTTTTTCAAAGTGTATCCCTTGACCCATGTAAATGTTCTGGAAAGAAATTGTTGGGTCCATTTGATTTCTATGGCTGAATGTTGAAGTCTCCTATGCTATTCTATTCTCGTTGAATATCACTGATGAGATTGTTCGTGCAGGAGGGCAATGATGTGGCTAGCATATAAGGTTCCGCTGCCACTCTCTAGCAGCCAGAGAAATGGGTCTCTACCAGTATAGTTGAACCATTTCTTATTTGCTCTCTGTGAAAATTCCATCACCATCCATAAGAAAACATGATGTAGTAGGAATTTTAGATAGACTATGGCATAACCTAGCGATACCAATCATAATATCCAGCTCCTCACAGAAGATTGACCATGATATCTGTGGACATTTGACAAAAGCACTTAATTCGAGTTAAGACAGTTTTGCAAGTAGCGGCATTTATAAATGCAGAATTGTAAGGCCTGTCTTTTTGTGCGATGTTTAGTCACAAAATTATTAATATTTTAAAATTTTGGCTTATCGCCAGATTTGTTATTCTGCGAGTTATCAATAGCCAATATCGAATTTGTCAAAATACAAAAAATATTTTTAAAAAATTTCTAATCGATATCTGCTAGTTATGTTTAACTTTAATTTTTCCTTAAACACGTACACAAAAAAGTCCCATTCTGTACAGTTAAGTTAATGAATATGATTATTTCGAACGTATTTGCTTTGTGAATCTAAATTGATTATTAGGCTAAAGTTCGTAACGTTATATTCAGAAAGAATTGGGTATGATTAATATTCCAAGGAACAAGGGAAAAATTCGAAAGTGGCGCTACTCTGTTCTGCTGTGTACGTTGAAAAATTAAGTTGATGTTAATTTGTCCCTTGTTCCTTGGAATATTAATCATACCCAATTCTTTCTGAATATAACGTTACGAACTGTAGCCTAATAATCAATTTAGATTCAGTTAAGTTGTTTTGTCAAAAGTCCACAGATATTATTTTCGCTTTCTTGAATTCTCTTTGAAGCTATTAAAAGCTTTATAGAATTTGTCCCAGCTAGCTTTCGATCTATTATGGAGTTTCCTGCCTTCCTTTGGAAATGCAGATACTATCATCATTGGTCGGTTTTTCGTGAAGGTGACCCGGCTGGACTGGAATTCAGAAAAGGCTCAGATAGTTTGCCCGTAGAATATTTTGCAGTGAAATCTAACTCTTACGCGTCAGAAGGGCACCGTGCAGAGTTTAATAGCATCTGAATAAGGTTTCTGAACTTTTCCCGCTTTGTCTTCTTAGGATGTATATATGTTTTCTTCTGTTTTCTTTTTCGTTGAAATAGATTACAAAGTGGTCAAATTATATGATGCTTTCTAATGCAACTACTTAATCATTCATAATTCAATCGTTCAATTATTAGACATAGTCCTATTGCGCTTGTGACATAAATAGTTCAGCTCTGTTGTTTTTGTCAGTGCTGCCCGCAAGAGTATGTTGGTCATTCGCGTCTCATCCAATGATCACATCATGTCCTTTGGTTTTGAATTGACTTTGGTTTTGAATTGACTTATTCCACCTCTGATATTTTTATGTGTTTATTGCTGTAATAACTAACACTACATTGCGCTTAAAACAATAAATGTCTGAGATATTTTTAAAAATAAATTCTCGAACTCTTAATTTAAGTACGAAAAGTCTTAAAGATATTTCATGCATATGTTGACTAAATGCTGAACTGGCTGAGTTCCTAAAGGCTTTTTCTTATAAACTCAGAAATCTGATTTCAAAACCAACAAATTAATGAAAATGGAAACTACAATATATATATAAAGAAACAAAATTAAAGTTTAAGTATTAAAGAAATAACATCAGGTCTGTCCTAGGAGTAGAAATTAATATATTAGAGCCGCGCAATCACGCTTAGATTAATTACTTTTTTTAGATTAAATTAAATTGTATTAGGTGCATGGTACGCGCTGTACGGTTCTATAATCCATGTCCATCAATCATCCAGTCCAAAGCTGTCCCACTTCTGCTTAAAATCAAGCCCGACCATGCTTCATAACGGCTAAGGCTAAAAACAAAAGAAAAATCAATCCATCTTTACTGTAATCAGTCCAAAGCGGTGTCAAAAGTACGGTAAATAGCTTGATTCAAGTACGGATTATTAAAGTGTTAAATACACTATTTTATCCATTATTAAGCTTAATCCGGGATAGTTTCAAGCCAAAAATATTAGTTCAAGAGCGCGTCAGACTTTATTTGTGGTGAAAATTGGACGGCTTTGAGTTGGATGCATGAGGGACAAGTATTGGATGGATGATAGAGTACTATTTAGCATAGTCCATCAACATTCACCAAATCCATATACACATCATCATGCTTCAACGAAGCCTAACGAGTACTTGAATAAACCCCGAATCAGGCTTATTTTTAGTTATATAATCCTTGAACAGACTTGAACTTATATTTTTAATACTTTTTGTACTTTGAACTTTTATTATTTACTTGTTTTAATTTAAAATTAATTTTTGTTAATTTCTGGTATTATACCAACGCCTTAGACAACTTAGCTACATCAGCATATAAATAACGACAGATGATCACTCTCTTTGGCCTAAACATTTTATAACAAAGTTCTTTATCGATTCTTATGAAACATTCTATTCCTGTGACAACACAATTTTATGATTATAGAAGTATGCAGCGACACGCCCATTCAAAGTAAATATTTTTTTCAACTACTTCTACTTAACCGAATCTTAGGACACGCATTAAGCTCTTTTGAAAATGCAAACTAATGAATAGAAAAGTAGGCAGTGCTGCATTCATTTAAAGAATATTTTATGTTTCAACTACCTACATGAGAGCAAATATTTTTAAGACAATGCAATAGAAATGTGTACATATGTAGGAGATTTTATAGATTTTTCATATGGGAGAGGGTAGGATAGTAGTTTCTCCGCCTCTGGATACGGTCCTGCCCCCTTATTCTGTAATTCACTAAAGCTAAAGCTGAACAAACACTAAAATTTCGGCTGATTAACTTTTTAGGACATTGCCTAATTTTGCAATAGACGTTGTAAAATTGTATTCGTACCCAAAAATTGATAAATCGACTTTGTAAATTTTTAGCGATAGAGATTTAGCTTTAGCGAGTTACAGAATAAGGGGCTGGTTGTTATATACATATAAGCTAAATTCAATCGAAATATTTTCTTGATGTATTTTTTCAATATATTACTTTAAACATTTTTATTTCGATGCTTTAATTACTCTTTCAAAAATATTTGAAAATTTATATCGGAATGTTTATATTAAAAAAATTGTTTTCTTAAAAATCTCAATATGTACTCCAAAGTAATTAACATCATCTTAAGGTTTTGTGGGGAAAACTTTTTTAAAACCTTATGTAAAATCAAAAAAAAAACAACGATATTTATTACAGACAAGAGATTCTAAAATTACTTTTTCTCAATTACAATTAAAGGTTATTAGAAAAAGTTGAAATTTTTATGGATTATAATTAATCCGTTAATTAATAATGTTTTTATTTGTTGTGGGTTAAGTATGTCTATATGCCTGCATTTCATTGATGATTTCTTTACATGCTTAACTAACAACAAATAAAAAATATTTTAACATAAAATTTGGAGAATATCTCAAATAATAAATTTATCAAACCGTCAATTAATGCTAACAAATACAAAATAAATCTTATAATAATCGTAGTATGGCCTACTAGATTGCAATAACAAATCGTAAGTTCTGAAAATTTTATCTTTTTTGTAGCATGTGAAATGGTTTATTTTTATCAGACTTCAAATAGCGATATCATATGGACTTTTCACTGCACATTTCGAGTAACTCACTTTGAGATTTTTTGTTAGTGTTAATACTATTTCCACTATGTATTAAATTTTATAACTCTAAGGGACCTTATTACAACTTGCCGATAACGCTTAAAATAGTTATTGTTAAGATAAGCTATCTTGAATGATAACGTGACAAATAAGATTTCTCCATTATTACAATAAACCAAAAATAAAAAAAATTTTATTTATATACTGTGGCAATATTGCAGTAGAAACCGACTACCTTTTGCTGCTTATAATAGGTAGTGGCTCCGACTTAAGCTATAAACACTTAGACGACAGCAGGTTACCGACTACAATCTGTCAAAATTAAAATACACAGGTTTAAATGAAAACGCTTATTTTGACGACTTCACAGCTACACGAGTACACGACCACCGCTGTAGCTGTCGCCAACTTAGCCTAATTTCTATTTTGATTGGCGACAATAAACAGATTAGTGCTGCCAACATAATGAATAATGTGAAATAAATAAGCGCTTAAAAATTTTTTGAAACTGGTCAAGATTATGCAAATTTGTGAAAATAAAAAAAAACATAAGGTAATAGCCCTTTCAAAAATAAAACTGAAGGTGTATTTTTTCGGCGCTCTCTCTTGGCTCTGGAGTTACCGGGCTCAAAACTTTTATCTTTAATTGGTTATAGCTCGTAAAATATAGAATGCATATAAACGATATTGGTATCATCTCAAAGTGCTCTAAAATGCCTTTCTAGTGGTATATAAATTTTGCAAATATTTTAAGCCATTGCGAATGAAATGCAATTTTAAAATTTTATTATCTGAGCTATCATGTTAAAATACCATTATCTTAAAAAGTGCCCGATGCAACGATACTTAAGCTTGTATACAGTTTTGTAGAGAACCTTCGTAGCTTTGATTTGGTATATATTTGATAGCCGTTGTCGATGAAATACGTGAGTTATGGAGCTTTGAATATGAGATTTCAAAAATAAATTAACTCATTTAACTCATAAACTCATTTTCAATGAGCCAAAGCTCACGTATTTCATCGATAACGGCTGTCAAATATATACTAAATGAAAGCTTGGAAGGTTCTCTGTAAAACTGTATACAAGCTTAAGTATCATTGCATCGAACACTTTTTAAAATAATGGTATTTTTACATGAAAACTCAGATAATAAAATTTCAAAATTGCATTTCACTCGCAATGAGTTAAAAGATTTTCAAAATGTATATACCAATAGAAAGGCATTTTAGAGCACTTTTAAATTATTCCAATGTCGTTCATATCAGTTCTATATTCTATGAGTGATAGCCAGCCAAGAGAGAGCGCCGAAAAAATTACATTCAAATTGCTAGGCCAAAAAACCCTATTACCCAATGACATTAATTTAATTTTCAACGATTTTGGTATTCTTGACTTAAGTCAATATTTTATTTTCTTTAACAGAAAAGAACATCACAAAGGTATGTATTAAAAATGCAATAACAATAAAGACCTATATACAAATTAATTGATTTCTTTTAATATTTTAAAAACGAACACACATACTACTTAAGCCTTTTCCGGCTTTTCTGCAGAAACACCCAGCGTCTTGGTAGGAATTGAACCTGCGACCCCCCGCTAATAGTCTAGCACACTATCCACTACACTACGGGGGTACCCGTATTTGATTTTAAATTCTTTCGCTATATAAGTATATTTTGAATAAGCGATTTTATTTTTATATTTGATAGTGGCACCACTGAAATCTAGACATACAGCAAACAGCTGAAACGTTAAACTTAAATGTCAGCTGTTTACGATGTAGCTGCCGCGTTCAAAATAATTATGTAGCTGACTACACGACCACAATTGAAGCCAACAGCACTTGTAGTTGTGTAGCCGTGTAGCCTGCTGTCACCTAAGTGTTTATAGCTTAACTTTGCAATAAACTGCCATTCAAGCTACCATATCTTCAGCAGAAAATATGGCGCCTTCAAATTCTTATTATTCACTTAAAAAGTTACCATGAGGATGAAGTAGATAAAATGGTATGGTTCAATTATGTATGGAACAAAATATCGGCCAAATGGCCGCCGCAACGTCGGCGGCACACCTCCATCCGATGTGCCAAATTTTCGATGACGCTGAGGCATAATTAAGGTTCTATGCCATTAATGTGCCGAATTATGTCATCCTTTAGCTCTTGAATTGTTGCTGGCCTATCGACGTACACTTTTTCTTTCAAATAACCACAAAGAAAGAAGTCCAACGGTGTCAAATCACATGATCTTGGCGGCCAATTGACATCGCCACCACGTGAGATAACACGGTCATTGAATTTGTCGCGCAAAAGATCCATTGTTTCGTTAGCTGTGTGGCAAGTGGCACCGTCCTGTTGAAACCACATATCGTCCACATCCATATCTTCCAATTGGGGCCATAAAAATTTCGTTATGATCTCACGATAGCCAGCACCATTCATAGTAACTGCCTGACCGGCCTCATTTTGGAAAAAATACGGCCCGATGATGGCGCCAACCCATAAACCGCACCAAACGGTCACTTTTTGAGGGTGCATTGGTTTTTCGACAATCACTCTTGGATTATCATTCGCCCAAATGCGGCAATTCTGCTTATTGACGAATCCACTGAGGTGAAAATGTGCCTCATCACTGAAAATGATTTTCTTCGAAAATTGATCATCCACTGTTGCCATTTCTTGCCACCATTCTGACCATTGACGACGTTTGGAATGGTCAAGAGGCTTTAGTTCTTGAGTCAATTGCACCTTGTAAGCATGTAAATGCAAGTCTTTATGCATAATGTTCATCAACGATGAGCATGAGAGGTGCAATTGTTGGCCACGACGACGAGTTGAGGTGGGCGGCTCTTCAGCCACACTATCGCGAACAGCAGCAATATTTTCTGCAGTACGAGCTGTACGAGCATGCACTGGTGTTTTCACATCTCCTACAGACCCGGTTTGCACTAATTTTTGCACGATTTTTCCGATTGTACACACATTTCGACGATTAAATTGACCGAAAAAATCATAAAGTGCACAATATGCATTTTGATTTGAACGCCCATTTTCATAATAAGCCTGAATAACTTTAACGCGTTGCTCGATTGTGTATCTTTCGATGGTTCAAATTGAATTAGTCTGAAGTTGAGAAATGTCAAATGAAATGCAGAAAAAAACTTGACGTTTAGGTGTGGTTTACATTAATCATCGGCCCTTAAAATTTAACCACACTTTAATAGCTTATTTGTCGCTTAGTTAGTATTAACTTGTAATGACCAAAAACCAGAAATGTAAACGATTTAGATGACTCAAGCTCAAAATAAAAAAATTAACACATCGATATAAACTTTTGCTTTTTACTCTGAATTCCTTATATATAGTTTTAATTTTATAATTTTTGTTATGCTTTTGTTATGTTTATTAACGTTTTTCTCATGAATTGTTATATTTTTATTTTAATAAAAACAGTTTTTCAACAAAAAAAATTAAAAACATGTATTGAAAAGTCTATTTTGTTCAGCTAAAATTATAAATTTCGGAACCAATTAAATGAGAATCAATACAAGTGTATGGAAAATCATTCTTCTGTTTGCGTCGCGTTTCTTCGGTTCAAATTAGCGGCGCAAACCGGGGTATTGGTGTACTACAAAACATGAAAAATTGTTTGCATTTAAAATTGTGATTCATCGGCTATCCGGTTAATCGACTAAAATTAACCGGTTTAATCGTTAATCGAAAATAGCCCTTTTTAAATTAACCCATCAGTTAATCGGGTAGTAATTAGCCGGTTGAGCAATTAACGATTAAACAATTGAACACCATAGTATGTATATGCGCTACTTTTAACAAAATAACCGTAAAACTAAAGAACTGCTATTTCTTATAATATTCATATCTGACTATTAGAATTAATAGAACTTTGTAGTGAACTGTAACTTCTTAAGAATAAAATCAAATAATGCTTTATAATCCCAATTAGGGATACATTCATTCATCGTTTTACAATTTTAAATTAAATTGTTGGAGTTATTGTTGCTTGTTGATATTTAAATTTCTTTTATAAATTTACTCTAATCTTACATTACATGACAGCACAAAGCCAACAGAGGAAACATGTGCTAATGCTAAGAGTTTTATGTTATTCTCTAATTTTTACTATAGTAAAAACAGTGTAATGGTAACAATGTAATGGTAACAATTCTGCAAAGCTGTTAAATTGAAATGAACAACAGTTGCTCTAATTTTATCATAATTTAGAGAGTAACAGATGGCATTGCCACATTAAAGGAAGTTATATCCAGGAGCACAAATAATTTTTATACTGTAATAAATTTGGCTCTCATTAGAGTTATCCTTTAAATATAATATCTCTTATACCGATACAATTCCCACTTTTAGTATTGTTTCGCTTTTTAGCAGCATGTTTACTGCTTAATACTTTTTCAAAGAAACTCTAGTTGTTTTGCAAACACCGGTACTGTTAGTTGAATAAAAAGCGGTGATTGTTGAAAAATGGGTTTCTTACCTGAAAAAAAAATTGTATGAAATACTTTTTATCACAAAGAAAATTTTACGAAATAAAGGCAACAACAGCATAATTTGTGTAAAAAAATATATTAGCCTAAGTGTTCGCTTATACAAGAAGTGCTCTTATGGACACAAGTGACATTTAATCAAGTCTATATAGGTACTATATTGGAAGTTATTTATTTGGAGTAAAGTAACTTCTAATGTTAAGGGAATGTAGTTAATGTAGCAAACAAATACAATGTCTTAACTTGGATACCAAATTAGAGAATATAGTCGAATGTCATGAGTTTTTGATGTTAAGGCCTTTCTCTTGCGACATTAATATAGTAATTATAATTACGATACACATAAAACAAGTTCATAAAATACATGAATATTTTATGAAAAATTTGCCAATGAACGATTTTTATAATTTTTAAGAGCTTTTTCATAATATCAATGAAAAAATTCATAAAAAGAAACAAAATACTGGGAAAAATTTGTACAAAATACATATGAAAAATACATAAAATATATGAAAAATTTATTTTTATATAGGGAACATTTCATAAAAAATTGTCCATTGCACAAATCCTAATATTTATAAATTATTTCATTAATATGAACAATACTGTTTTTTTGTTTTGCTTATACTATTAATAAAAATGCAGAATTGACTTTTATGAAAAGTTTAATAATATCTATGAACTTTTGCGTATTTATTTCATATATTTTTAATTTTTATCATACATACATATATTTATATAGATATTATGAAAGGTTTCATAGCATTTATGACACTGTTTATAGTTTAAAATTTTTTTATATAAATAAATATAAAAATATGTATTGGAATTTTTCCAAGCTTTCGAAATCAAATAAAAGTAAAGCAAATAATATTATAAATTCATATCTCTTTGTTCTACAAATAAGCATATTAATTGAAAATAAATATGTTGTACAAGAATATAAATAATTATGCATTTAATTCATTGCAAAGTGTTGACACTTTAGTGTTAACTTTTGAATATTTCAATTTGTAAAAAAAGTGTTCAATAAAAGTCCAGAAAAATGTGGCTTCTTCCGGATATTTTAAATTAAAAACAAAATATATTTTAAAGCATACGTCTAAAGCATGTATAATATACATAGTTTTAAAAAGAATGCCGACAACGTAAACAAAAATTTTCTTAGTTTTATATATGTCACCTATAACTAAAATACGAGGTTATAGAAATTGTTTTGTTGTACTCATGTGACGAAGTTTATCTTCAATTTCCTCATGTGAATTTCCAAAAATTGCAAGACTATACTTTCTGGACTTATTTCCACCACATTTATTTATTGTAAATATAGACAAAAATATCTCAACAATTTCATAGAAAAAAAATCGAGTTTTTTTTAATGAACAAATTGTTTAACTCTATAAACAAATTTGTCTAAAAATATTTACAAATTGTAAGCAAAACCATTTACTTAATCAAACAAAATGATTTACCAGATTTTCTGAAAAATATCAAACAATATTTTTGTATGAATTTATAAAAGAACTAGTCTAAAAATACTAACAAATATTAAACAAGATATTTACTGGATTTTTTGTAATATATCAAACAAAGCTTTTGTCTGGGTCATCTTCATCCATTAAGCATTTATGAAATTTCACTTTGTTAAATGTATTCAGGTCTGACTGATTATCTAAAGACTGTAAAGAATGAATGAGAATTAACGCAACGATATTAACGAATTGATTCACTCAAAAATCTTCAGTAAACAAAATTGGTATAATCGCATTCCTTTTGCTATCATTGTTGTTGTTGTTATTAGTGTGTATGTAGTCATCGGGGTTGAATTTTTAAAACACAGTTTTTCTTGTTGTTTTTGGTATTTGCGTCCTAAATAAGAGTCAAACAAACAATTCATTGATTATGTAAAGAACATTTACTGAAAATTTAGTTTGAAGATTTTTTGGTGATAATTTTTTTTGTGTAGAAATATAAAATGAAAGAAATCCAAAAAACTAAAAATCAAAAGCATAAAATAAAAAAACACAAGAAAAAAATGAAAAGCACAAATTATTCAATTGTTCAAAATATGAATTATTCAAAATCAGGATTAATGAAATAATTCTCAGTTTGAATAGTCAAATTTAAAATTATTTGATTTATCCGCATTTTGATTACTCAGGATTCTTGATTAATCGATTAATTGATTAATCACAATTTTGATTAATCAAAAATTTGATTAATCGATTAATTGCACATTCCTAATCGGGTGTGTTCTGTATTCCATGCGGAATTAAGATGTGCGGAATTAGCAAAGTATTGTTGCAAATTATTATATATAGGAAAGATGCTTTAGTAATTCCGTACATTTTAATTCCGCATGGAATACAGAACATACTCGTATATCTTTTCCATGAATTTTTAATATATTTTATCTAAACTTCAAAAAGTGCTTCGTGTGGGATTTTATTCATTGTAAAAATATTGTGTTAGGTCAAATTTTGAGAAGAATTTTTTTTATCAAATTAGGTCTGGAAATTTGTCATCTTATTCCCAAGGTGGTTGGAGCACGCAATGTCGTGGAATATGTAAGTTAGAGTCTTATAGAATTTTAGATTTTTTAAAATAGTTTTGGAATTTGCACTCCCTTTGCTTTTCACCCACTTAATTATCTGCATATTTTTAATATAGATTCTTTGATGTGATTCCTTGAAAATTACTTTCTATTTTTTATACTATGTTAATATCAATTTTAAATATTTAAGTATCGCCGATATTTCTTTTTGAGTATCGGTATCGTATCGGCAAAAATGCGTATCGTTACATCGCAAGTATAAACTAGTAAAAATTTGTTCAGATGCAAGAGCAATCTATTAAAAATATTTAAATTCATCAATATCGATTTCTTTCTTGCTTTCTGGCTTCTATTTATATATTTTTAAATGCTTTTGGCAGTGTTACTATGCTTTGTTTGATAGCATCCCAGCAAACAGTTGGGAATGAGTTGTCATTACCCAACAACATACTTTTCAACCACAAACTAAATACCGTTTGAATTACTTAAGCTCTTATGACACTACATTTTTTCTTAATTTTTCAAGTTTTGGAGAACAGCGCAAATAGAATATAATAGGAAATTTTGCCAGGTGCAAAGAGCTCAGCTATATTAAGATAAATACCAAATTGTCAAAGCTTTTACTAATGTTATCGATAAAAAATGGAGGCCTGTCAAATAAAATTTAAAAATGTTCAACTTAAAATTGATATTTCAAGCTTGAAACATTAAATTGTCGCCAAGTTAGCGGGTTATTCACGAATTCAGCATCTTTTTTTCGACTTTTTTTCTTTTATCGTTTTATTATAAATAAAAAGTAGGCAGCACTTAAAGAAGCCATTACGTTTTGTTTACATTTTGTATAGTTGTTTCTTTCTATCATTTGCTGTTTCTTTCTTTCAAATCAATAGCAAAACAATACAAGAAAAATGTAGTGTCATGAGGGCTTTAACAGTAGTTGAACAATTACTTACTAGTAATTGAACAAGCCATCTATATTCTTATTGGCAGAGTACTAGTATATCTGCTTATCACACAGAGGATAAACAGTTCAACGCCTGGGTTCAACACAGATGGCGACAGTCTGTTAATTGAGCTTCTGAAATTAGTAGGATTTTCACTACGGTGTTGGTGCTACTGTCACTGGTAGTGTGGGCAAAGGGCTCTGACGAGTAGACTTAGTAGTCTCGAAACAGCTGTCAGTTCAACCTTCCGTACATCCAAATTTTTCTTTGAATGTTGAATATTTTCATGCTTTAGAATTTCTTTCTTAAATAAAAAATAATTTGATCGAAAGATTAAATTAAAAATTAACTTAAGCCAAACTAATTAAATAACTTTGGATAAAAACCATACAGTTCGACTAAAAATTCATAATACAACTAAAGATTTTAAAGTGTTTAATAAATTTCAGGAAAATAAAAACAAAATTAAAGCAGAAGCAAAATCAAATAAAATGAAAATCATTGCAGTTTTTTAAACACAGATTTTTAGTATGTACATATATAATCAATCTCAGTTCTGCCAATTAGCCAGTCTAAAACTATTAATAAAAGTTATACTTATAAAAGCCCAATGAAAAGTGCAATATATACAACATTTTCTAAAAATATACGTATCAACAACATTTATTTCAAAGTTTAATATGTGTTATAATTAACATTGATTGAAACACAAATGTTTTTATGCTTGCATATCTAAAACTTTTTCGTTTTGCATATTTGTATCAAAAATGCATAGAATATTATTATTTTGGATATTTCAGTTAAATTCTTGTATATACTGAATTTTTTTATTTTGTGTGAAAAATAATTAAAAATATTATAATTTGCAACAATGACAACAATGGAACAAAATTTGTAAAGTAATAATTATATGCAGTTTGTTGAAAAATAACATTTAATACTTAATAGTAATACACCATTATTTTGCGCTTAATGGATAGTTTCGGTGTATGAAATTATTACAATATTCTGTAAAATTTAACATTTCGCGTGCTTACTGGTAAAATGCTATATTTTATATATTAACTACCTTATTTCAATGCAGCGGTGCCAACTCTACCAATTTTGTGGTAGATCTACCTCTTTTGGGTATCTGACTCAACTCTACCACTTTCCGTGGTAAATCTACCACTTTTTTAGTTTTTCAAAAATTAAAGAATTTTTTTTAACTACTAATCCAAGCTAGACGTTTAACTGAAATATATTTTTAACAATGCATGTAAACAACGCTGCGTTGATTACATTAGGGGAAATCACCCTTCGTAGGAAACTGCTATTGCAGACCTTGCAACTCTTGCAGGTATAGGATATATGCTACAATATGCAACACAACAAGAACAAAATATAAGAAACTTACATTTCCTACACAGTAGCAGATATGCAATACTAAAAACTGTAGGAAACTTGTCTAGCATATATGCAATTAGCAAAATTACTCAGAGAGACTCTCTGAGAGTGTATAAAACATAAACATGAAAATGAAATACATATAAACTAATAGTAGGACTGCTTAATTACTTTTTTAATAAATCCAGTAAATAATAGCAAAAACTCTTGGGTAGTCGAACGCAACTATTAACAAGAAAAGTAATCAAAGTTGGTTTGTGTGTGTTCGTTTATTTATTTGCGCATTTATTTTATGTATTTAAATATCAAATGTATACATCTTGAATAAATGCTAGAACAGAATTAATCTACAAATAATAAGTTAAGAAAAAAATTAAAAGTGGTTCTTTTTTTATGGTAAATTTGAAAAAAATACATAGTTATATATGTATGTATAACTACACTTATGTATATCCTACATGCATGATAAAGACACTCATTCTTTGTAGCAGAACATGATAGTTTATATCATAGAGGAGCAAATATGCTACCAAGAGTGATTTCCGCTATTATTTAAAACCTGCTTCTACTACAAATTTTTCCTTTACTGAGCCAGTTTTGGAGAAAATTGCTTGTGGAAAACTGTTTGTAGAATCAAACTATACTGACACTCTGCAAGGATTATCAGCGGTAGCACCTGCAGAGAAGCATTACAATTTATTGAATGAAAATATTTCTTTCTTCAAATATGAGAAAAATAAAAATATATGCTACATATGCATGTGTTTCTTCTACATACATACATATTAATATTTATTCTCAACAAATATTTAAAATTAATTAAATAACTCTGGCATAGCTTAATTCCAAAATTTTTTTGATATTTTTACACTCAAGTTGTGAGTATAAGAATATCTAAGAAACGAAAAATTAATTAAGGGTGAAAAATCTTTTTCTAATGTGTTTAAAATATCCTTAAAATAAAAATTGTAGATCTACCTCGTTTCAAAGTAAGATTTGTTTGAAACTACCTTTTTTTCATATCTAATCTAATTCTGAGGCAGATTTTGGGTTGGCATCACTGTTTCAATGCGTTATTTTAGCAGAATTTCATTAATTAACTGCATTATATTTTGATAGCAGTTTTCATTATATTTTCATATTTCTGTGTATATATTTCAGAAAGATTGTGTCTCATTCCAGATAAGTGCTACATTAATAAAATCTTAACTTAATCATCTTCTTTGATCGAAATGTTCCTACCAGTTAATAGAACATTTAGGTAACAACAAAAATTTGCCGATTGAATCTAACGGAATATAAAAGTATACTATTCAGGGGATTTTGAGGAAAAAAGTGGCACTAAAAAGGGGATGCTAGGAAAGAAAGGGGCAGCTTTTTAAAAAAGATAATAATACTATACAACAGTCAACAAGACATAATTTTAAAATATCCAAAAACACGATTGCGTAAAAAAACTAAAAGAAAACAAAAACAAGTCCAGTGTGCGAAACATAGCGACTTTTAAATCTGTGAACCATTATTGCGAAGATTTGAAGATTCGATTTTTAATGCTTCTGGTCTGCAAAAGTCGCTGTACTCCGCACACTGGAGTTGTTTTATTTTCTTTTAGTTTTTTTACGCAGTCAGTTTTTTTTATTTTTTAAATTTATATCTTGTTTTTGTAATGCTCTCTTTTTACCCAGGCAATCGGGTATTTTTTTATTGTGGCCAACTTTAAACCGTTATTGAAATTAAAAATCATAAGAGAAACCTAAAAATGATTTTAAAATACCTGTCGAATGATACCGCCTTTGATATAGCTTGCCCACTTTTTATATATTTTTTTCGTATTCACAAAATGGCGTATGTTGGTCGACATATTGAATTTTGACTACTGCCATATCTTTAGTGACACTCCCGGGACTAAGACGAATCCATTGACGTAAGAATGAAAAAATCGGCCCACCCGTTCGGTTTATGTAGTGCCCGCAAAGCAGCACACATGCATACATACATACATAGGCTGATAAACACAATACCCTTCTCTGTGTCGCGCAGTCGAGTAAAAAAGTATTTGGATTTGGCCTATGAAATTATTTCACCTTCCATAAAGATAGTAGAACTGCATAAATAAAATTTTTGCATCACATCACATTTACTACACCTTTTCCAATTGTAATTAAGAAAGTGTCAATTGTAATTCAGAAGGAACACAAGTTTTAATAATAATTTATTTATATGGGGGGGTACACAGCTCCGCCTTATGATACCCGCAAATTTTAATTTAGAAATGGCAATTTGTTCTGAGAGTAACCAGTATCAAGTTTTAAGAGCTTCAGTATTTTAGATGTTCTTATATAGGAATATTCATAATTAATCTGTAGGAGGGTACCCGTTTCCTCGCTCCTATGGCAGCAGGACGTTAACGAAAATTGCAAGGAATTAACACACATAAAATTTAGAGAAACTCACTCGTATAGTTGTGTAGATATAGAAAAATAAAAAATTACTTTGTATTTGGGGTACCCGTTTCCTAGAGCTGCAAAACTATCGATAGTCTCGATAGTTTCGATAGTCTCCCCCACTCGATAGTTTCGGTAGTTCTTCATAAAACTATCGATAGTATCGAATTTTTAGAAGAGTCAAGACGAATTAATTTTACTAGGTTGCAGGGCGGCTGCAACAAATAAAACAATATAAAAACAACAGGCGTATTTGGTGCTCGGTGGCTGTCAAACTCCATACAAAATATAAGGAAAAAATAAGCCTCGATTTATATGTACGGAGCTTGACATCTGGCGTCCAATAAAAAATAGAATCAATAATTAATCAAATAATATTTTTTATGAATCTATAATTATCTCGTACAATGTTTTATATCGTTACCTTAATATAGAAACGCCTTAACTTATTATTTTTTTCAAATCGAATTTTTTGCATATTTTGATAGACTAAAGATTTAAAAACGACATGAAAAATAATGAGTTAGTGAGAAAATAATGAGAATATATAGAAATATAAAGGTAACGATATGTTCTTTAAATAATAACTTCAGTAGTAATAACTTCAAAACGGCTGGACCGATTTTCTTCAAACGTAACTTAGAATATTTAAGATCAAGTCAACTTTAAAAATAACTAAATTGAAATTGATCAAGCCGTTTTGGATCTAATTTGCCACAGACACACAGTTTTAAGAGGATACTAGCTGAAAAGAGACTGTAACTTCTAAACGGCTGGACCGATTAAGACCTAAGAATACTCTCGATAAAACCACCTTTCAAATAGAAAAAAACTAAATCAAAATCGGTCTAGCCTTAGGGCTATACGATGGTGCACACAGACATGCAGATACACACTGAAAACTTGTAACGTCCTCCATTTTTAACCCCCCGACAAAAAAGAGGGGGGTTATAAGTTTGTATTGTGTGTCTGTGTATCTGCGTATCTGTGCGCATGTAAGAATCCTCGTGCAGACCAAACGGCTAGACCGATTTTGATCTAGTTTTTTTCTGCTTGAAAGGTAACTTGATCGAGAGTGTTCTTAGTTAAGGTTGAATAAAATTGGTCCAGCCGTTTAGAAGATATGACATCTTCTCTAGATGTATCCTGTTGAATCTGTCTGTCTTTGACATCGTAGCTCCCAAACGGCTAGCTCGATTTTAATTCAGTAAATTTTGTTTGAAAGGTAACTTGATACAAAATCTTCCAACCTATGTTTAAAGAAAATTGGTCCAACCGTTTTGAAATTATCATCTATTTTCTTCGGGGGTTTTTAAAATTTTTTATGTAACGTTATTGCCGGAGTTTAAACAGACAATGTAGAATTATTTAACAAACTAGATTTTAGTGCAAAGTTTATTTAAACATTGGTTGATCATATATCATTGGCGAAGCTATTGTAGTTAACCTCCTAAAGACTGTAAATTTGGGAATAATAGGATCGGTTTTGGGATCTATCTACAGTAACTGGAGTACCCAATAATTTTCGATAATAATAATATATAGTTTTTGCTTTTAAACAACTGCTGCGGTTAGAATTTATGGATTAAATTGTTTTCGATAGTATCGATAGCGGGAAAAAACATCAATAGTCCATTAAAAATAAAACTATCGATACTATCGATAGTACCATTGATTGTTCTGCAGCTCAACCGTCTCCCCTCACTGATACCGCCAAGATTTTGCTAGAAATTGCAACTTGTTCTAAGCTTAAACAAATTAATACCTCTACTTGACACCAGTGGGGCTGCAACTCTGCTCTACAAAAAACAGCGCAATAGCAGAGTTGTAAATGTATTCAGCTTTCTATCATCTATCTCCCACTTCACCACCTGTTCCTTAAGGCTGATTTAGCCGACCGTAAATGTAGAAAGCGTAGATGTAGTCGACAACATTTACGTTTTCTACATTTACGGTTGGCTAAATAAGCCTTAATACACTAGCCCTTCCCAAGAGAAGGTAGCACATTAATTAATTAACTGGTAGGCATTAATTGTCTGATTGTGTTACTTCTCTTAAAAAAAGATTGTTCTCAAAATATCACGTTATTCTAGGAGCACCATACATAAAATTAAGAGAGCCTCACTCTTATAGTTGTACAGGTATAGGTAAAGGGGGTTACCCATTTACCCCACTGATACCTTCAAGATTTCGCTCAAAATCGTACGTTCTTCTAAGAGCAGCTTACAGTAAATTGAGAGACTCTCACTGTTGTAGTTATACAGATATAGGAACATTAAAAATTGCTTTGTATGGGGGTATCCTTTCCCCCTTTAATTTTCCAAAAAAAGATTTGCCTATTTGAACTTTTCTGTCATCAATAATACTTTTCTGTAACTTCACAGCGACCGGTCACACCGTTTAACGTCCTGTAAGAATATACACACATACAAACATACAAACACAGATGCATTATTATATACATAGATGAGCGAAAAACAGTCTTAGTTCGTATGCTATTTAATAAATCGTAATTTAAATGCTAACTGCGATTTGTATAAGCTGGTTAATAAAAAAAACAAGACATGAAAAAAGTTCAAGAAAAATTTCCCAAGCGTAATGACAGTGTTTTAGCAGTATGTATTTGCAATTATGCTATAATTGTTTACATTACTGACCTTCATTATGGACATCAGTATACTAAAAAATAATGTTTAATTTGACAACTTTTATATAAATTTAAAACTCATATAAATTCATTATTAACAGAGTGTGCAAACAAACAAAACTTTTCGCAAACGTTTCATGTGAAGACACAAACTTTTAAAATATTTGAAATCGTTTCGTAATGAGCAAAACCAAAACAAATACTTTTGCAATGACAAGAAATAGAAACTCATCTGCATGCTTTAATATCCCATTTCAATCGTACAATTGAGAGGCTTAGTGCAATAACTCTGTAAGCTACTAAAACAAAATATTGAATAAATCGACTTTTAAATTTGAACACAATCAAAATTGTATGTTTTTTGGAATTTTCTGCTTTAAATACGCAGCATAATTATTTGCAAAATACTAGAATTTATCAAAAATTTTCTCTATAATGCAAAGCTATGGTATCTACAAAGAGAATGAGCACATTGAACCAATTTTTTATATTATGTGGCTTACCGAGTTATTGCACCAAGCCCTTCGAATGCAAACAAAATAAAAGCACAAATGTATTTCGTTGAATAGTTCATTGTATTTAGCATAAATACACTAACACATCATTGTCTACTATGATGAGCAAATCAATCGGGAAACGTTTGCAAATGTATTTTCTTAAAACTTTTCAATTTTATTCTTGTTCTTTTCTTTTCTAGCTGCGTACATTTAACTAACATTTAGTGTACACAAGCACAAACAGTACAAAACTAAATGGGACTATCATTCTCGTTGTTTTTGTTTTACACATTGAAAAGCACAAAACAAAACGAAACCAAACGTTTCGTTTAGTTTTTTTCTTTCTCTCATTATTAATGGAAACAAATGAATTATCTGCAAAATAAAGAATGATTATCCGCAGATTTGTATTATCACTTATTAAAAAGTCGAAAATATGCTCTTAGTGAAACTCTTTTCCAACTCACAGCATCAGTTTATATCATCACAACAGTTAGATATTTTTGATCTTAGACCTAACATAAAAATATAAAAAAATACATTCACAAAAAAGAACAAAAATAAAATGTGTTTTTTATACACATATCTTAAACGTAAACAAAAAACTAAAATAAATTCAACAAAAAAAATTTCAATCAAAATCTTACACCTCACTCTCCTAGGAGTCACCTTGCTCAGTATCAGTTTTTTCTTCGTTCACACCTATACTGTCTTCCTAATCGGTAGCATTTTCCTCATTAAATTCTGGAGAGGAATCGAGTTCCTCTAGAATAGCTCTTATTCGCTCAATATCTGCCAAATCTAAAAAAAAAATCAAGAAATCAAACAAAAACGAATTTTCAGCACAATTCGTTTGTTAAACAATACAATTAATCTCTCATGAGCTCTCTGGCATGCCCAATTTTTGTTATCTTGGACGCTTTTCGGGCAAGTTTGGGTGAGTTTGGGCGACTTCGTTATTCATCTAGATCACACCTAATTAAGTGCGCTATTTCAAAGGTGACACAGACAGTGTTTGAATTTGTTTTTAAGTTTTATTATATTTTTGTATGATTTTTATATATTCCGATAGAAAATTTTAACAGAAAAAATGCGATTTTTTTCTTATTAAATATTTACGAATTTTAGTTTTTAATTTTACGAATTTTGTGATAGGTCCCATTTCCATAAAAAAAATATTTGAATTTAGGAATTTAGTAATAGATTACGAATTATAGTTTTTTCTGTGTGAGTCAGCTGATAAAAAAATTATAAATGCTTGAAATCAAAATGCCAAGAACAATTGAAACAACTATAATAAAAGCTAGTTTGTTGTTAATGAACTCCATCTTGTTAATAAAATAAAGAAGATGCTACCCGAATATCTTTTAAGTACTTAATTTTTAATTAAAGTAAAAAAAATATTTTCTTCTCACACAGAATATGAAAATGTTCAAATACGTGAACATAAACGAAACAAACTATTGCCACTGACTGAGCCGACTAGTTTTCCGAACGGCTGTTAGTGAAAAAACGTTCGGTGGCTGCCAGCCAGCTAAAGATTATAAACAAAATTTTCTCACTTGCATATTTTTAAATGACTCATTTTCTTATTTTTCTTTATTTAAAAGTTATGAAAATGCAATTAAATGTGAAGTTATAAAACTGTGAACAACTTTAAGGTGTACGTAAATGCATATTACATACATATACATATAGCAATGGCGACGGTTTTTGGCCGTTCGGCTCAGATTTATGCTGTATAGTTATAACAAATAATAAACACAGCACAAAAAAACATATTATTTTAGGAATTTTTTGTTTGAAACACAACAAAAACGTTTTTAAACTATTGTAAAATATTAGGGCGATATGACTTGATAGCACACCGTTTGAATCCCCCAACTATATGTAGATAGTCATGAATTTTTTATAACAACAATATTTATTACAAATTATTTTTAGTACCGTTTCATGTACTATAAATTATTAACTTTGCTTGTGTTTTTATGTTTCCTGATATAAAAATAACATATTTTGTTGAAGACAATAAAATTAATTAGATACACCCACACACTTACACAAAATTGCGCCCAAAAACACACCTCTTAAATGACAATTAAGTTTATTTGCTACACAGAAAAAAATATCAACAAACTGCAACTAACAATTTGAATTGTTAATACGTAATTTAAATACAAACATATATTTAGTTAATATAACAAATTGACTTGTTCATACGACAAAGACAGAAATTTTTTTCAACAAACTGAACTAACCAAATTTTTGTTATGTATTGTGAAAAAAATAAGAATCATCATTGTTGATATAGCAAATGAATGAACACACGTAAATGAAACAAAGCAACTCAAGAAATTTTTTTCAACAAACTGAACTAACCAAAACTTTTGCTATGTATTGTGAAAAAATTAATAATCACCATTGTTGATATAACAAATGAATGCACACACGTAAACAAACAACAAAGCAAATCAAGTTTTGTTTGTATTCATTATTTGCGTATTTAATAACGAATTGCTCTGTAGACATTTAGTGTTTTTCGCAGGCAAGCAAAAAGTCGCTTCGAGGGTTGTGATTCTGTATAAAAAAAATATTGTTAATACAACAATTATGATAACTATAATTTGTTCGGAAAATCAACAACTCAAATAGTTGATAGAACAATAATCTTAATTGAAATAACTTTGATATCAACAAAAAAATTAAAAAAAAATTTTTTCTGATATTCTTTTAATTTACAATTTCGTAATTGTATTCAAAAAAGTAGTTGTATGCACAAAATCAATTAATTAAATAATTGATATAACAAAAAAAATTAATTGAATTTACATTTTTTTTTGTGTACCCAAAGGATTTTACGGTACATCAAAGTAAATTCCTTTTACACTGCGTCTTCACGAGACATTAACTTTGATATAACATGAGAGAGAACGTCGGCAGAACAAGAAAACTAAAATGTCGAAATTTCTTCTCATGTCATACAACAGGACAACGTATTTTTAATTTTGTTAAGAGATTTTATTTGCTACAAATGCTCATTGAGTTAAAATGCAATATTTTTGCGTAATTAGTAGTTTTATTTATGATTTTTCAAACAAATTTTAATTAAAAAATCAATTGAACAATTTTAGATACACAAACTCACAGAAATTTTATTAAAAATTTTGATTTTAATTTATTCCAATAAACACAAACACGTAATTTATTTATTTTCATATTTTTTGGCATTTCATATCATAAGATTGTTGTGATAATACTTGTTATAACAACGCTCTCATAATAATTATTATAACATTACGATAACACTAATTTGAAGTCTACACGTAACAGAATTCTCTCTGCGATTGAATTTGACGCTTGCTAACAGAAAAATATTTGATATTATGTCTCGTGAAGACGCTATGTTAAAGAGCATTGAATAGCTCATAAAAAATATTTAAATAATATGCAACATTTTGATAAAAATCTAACAATTAAAGGGAATCACCTAATTCTGTTTTTATTTGATTTAACACGATTCCAAAAAAAATATTTCATTCGGTTTTAAATCAATTTATGCTTACACCGGATTTTAAATTATATACAGAGTTGGCAGCACTGTAAATCGTGTGTCACGAAAAACTCACCACAATAAAAACAGGGATTTCCCTTGCTTATTTCAAATAATTTCAGGGTTCTAATCATGGCGTTCGATATCGAGTACACTATCGTATCGAATAATATTTCGATACGTGTCGAGTAAGCAAATCACCGCATACGATATGAATCGAATCGTAATTTTCTAGCAAACTGTAATAGATTTACAATCATATGTTCTCCTAATGTAAACAAATGAAAAGAAACAAGCAACTTAAACGAAAATGGTTTGCGAAATAATAGTTTTTAATTATGGCGTGTGTCAATCGGTAGAAAAGTACTATGGTAAAAACAATATTTGCCTGTGGGAAAAAAATTTCATGTTTCTGCTGTGCCAAATGGTACCTTTTTTGACAATATAAATTTTTGACGTTTGTAAAAACATTCATGTTCCAGCTGTATGAAATGATACCTTCTTCGACAATATAAAATTTTGCGGCGGCGAAACAAATTGTTAAAAGAGCATTTTTAAACATATAATTCAAAATGCTGTAGCGAAAAATTTTATAATATGATGTACAATTTTTCGCAAATTAAAATAAACAATGCATTTTTCACAGTCTAACTACATTTAAGAGTCTCAAAAATCGATGTATTGGGCGGCGGCTCGAATTTCCAAAAACGACGGCAGGGGTTTACCTTCTTCTTATGATACCATGCTTCTAATTTCTGCTTGTCAAAAATTTATCTCTTGTATCAAAAATTCTACTAGCCCCCAGGGCTAGTGAAATTTTATTCACCTCAGAAGTGTCAAAAATTTACTTACAATACTACTTTGCTACCGTTTGGCACACAGCCTTAAAATTAAAATGTATTAACACTAAATCGTTAATTTTTGTTTATTTGTCTTCATCAAACAAGGAATGTGATACGTATTAAGAAGGATATAAGAGCTAAAAGTGATTATTATTTATCTTTGACGGCAGCAGCTGCACTTTTTTCTACATTATAGTTCGTTTGAAGATTTAAATAAGATTTACACTAATAAAGGATCACTATGCGTAGCCTTTGCCAACTAAATTTACGACAAAACACAATTTCTTAAAATAATTTTGATCAACTTTGGATGCTGGGTCATAAATTCTGCCATTAGCTCCTTTTGTATTGTATTGTAGAAAGATTTATATTATTTTTATTTTACATATCCTATATTAATTGAAATTGTATATTTATAACAATAAACTTGCAAACTAGAAATTCTTAGATATTTTTGTCTCTACACAGAGAAAACAGAATAGTTGGAAAACAGTTACAACTATGAAAATATCACTAACGTAACTAATATGTTATTAAAAGTTCTGAATTTCGATAAGAACAATAATATTTCTGTTTTTATATCTAAAATTATATACCTCAGCAATAATTTCAGTTACAATAACCAATTAGTGCTAAAAAAATTCGGTTGCAATTTCCAAAGCAGTGATTTGGTGTTTCCAACCGATTAGAAGTTTAAGATAATCAATAAAAAAGTAAAATTACTTGACATTTAAAAATAATTAATATTGGAAAATAAACAATTAAAATCAAAAACAAAATAAAAGCTTTAGAAATTTAATTTATTCACTAAAAATCGCGCAGTCTTTCTCGGGCTCAGTTCACACTATTTTTAATGGGTAAGTTTTACGCAGATATTATTGAAAAGTAATTTTCCTAATGCAGTTATGTATTTTCTTCTTTCTTAGAAATTCTGCTAATAATATTTTCAATCACCATTATTATCCGAAATTTTATATGGCCTTTTGGATCTATCTAATGACACCAATAACTACATTTTATTGGCTAAAAATATTTGTTATGCAAGATACTCTGCCTAAAAAGTAAGTCGAATGAATGAATGAATTAAGATAAACGGGAAACACAGGACACTGCGACCGAGGTATATCTATTGTATCCCCTGCCAGGTGCTAATCGTGAACATTTTTGCTCATAATTCGGAGAACAAGAACATATTTTTAATGGCATTGCAGTATGCACAACTACGTCTCAAAATTTATTTGTTTAAATATATATATTTTTTTATAAACGAATATAAAATTTGTATAAATTTGTGTGTTATCTCAGACACATTGGTTTGTGTCTGAGATAAAATAAATAAAATTTCAAAATTTCATTCACAATAGTATTTTATTTCAATAGACAATCGGGTATACTCAGTTCTTCGAAACGAATTCGTTCAGTACATACAACTGAATTGTAAGATAGTGCGTGGAACCGACAAAATTCGATTAGCTACAAATTCGGTAGTTGCAATGAATCTCTTTTCTCTGTGTAAATATTAGACTATTGAGTATACGATAGACTCTCAACTATCGAATGACAACTCGATAGATGTAGATGTTTGATTACTCGATGTCGAATGCTATCATCTCAAATTACTGTACTTTTTATTTGATATCGAAGTCCATGATTCCAAAATGAAAAATTTCGATAAATTCTGCTCGATATCGTATGTGGTGATTAGATCGCAGGTGAAAGCAAGAGTGTAAGAGTATTTGTAATAAAAAAGCTCATACCCACTCTGAATAAGTTTGGTGAATTTTTGGTAACACTTTCAACGATTCGTCTACACTTTTTATTTTGCCTTTAATGGAAAGAGAAGTTTTTGAGAGCTACAAAACGGGCTATTATTGTCTCATTTTGTTTTGTTGAAAATACATGCGGCTGCACGTAAAAATAAAAATGTTCATTAAAGGTCTAATTTAATTGCATTATTTCATAGGTTTTGATTGAAATCATTAAAACGTGGTCAACGGCTCAATGTGGTCCCATAAGACTACTACCTAGTCAATATTTAGTCAGTAGTGCTGAGGTCACTAGTGGAATCTCAATGAAAAGCCTTAATATGCTAAATGTCTATAGCCCAGAGCATTGCCTGGGGTATAATTAGTCAGTAGTACTGGGGCCCGTTTCTCAAAAAGTACAAGTTACAAATCTACAAGTAAAATACACAGAAAGCAACAACACTTTTACAAATTTTATTGTTGTTTTGTGTGCATTTTACTTGTAGATTTGTAACTTGTACTTTTTGAGAAATGAGCCCGCCCTGGTGGCAAAGACAATAGTGAATCAGTACAATTTTACTATCGTCATATCCTTCAGGCTAACAACCAATGTTAAAAATAATCGAATATGTTTTGGTTTGATTTTTTAAAATTAAAAAAAAATTAACATAGAAATTATTATTTGTGATTTCTTTTTCTGAGGGAAGATATCACACACTAAAGCTAAAGATTTCCGACTAATCAGCCTATCGTCATTGTACAAAAAAATACATTGCAGGGAATTATCGATATCCACATTAGCAGGTCGATTAACACCCAACCTCTGTCTCAACATACCTATACCAAAGGCAAATCTGTTGAGACGGTAATGGACTCGTTAGTCGGCTACATATAAAAATTACTCATATCTAAGAATTACACATTCATTTCTAGACATAGAAAATATTTTCAATGTCATTAAACCGGCTTTCATTAGAGAAGCATTTGTTGCAGCTGGTATTGACAACACTTCAGTTAGATCAATATAAGTAGTGAGATTCTCTATTCAATTTTAACAATAGCAGTCATTGTTAAAATATTTAACAAGCAAATTAACGATTTTGCAATTGCGTACAATTTTTAACAATATTTGCTGTCGGTTAACTAACGACAATAATTTTTCTGTTGTTACCGAATAGACAAGAGTCAGCTGTGTAGCCGTACCACGTACTTTATGGCAACAATTAAAGTTTATTGTTTTAGAGCAATATACAAACATATAAAACTTTTACGTATAAATAAAAATATTTCTATTATTGAATCATTTAATTTAACAATTATTTCGCACAAATAAAGAAATCAGTGCAAAAATTTTTCCTGTACACTGTTTGCCAATCACAAATTAATTTGTTTTTGTTATATTTCTCTTTGCGCTTTTTGTTCATTTTAACATACATACTACATGACGTTATATTTAAACAATGTTTTAAAAAAGAAGTCACCGAATCGTAGAATCGTTAGTGCAAACAATTGAACAAGTTACCAATAGAACAACTGTTGTTATTGTTAAAAGTTACGGAATCTCACTACCGATCTTATTTTGCGTGGAATAATCAAGGCCTTTATGTGCTAGGAGCCAATAGTTAAGTCGACCAATAGAGGCATACCGCTGAGGGTATTCTTTTAGCCCTACTTTGGAAAACGATTGGATTATCGCTAAAGGACTGAGCGTAAATTACTAAAACTGAACGAAAGATCTATGAGTCAATGGGTTAGTACCAAATACCTAGGGGAAAGTGAAGGTTCCCTGACCTATTCGCCTCTCTTTGCACAGAGAGTGGAGGCATGCAGGCATCAGCAGCTGTATATACAACACTTAATCTTTTCAAAGAAATTGGATGGCGAGACATACAAATATCACCCTTATATGGACGCAAAGACATGGGACCAATGCAGAAAACTACATCGATGATGAACTTCAATACGAACATCAGGCTGTAAACAGCAAATCAAAGACTATCTCCGACACCTGTCACAAACAAGTTGGCTGAATAAAACTACCTGCAGGATTTCAAGGATAATTTGGCAATTACTGCTGCATTCGAACTTCACTAGGAATATTTTGTGGTACTGCAAATTTGCCAATCACTGCTGGATTATGGGATTAATATCACAAGAATTCTGCAGAAGCTACCAAGGAGAATGATACAATTTTTATCTCTTGCGCCGCTGCGCTTCATTTGAGACATAAAGACGAACACACCTTGGTCACAAATCCTTTGACAGTTTTTCTGAGCTAACTGATATAGTCTATTTTTATCAGTTCTATAGATATCTATGCTTACTATTCTATATCAGCCCTCTCTCTCTCTCTCTCTTTATCTTCTCCTCTTCACAGGTAACGCAAAGGCAACAAAGTTGGACCAAAGCGAGCGAGCTGCCTGCCTAACCTAAAGGTATTAGATGATATTTTTAGTACAAATTTCAATAGTTTTAACTAGAACTTTATTCTGATTTTAAGCATACGAATATTTTATATGTTCTTTATAAGGAAACAAGGATTAAAAATGAAAAAAAATGTGCAATTATCGTCACGTTACTGCCTCTGGGTATATGTCAGCTAACAATCATTAGGTATTGAATGATATACAACTATGTACTCCCACTTTTGTTTAGTTCCGAAATTACGTCTACACTTATATTTTCCAGGGCAACGATGGGGATGTAACAAACTATATAAATACACATATTTTTATTTTTTGTATAAAAAGAATTAACAAAAATACATACACAGAAAAAATATTACTTATATCCAAGGAATTTTTTCATAAATGCTATGAATCTGACATGATAATTTTTTTCGAAATTATTTTCATTCCTGCTAGGAACTTTTACATAAATTAATTCATAAATTCTTTAAAAATTATTTTTAAAAATTCAGTATTGAACTTGTATAGTCTGTTGTACTAGGCACAACTATTTCCTTTCTGCCATAACAGACTATTTGAGATTAATTGTATTTTTACTTTATATAAATAGAAAAGCATTTTAGAATTTGTTGACAAAAAAGTTGAAATTTTTTTCAACGCAACTTTGATTTCATAAATTTCTTTATTGAAAGCTAAATTCATACTGGGAATGAAAAGATTCCTGTATTTTATTTATAAATTACACAAATATATGAACATTAGATTATGAACTTTTTTCAAATTTTTTTCTCTGTACCTTACTGTTTAGATAGGTTAACACGATAAGTTTTCCGTATAAAAAAATTATATCACCTCATCCCAAAAGCAAAACTTATTAGTTTTAAAATTTGAGGTAAAGTTTTCTATTCAAAATAAATTCCAACATCTTCGTAAATTTTATTGTGCTGCCTATGAAATTTCCAGGAAGATATAAACAAGGAATAATATCAATTAGAGCAACAAAAAAGCTTTAAGTAACAACAAAAATTGTTTCTTGTTATGAAAAACCAAAATGTGTAATATAAATTTTTTTTCTTCGGAATCACTTTTCTGCAGTTTCAACAACTGTGCTGAGCAATTCCACCTAAAACCGCCCCACGGTAGGAAAAAAATATATTTATTCCTTTTACTCCTATGGGGAGCATAGGGCCGTAACAATTTGACTCCAATCTACTCTATTTATAGCACGAACTTTTAATTCATTTAGACTTAAAATTAATCTATTAGCTTCACTTTCAATTTGTCGTTTCCACGTATGTGAAGGACGTCCTCTTCGCCTGCTGCATTGCGGGTTCCAGTCGATGGCCTGCCTTGCGATGTCATCCGCAGGTTTCCTTAGCGTGTGGCCTATCCATCCCCATTTGCGTTTTCTTATTTCGAGATGAATTGGTTGCTGTTGCGTTACTGACCATAAACAATCGTTCGTAATAGTTCTGGGCCAGAATATACGAAGAATTTTTCGTAGGCATTTGTTTTGAAATACCTGGATGGCTTGAATATCGCGTTGAGTCGCATTCCATGACTCGCATCCGTAGAGTAATGTTGATTTTACATTAGAGTTGTAAAGGGTCAATTTCGTCTTCTGTGATATGATTGTCGACTTCCATACAGGGTTCAAAAATCCGAATGCCTGCCGAGCTTTGTTAATGCGCCTGAGGTGTCGAGTAGGCTTCCCAAGTAACAAAACGATTCAACATCTTCGATTAGTTGATTTTGTATGCAGAATCGTTCAGCGTTTTCCACATTTAAGCGCATTGACTTGGTTTTTTTATGTTTATCTTCAGGCCTACACAGCTCGCCGCTTCCTGCACTTGTGTCAGTTTTGATTGCATGTCTGCAATGGTGTGGGCAAGAAGGCAAATATCGTCTGCGTAGTCGAGGTCTTCTAGTCTGCCTTGTAATGCCCAAGTAATGCCTCTTCTATGTCTAGTAGCTTTTTGCATTACTAGATCCAGTACACAGTTAAAAAGAAATGGTGACAAAACGCAACCTTGTCGAACACCGCCGTTAATTGCTATTTTACCACTAAGCTGGTTTTCGTGAAGTATTTGGCAGGTGGCGTTAGCATAAAGACTTTTAGTGAGTGATATAAGCTTGTTAGGGACACCTTTACATTCTAGAGCGTACCATATAGCGCTGTGATTGAGGGTGTCGAACGCCTTTTCAAAATCTATAAATGTTAAATATAGGGGTGATCTCCACTCAACTGATTGCTCCACAATTACCCTTAAGCTGTTGACGTGGTCAATACATGAGCGGTGTGGGCGGAATCCAGCTTGTTCTTTTCTGAGTCCAGGTAGAATGACGTCAGATAGTCTCTTGTTTATTATACGAGCAATCACCTTGTTAATAATGCTAAGTAGTGTTATCCCCCTCCAATTCTTTCGCTCAGTTAAGTCGCCTTTCTTGGGGACGTTAACTATCAATCCTTCGGCTATTTCTTTAGGAAGTGTCTCGCTTTGCCAAAATTTGTGGATGATTGGCAAGAGTAGGTGGGCGCTTAGTTGCGGATGCGCTAATAGCAATTCTGGGGATATGTTGTCACTTCCTGGTGATTTGTTACGCTTGAGGGTTTTTATCGCTGAGCATATTTCTTCGATATTAGGGCAGTCAATAGGGATATTGGGGTTCTGCGTGTGTATGTCACAACTGCACAGCACTTGATGCGGAAGACTGGATGAGGATTGCATGGTTTCATAAAATTCATGCGACAGTTTGAGTTGTTGTGCTCTAGATGTTATTAACTCACCATGGGCATTTTTCAGGGGTTTACCGCCATTAACTCCATTACTGCTAACCAGCTTCTTTGCAGCACGGTACAAGTCTCGGCTACGATGTGTTTCAGCAGCTGCCTGGGCTTCTTTGGCGATGTTGTTAGCCCACCTTCTTTTATCGCTTTTAGCGCTCCTTTTTGCTTCACGGTTTAAGCGGGTAAGCCGGTCTTGATGTTGCGCCTTGCTTATTCGTGTTCGACAAGAGTTAGGTAAAGCCTTAGCATCTTTCCTATCAAGAACAAGTTTCCAAGTCTCGTCACTAATTCACTCTTTGCGTGTATTGACCTTGAACCCTATATGTCTTTCTGCAGCACCTGTAATTAGGTTTCTTGTCTCTTCCCAGCTAAGGTTTATGTTGTCAAGGTTCTGCTGTACTGCTTCTCTTAGCGCATTCGTATATGAGTCCGCAGCGGCCGTATTCCTAAGTTTATCCACGTCGTATTTTTTCCGTATATTCGGTATTTTTTTCTTTATCGCCGCAATTTTAATACGAAGGGTAGCGAGTACTAGATGGTGGTCACTCGCTATGTCGGCTCCTTTCTTACTACGTACATCTAAGAGTGAACCTCGCCACTTTCTGCTAATCGCGATGTGATCTATCTGATTTTCGGTGTTGCCATCTAGTGATACCCAGGTCACTTTATGTGATCTGCGATGAGGAAATAATGTACCACCGATTACCATATTGTTTGTGACACAGGTTTCCAGCAGAAGTGTACCATTTTCCGTTAGACGGCCTAGTCCATGCTTTCCGATGTTGCTTTCTGTGTTGGTGTTATCAGGCCCGATTTGGGCATTGAAGTCTCCCATCAGTATCACAATGTCCCCCGCTGTATTGATAACAGCACTCTACCAAGAAGTTCATAGAACTCTTCTTTTGAGGAGAATTCAGCGGCTTCGGTTGGAGCATAACACTGGACGCATGTCAAATTGCGTGCCCTTGTTCGAAATCTGGCTACAATTACCCTATCGGAGTACGGTTTCCAGCCAATCAGAGCCTTCCTTGCTTCACATAAAAGTAGAAATCCAACTCCACTGGATCGTGGTTCGTTACGTGATTTCCCAGAGTATAATAAGGTTAGCCCGTTACCCGTCGTGAATTCGCCAAAATCGCTCCAACGAATTTCGCACACACCAAGCATGGTAAGTTTGTACCTTACAAACTCTCGACATAGTTGAGCATTTTTCATTCCAAAAGTCGTCATCGATATATCGGGTTTGATTGATTTTCTTCTTGCTTCGGTTTCAGTAATCCATTTTAATTTAAGACGAGTGGCAGATTAGGCCAAACGTCCGATCCTGGTGTTGGGGCTGCCAACAGTGCAAAACTATCAAAAACGGCGTTGTCTTGTGTTGACGACGCCAAATAGAATAAGGGTGATTAAAAATAATAATTTTTCTTTTCGATTGGGATTCCAGTGACGAAAAGTAAGTGATAAATTCAAAGTCATCGTTTTCCAAATAATGCGTATTAATACCCTTCTTAAGATTTGAGAGTTATTTCATGCTTACATCACTTACACATGTATTGGAAACATTAGAGCCTAACTTAAAATAAATTGATTAGATCAACGTTCATTCCAAACACCATAAAATTGGCAGGAAATTTACGATGTTTGGGTTAGGGATCGCACCACTCAGTGTCAATAATTATTTTAACATAGGACTGTTAGCCCATAGTCTCAAAGATTTTCTCTGAGGCTCTGGATGCCATGGAAGGGGACGTTTGTCAACAACGGATAAATTTTGAGATGACAGATGCTGAAGGAAATGAAGCTAAATTAAAATTTAAAAAAAAAGCACGGTCTCCAGGTATTACTGGGTATGTGGACGGAACTCACATAAAAATTTTGGCCGCAAATAAAGAAGACTACGATTTTAAGTTTGTAATATGTATATTTTTGTTATATTGTATATATTTATAAATATTTCATATCAGCATAGATATGTGACCACAAAATGCGGATTCATGATTCGTTAGTTTGGAACATACATAAGTCATGCTAAACGAATTTTGCAAACACGATACGACGCAAATGATCGTAATTCGTTGCTGTTAGGTAAAACGTTAATTTAAATGTCATATATATATTAAATAATTAAATTGTTTCTAATCAGGTGATGCGAGCTATCCTCTTGAGCCCTATCGCTTGACTCATGAAGGAAGTGCAGAGGCAGTTTTTAATCAAAAACATGCTAGGATGTGATTACTTCTGGTAGGTATTATGGAGTACAACAAGAATCTGCTTTTGAAATTTGCCAAACACCCCCAAAATCTTGAGTTACGGGTAAAACCGGTTTTTGGTACTTTATGAACTTATAATCCAGTATCTTAATAGAGTATCAACCGATTTTAAAATGTTTACCAGATTTAGAAAGGTGAAACTGAGACCTTTCGAATGGTCTATAGGTTTTGAAGTTACTGTAAGAAATCTGTGTGTATTTTGCTAGCAAATAAATTTTTTCAAGTTTTTTTTCGCCATTTTCAAATTTAGAGATGGTTTTACGTAGTATTTCATAAAGGAACCGAACTATTTAGAGTTGTGCTGTTCAGGAACGAACTTGTTCAAATGAATAATTCAGCGGTATGAACGGGTTGAACTTGTTCAGCGTTTTTGTTCTTTTTTGTTCATTTTATTCTTTCTCTTTGATTAGACAAACACTAAATTTCTTTCTAAATACATTAATATTTTATATATCAATATCTGCTAAATAAAATAATATCCCTTAATATATTTGCTTTAAATTTGCTTTTTTAACCAAATTATTTAAAATGTAATAATATCTTTAGTGAACAGCTGAACGAAAAGTGAATGAATGTACGATTTTTTACCCGTAACTTCAGATATTGGAGGTGCTTAGCAAATTTCAAAACAGGTTCCCACCATATGAATAGTATCAGTTCCCAGGTATTTATACTTCATTATATTTGGTATCAACATAGCAACGAAAAAAACTCTGAAACGAACTTTTTTTCGTTGCTAATGTACGGAATTTCCTTTCGATTACAGACAAAATTATCACCAAAAATTTTTCAAACAAAATTTTGTCTAAAATGAAATTTAATTTTCAATAAATGTTCTTTACTGGATCAGTGAACTTTTTGTTTGACTTTTATTTAGGATGCAAACATCAAAAACAACAACAAAAAGCCGTATTCTGTTTCGCAAAAAAAAACAACCCCGATGACGACATACACATAAATAACAACAACAATGTAAGCAAAAGGAATTCGATTGTATTAAGTTTGTTTACTGAAGATTTTTGAATGAATCAATTCATTCCTTTTTTTAGAGTTTTTAAATAAACATTCAGAGTTGAGCACATTTAGCAAAGTGAAATTTCAAAAAATCCAGTAAATATTTTTATTTGATTCAGTAAACTATTGTGTTTAGTATTTGTAAGTATTTTGATACAAATTGTTTTATAAATTCAGAGAAAAATATTGGCTGATATGTTGCAAAAAATTCAGTTTTTTTTTTGTTGAATTTAGTAAATTATTAGTATTGTTATAGAAGAGAAATATTGATACACACAATAAATATCGTCATAAAACCTTAACACTCTCTTGTTTTATTAATACAAAATATTTCTTAAATTCTTTTGCGGATCACCCCAACAGAAGCAATATATCAAAGATAAGCCAGTATTGTGGGTATTCATGTTCTGTAGCAGGATTCTGTAACTTTTAACGATCCGACAATCGTAACATTTTTCGACATATTTAGTCGCTTGCAGTAACGATTGTTTAATTTTATTCGATATCATGTAGCATCTCTCTTAAAAAAGCGAAGAGAGCAAAGAGGAATGAAAAAAAAACAAATGAATTTATCCATGCCAAACAGTGAACATACACTTTTTTTCATTAATTTCTTTAATTTTGAGAAATATATGTTAAAATAAATCTTTAAGTGATAGAAATATTGATATTTTTATACATAAAAGTATTTATATGTTTCTATATTGTTGTAGAACAATAACTTTAGTTGTTGGCATAAAGTACGTGCTACGGCTGCACAGCTGACTTTTGTCAATCCATTAACAACAGAAAAATTATTGTCGTTAGTTAACCGATAGCGAAAATCGTTATAAATGTTAAGCCCTTATGACACTACATTTTTTCTTCATTTTTTCAAATTTTGGAGAACAGAGCAAATAGAATATAATAGGAAATTTTACCAGGTGCAAAGAGTTCAGCTATATTAAGATAAATACCAAATTGTCAAAGCTTTTACTAATGTTATCGATAAAAAATGGGGTCCTGTCAAAAAAATTTAAAAATGTTCAACTTAAAATTGACATTTCAAGCTTGAAACATTAAAGTGTTGCCAAGTTAGCGGTTTATTCACGAATTCAGCGACTTAGCTCCTCTTTTTTTTCAACTTTTTTTCTTTTGTCGTTTTATTATAAATAAAAGTAGGCAGCACTTAAAGAAGCCATTACGTTTTGTTTACATTTTCTATAATTGTTTCTTTCTATCATTTGCTATTTCCTTCTTTCAATCCTGTAGCAAAACAATGCAAGAAAAATGTAGTGTCATAAGGGCTTTACTGACTAACAAATTAGATAAATTTTCGTTATATTTATTTTAACGATAAGATTATCGTAATAAAAGTTACAGAATCGCGCTACTGGTGCTTATGCGACTCAGTAACTGGATATTTATATGATGTTGACATCAACACCGAAAAAACCCGTTTTGTAATATAGTATTGGTGAGTCTGTATTTCCAGTTATGTCAAGCGCTCGCAAGAAAAAGTTTTGAGTTTTATATCGAAATTTTTACGATCCCCAACTTTGTGCGCATTCTATAGATAAATTACATCATTGCATAAGAGACTATTCAAAGTAACAGAATGTACAAGAAAAAGCAATTTTCAAGTGATAAAAAATTAAACATAGGTAAATTAGCAATTATACATACAATAGCATTTCAGTCGTTAAATCGATGGACAATCGGTGTGTTTGACAGCCCACAAACAGTATCGAGCCGGCTGGACAAGCTCGCAACTACAACAAGGGAAGTTGTCGATCTTATGGATCAAAAGTAGGTATATTATGAGTACAATCGCTGAGGCAAACAAAGTTTCTCTACCCGTTTATTCTTCGATCTTTCGAATTAGGCAACGTGAATGGCAATGTAGTGTTAGCAAAGTCATGTCGACCAACATATACGTGATTAAAACTTCCATAGAATTTTGGAGATCAATTTCTAAGTAAGCCCATAAGAATGAAAAATGGAAACGATGTAGCGCCTCCAGCGAAAAGTATAACTATATATATATTATAACTAAGTATAATAAAAATACAAATCTGCTGTTAAAAGTATTTATTTTTGAACAAAATATGACTAAATAATATTAAAATTTTGAATATTAAGCAATCTGTCTAAAAAATAGCAAACATTTTTTAATCAATAGAAGCACGGCATATTTATCCTCGGTCATCAAAGTTTAATTTCCTGGGGGTTTACTCTGTATTGCGATGCGAAAGGAAAACTGTTCGCATTTATATGTTATTTACATTACAGTGCGAAAGCTTTTCTTTCGTTTCGAATTACAGAGTAACCCCTCTGGTGTTTAAAGATTTTTAAATATACATTTTGTAATTATTGGTAAGTAAATCTTGTTAACTTATAAACCAAATTCTAAGACTTTTTATTGTTTTAATAAATATAATGTAATTTAGTCCAAGTGAAAACAATTTAACATAAATTATAATACGCCTACCCCTGAATGGTAGCTACGTTAGACTAGCAGACAGAAGCTGACGGATCAAAGCTGTGCACAGCCAATCGCTTCGCATGCGTTTTTATTATATTGTTTTTTGTTTTAAACATATTTTGTTTAAAAATCAACAAAGGGAATGCTTGCCTAAAGTATAGCTGACTATTATCGACCTAATTTTCAACAAAAGTGTTTTGGAGTGTATATACAAGAAAAGTCTACTGCGCAAACAAACAATTCTAATGATTTTTATTTGTTTTTTAGTAAACGCAATCATGCTATATATTTATACTGCTGGGACAATGCAGCTCTCTTTCAAAATGTAGTAATCTCAGATGAAATAAAAAACTGATTTAGAAGGTTTACACTCTAAGCCGACGATAAACATATCATTTCCCAGTCATTCACAGTGTATCAAGAACATAAAGGGAAATGACAAAAAGGCTTAATATAATGTAATAAGGACCAACATAAAACATACATACTAACAAAATGATCATCAAACAGTTTTTCATCATAAAATATAAATCATCGACAGATAAAAATATCACCAATAGAAGGGCAGCCACAAAATGAAACTTTGTTATTTTTAGCCTTTTTTATTACTTACCAAATACAGTAATAAAATTGCAAAAATAAAAATAAATACAAGAAAATGTACAAATGTTAATATTACAAGGAGATGATAGATGACTCTAACGGCCATGATGTTGACGATTGATTATTATCTTCTTCATTGAATTCTGTGCGACAGCACGAAATCAAAAGTTAAACCCACAAAACACTCACATAAGACATTTGAGTAATAAAAAGGAACAATAAATTATTACATCAAACAATAAAATAAAACAGTGAAGAAAAAATAAAATGAGCACCAAGTCAGGATTTACTTCATTGATATGGACTTACAGATATCACTCTCACATAAAGAAAATAACTTAAAGAAAAAACAATAAATTAAAATCTTCAAATCCTCTTTTAATATTTCCACAAAATTTTAATCCGATAGAAATAACATGAAATGAAAAAGTATTACTGGCAGCCTGCAGGATAAGCTAGCTGGTATAAAAGTATACTAAATAGAAAAAGTGATAACAAAACAATAAGCGATTGGGAATAACCATTACTTTTTAGATAAGAAAACTGAAATATGGTGTTTATTATTCAGCATAATAATGCTAAGTCATAATGACAAATTACACAATTTATAAGCAGCTCAAAATGATAAAGCTTTTTAAAATCAAGGATTCGTTATACTTCAAATTGGAGTGTCTTTTTCCATACCGTCTTCACACATATTTTGTAAGTAAATTTCTATTTAATTAATTTATCCATCGGGCGTAGAAATATCCTGCAACATGAATATTAATTACAGAAATCAGCAATAAAAAAAACTTCTAAGACTCTTGTTAATAGTGTTTGGTTAAATAAAGTGCATTGATTACGACAAAGGCTACTTGTTAATTTCTAAAAGCAGTAATTTGTAGTTTCAACATAAAATACGGTAAAATTGAGTATACAAATTTCTATGGAAATCACTAAAAAAATTAGTTCTTTTTATACAAATTTTCTACTCAAGTCCACCATCTGTTATGTAGAAACCACACATAAATTTTAAAATATAGTGATATATTATATTAGCACCATTTACAGGGCTGGTCCTCCTAACTTTAAAATAATTTAAAGATTAATCATCAACACAAAAGTATGCTTCATTTCAGTATAATCATGTCAGTGGGTAACTTAGGACATCTTTCTGGTATTGCTAGGATGCTAAAAATTTTTACTTTTTCCAAACATATTTCATACTTTTTAATACATATAAAATGATGCTTCAAAATAATTAATTCATAGAAAATTCCCGGTAAAAATTTTGCTGAACAGACTCTTTAACCCTCCGATGTATAGGGGTTTTTTGGCGCTAAACGGTATAACCAGGCCTGTGCAGACCTATATGGGATTTGTATTGAAATACATAGACAGGTGTCCTAAAAGTGTATGTAAATGTGTTTTATGCTAGAATATACACAAAATGTACAACAAAACCACCTTTTAATACATCTTAGGTAGCTATGTATATACGCTATTTTATTAATTAAAAGTAACAAAATGTACGGCATTCAAGGCACGAGTACCTGGCATGGGAATGCTGTAAACATACCGGCTTTTTGCAATACATGCAGTGAAACCGTGTTTTCGCTGCTTTTTGTCCAATTTATAACAAAGTGAGCACGATGGTCTACTTGAAGAGGATACGGCATGGGCTGGTGGGTCATCTATCGGTGGGCTTGCAGCTCACCAGCTATTCTGCCAGTTCCATAAGGACGACACGTCTTCTTTCGTTCCCCTTGACATGTCCCCAGCTTGTCATGAATAACAAATGCAGTCAATTCCGCAACGTCCAACATATATTTTTTAATATATTTTTTTTAAAGAGAAGTAACACAATCAGGCAATTAATGCCTACCAGTTAATTAATTAATGTGTTACCTTCTTTGCGAAAGGGATAGAGTAGAGAGAACAGGTGGTGCAGTGGGTGAGAGATAGAAAGCTTAATTCACTTACAACCCTGCTATTGCGCGTTTTTTTGTAGAGCAGTGTTGCAAGCCTCTCTGGTGTCAAGTCAAGGCATCGCGTTGTTGAAGGCTAACAGCCATTCGCTTTGCGGCTCGTTTGTAAGTGTAACCACCCACAATCTGATCCATGTAATCCAATGTTTGAAATAGCTTCTGCGCTTGTTTCGATGAGTCTACAGAAATATTATGCTCTGTCTAGATGAGAACCACGACTTTTTTCTTTTTTGGCACGTAAGAACATAGTGCGACATTATTGTTACCTGGCCTTACCACATGCAAGTGCAAGTTCGAAAAACTCAATACACTCAAACTTTTCTACTAACACACTTTTGGTTCAGTTATGAGAAAGACAGAGAAACGAATACAAATTGCTTTTTCGTTGATAATACGTACACAGAACTTGCATGCAAGTACTTATGGTAATCGAATAAAGTGCTCCTACGGTATGAAGGCTTTGTCTTTTCGCATGGTTTCTACGCTTCAAGCGTTTAGTTTGTGCAAAGCGGATTTATACAGGCAGTGTTGATTCTAAAACAATTACATTACAATAACAATTCACATCTCAGCTTCTATATCAAGAAATAAAAACTTCTAGCCTCTAACTTGACGAAAAAATTACAACAGCTGTGATCATAATATCAGCTGTATAAATCCGCCTTGGTTTTGTGGAAATAACAAAAGTTACAACTATTTACTTTTTATATATGTGGAAAATTACAATTCTATAAAAATAAAAAAATGCAGGCTTTAAGACTTAAAATTTAGCTGATATACTAATATTTTGCATGCGCTGTATTAAACATGTACATTTTATATACATGTTTTCCACAAAAACCACACTCAAAAACGGGTTTAATCACCTGTCCCCCATTCATTTCATACAAATTATTCATAGGTCTGCACAGACCTAGTTATGATATTTGAACCAAAATATTTGTAAACCTGGATTAAACCGAGCCCGGATCCGCAATAAGTCCGAGCCCGGATCCGCAATAAGTCTGATTTTCAGCACATTGTATCTGGAGAATGTTGCTCCAGGAAGTCATGGAAGGATTTGTCTCTAACACGAAAAACAATAAAGTTATACACACTTTTATATGCAAAAAGTCTGCACAGACCTGGTTGTTCCTCCGAGGGTTAAATCATAGATATTTGATAGTAATGTGTAATTTCGATACGAATAGATTTTAAAAGATTTTTATGAAATGAAGATTTCTAACCGCCAGTTTTTGACTTATGGCATTTTCTTTTCTGAAAAAAGTGTAACATTCTTTTACCTTTTATTGGAAAAATCGAAATTTAGCAATTCTTTAAAGCAAAAATTTACTTTCGTAAGGTATGCTACAATAATTTCTAATAAATACACTTCCTCAAAATATGATTATATTGCAAATATTCATTGAAAAGTGGAAACAATGCAAGATTTATAAAACACCATTAGTAATTAAATATTTATTATGTTAACTTTCATATAAATTTCAATTGTAATTAAATACATCGTCTGTGTTTCAGTTGTATTTAGTTGTTCTTATATAATTGTGACAAAAATATGATAGCACCATAAAGTAGCATAAATTTCCCAAAAAAGCTGTTCAACACAAACAAAGGAAAATTCCATAAAAATATATTTTTCTATATTCATGAAATAAGAATAATGAAGCTTTGCTGCAATGTTTTAAAAGAATAAAAACAGCTTAAAAATGATAGAAAAAGATATATAGAATTGTCAGCGGCCGCAAATTTTTCGTTTGCACAAGAAGAACAAGAACAAACTCAGCTAAAATGAAACAAGAACATATAATTGCTGTCTCTTTCTCAAACGGCTACCCTCAAAATATGATTTGGGCAATTTTTAACTGACAAAATTGTCGTGTCTGGTTGGTCGGTGATAATACTATAAACCAAAACAGCTATGTGTAAAGAAATATTCTAATCAAAAAATAATTTTATTAAAAATAATTTAAAAAATATTAGTTATGTGTAGTTCTTCGAATAATTTTATTATAGCTCCCCAATGTGCAATTATAACTATTGTTTTTTTACAAAATACTTGTAGTAGTGTAAAACTTGCTACAATAAAGCGCTTGACTGTAAAAAAATATCGCAAGGCTACCATATTATTAGGTTTTTTTGCTCTCCTGACAACATAGTAAAACATACTAAAAAACACAAAGCTGATTTTGTCAGAGCAACGACTATATGAAAGGAAGGCAAATCTTATTGTTTCTAATTTGACTATCACTTTCATGCTATGGTCGTAATGCATAACACATGGTTATATGTTTTTTTAAACGGCAAAGTTGTGGATTCTGCTTCATGTTCTGTGTCATATTTTCCTGCCTTAGCTACCAGTTCTCAACATTAGCTATGTAGTAGTATACTTTTCGGCATAGCTAGTACTGAAAAGTTAAAGCTAGTACTAGTACTTAGTACTATGTATATAGTATAAACTACTTTTTTATTCACCCTACCTAATTCGTGGGACAATTCTTTAGAACATATATTGTTGAAATCTACAATGCTACTGAATAGATTTTGTTTAATTTGTAGTTCGGATTAAAAAACCAACCAACTTCGTAATTTAAACAATATGAAAACTCAGATATCTCTTCCTTCTTTTTGAGCATCTTGGAAGCGCTTCAAAACATCGCATGCATAAGGCATGAAAGTTTTTTATTGCTTCCAGAAACATGATATTTTTTGCTTGGTAGATATTATTTCATGATGAACGACAATAATTTAAAGAAAACTGAGAATTTTTCGGTGCCAAAGTCAGTACGTATTATGCAGAAAAATAGATTTTTAGTCCCGGGAATTCCTGGATGAATTTCCCGGGAAAGTGGGAAACGAAAATAAGCTATTGTTCTGAGAATTCCCGAGAAAAAGCCTATACTCCATACAAAAGTTTTTTTTATTAAAATTCAAATTCGGATATTTTCACTAAAAGTGTTGTAACTTTCTAACTTTTTGCCCGATCTTAACAATTTTACTTTTTGTACGTTGGGAATAAGATTTTATTTAAGATATGGGTCAAAACAAAAATTTATATATATTTTTTTGCTTTAATAGAGCATTTCAAAATGGTGAAATTTGAAAAAAAAAACTCAAAAAATTATTTTTTTTCCAATATACAGGCTTGTAACTCAGTGAATTTTTATTTGATCAACACAATATAAATATGAGCTGAAGGAGGAAAAACATCTATGTAACAGTGCAAAATTTGTTTAATTCAAGTAAAAAATACTCGAGAATTTGAAAATAGCTTTATAAACTGCAAAAAACTTGTTTTTCTCGAATATCTCGAAAACGCTTCTTAAGAAAAATAAATGAATGTCATATTCGTGCTCAGCTGCAATTTATCTTAAAAACATCACATTTTTTAGGTGAATTTTTTTTGTGGCATAGTGTTATTAAAATTAAAAAATTCATATTTTATATTGTTTAAGTATTTTCTTAAAAACTCATGGACTATTTCGAGTACCAGCTTTGTACCTGGTGAAAGTAAAGAAAAGTAGTTCATCATCAACATATCTTTTTTAAGAATTTTAAAAATACAATTTTTTGATCAAATCGCCTGCGAACATAAGGTCCATAAAATTTGACCTTTTAATATCGATAAATAAAATTAAAACACATGACATTTTAAGGGCCATTGTACACCCTTTAATATGACACCTTAATAGGGTATCTCGGATAAGTAGCTTTAATAATTCTGGCAAAAAAACCGACTTAAGTACAAAGAGCAATATACTTGATGGCCTTTAATATAAACCATTTTAAAAATCGGTATACAAATGGAGGAATTGTGCTCTAATAAATATTTTGGGTGGGGGCGTGGAAGACTTGCCCCACCGATTTTTGTAGAAAAATTATGCGACCAAACCATTCCAAACAAAAAAAAATTTGGAAGTCGGCCCATACATAAATGGTGGAGCTATACGATAATCAATATTTCGGGGAAAGGGGAAAAATTATGGTACCAACCTGCAATGGGGGTTTGCAGCAAATTTCCCAACTGATTAAAAAAAAAACTGTGGAACAAAACTGTAGTCAAACCCTTTCAAACAAAAAAACAATTTTGAAAATCGGTTCAAAAATGACAAAGTTATGCATGGGGGGTGTAGGTTTCCCCTCCCATTTTCGAAAAGAATTGTGGGGCCAAACTACTAGCGAGCCCTTGCAAACAACACAAGAATTTTGAAAATCGGTTCATAAATGACATAGCTGTGGATTTAGGGGGGGGGGGCGGAGGGGGAGCAAATCTTCCCCTCCCATTTTCGAAAAGAATTATTGGGCCAAACTGCCAGCAAATACTTTCAAACAAAAAATAATTTTGAAAATCGGTTAAAATATAACAGAGTTATGGAATGGGGGGGGGGAGGCGGAGCAAATTTTCCCCTCAGATTTTCGACATACAAATTTTTATGACCAATTTTTTTCAAACCCTTTCAAACAAAACAAGAATTTTTAAAATCGGTTCACAAATGACAGAGTTATGCATGGGGGAGCAAATTCCCGCTTCCGATTTGCAACAAAAAATTTTGGGACCAATTTTTGTCAAACCCTTTCAAATAAAGCAAGATTTTTGAAAAGCGGTTCACAAATGACAGAGCTATGCATGATTTTCAAAACAAAATTATAGGACCAAACTGCAGCAACCCCTTTCCAACAAACATAAAAAAGTAAAAAAAAGAACATACACACGAATTGATGACCTCCTTCCTTTTTTAAGTCGGTTAAAAAGACAACTTTTTCTATTCTTTTTTCAATCCAAAATATATAAATATACACTGTGAGCCTTTGTTTGTTTCTTTCCTCTTACATAGATGAACGACAATTGCCACAGAATGATGAACGACAATTGCCACAGAATTAGGCAATAAGCAATGAGCACTATAGTCGACTTAAGCAAATTTTGTTTTAACACCGTTTTATTCCTTAAATATTATCGCATTCAGTCGAAGGTTGCAGTGGTTACAATCATAAATAAATAAGAAAGGATCACTAAAGATATAAATCTTAGTAGTAGCGTAAAAACATCCGGAGAAACTACTTTTCTTAAGTTGACTTAAGCACTTATGACTTTTTGCCATAGAACTAAAGAGAAATAAGAATTTTTTGGTGCCAACTCAGTACTTTTTTATGTACATAAATAGATGTTTAGTCCCGGGAAATCTCGCATAAAATTTCCGGGAAAGCTTAAAACGAAAATAAGCGACTTCCATGGATTCCCTGAAAGGGAAATCCTGGAAAAAATGATGATTTTGCATTACTATTTTTTTCCTGTGTGCAGTAATAAGGTCCCTTAAACCATAGAACTTACTGGAATTAACCCATCGATAGAGGAAAAATGCTGATTAGAGGAAAAATGCTGATAAAAAAATTCATTTTGCAAAAATGTTACTTGGTGTAGTTTACTTCCCACCTACCGATATAGCAAGTAAAATATTTTGTAAATATACGAATACAATTAAAAGGCTATTGTTAAAAATTGTTTGAAGGTGATGATGACAAGGAGATTGCCAGCGAAATTATTATCGGACAAAGAAGAATGACAGCGCAGACCCTTAAATAATTTGTTATTCAGTGTCATCATCATGCAAAAGGGAAATGCCAACATTGTTTATTTATTGAAACAATCATGTCACCGAAATGTTATAAAAGTGTCATCAATGGCCAAGAGAAATGCAAATTTATATTCAATTGGCTATGTAAGTAAATTTTCCTGTATCATTCTTTTGCTTTTACGTATGTCCTGTATTTTCACAAATTTACACAATTTTTCATTCATCAATACTAAGCTGGGAGGATAAACTCCCTTTTATGCTGAATTCCATAATGACGTGGCTTTGTTTTAGCTTTAGAATGTTTTTGGTCGCAATACTCATTTAAAAAAAATGAAATAAAATAAAAATAATATGTATAAGGAAAAAATAATAATGCATAGCTATTTTATTTTATGGTTTTATTGATTATATCATTAATTCTTGTGTCAATTGAAATAGTCTGTTGTCAGGTTTTGGGCGTTGTCTCATTACGATTTTGTACTGTCAAAGTTTAGCATTTTGTATCCCATTCTCAATGTCCCGAATACTGGATCTCAGGGAAACGTCTGCTACAGCGAAAACTTGTGGCAGATCAACAATTGCAGTAGATATATTTGGAGTAAACACATTTTTGAGCATCTATTCTTGCCCAGTCTGCATTTGAACTTTGCAAGGAGGCTTGTGTATCACCGGTATTTGAAGGCCTCTGGCTTCTCGCCGTAGCGAATAAATTGTTTTTGGTGTTACGTCGAGTTCAAGCAGAAATTTTTGCAAAGATATATGTACATACTTAGTTTTTTGATATTCTAATAGTTTCTTAAGCTGTTTGATAAATTTCTTCAGTCTACTTTTTAGTTCAGATGATCTGTATCGTTGGCACTCTTTTGAGAAAACTTTTTTTTTCAGACAAAATCCGGCATACATCTATAGAATATATTTTACTATATCGCACCTTTCGATTTGTAAAAGTGGCATTTAGAGCAGGTTGCTTAAGATATGACTCAATCTCCCTTATAGAGTAATTTCTGTCAGCAAGCGTTCTAAATGCCATATTTTCCGTGCACTAGTCACTCACATATTTTTTGTATTTTAGGCTTTAACTTACAATATGTGTGGCTGTCATCACTTAATCGCAACTGTGATTTACACAGAAAAAATTATCTCCAAAAAATTTTCAAACAAAAGTTTGTCTAAAAATAAATTTAATTTTCAGTAAATGTTCTGTCCATAATCTATGAATTGTTTGTTTCACTTTTATTTAGAGTGCAAACACCAAAAACCACAATAAAAACTGTGTCGTGAAAAACCACCCCGATGACGACATACACACAAATAACAACAACAACAATCATAGCAAGAGGAATGAAATTGTACCAGTTTGTTTACAAACGATTTTTGAGTGAATCGATTAGTTAATGTCGTTGCGTTAATTCTCATTCATTGTTTTAGAGTATTTAGATAAACATTCAGACTTGAACACATTTAACAAAGTGGAATCTCATAAATGCTAAATGGATGATGATGATGACACGGACAAAAATTTTGTTTGATTAAGTAAAGTATTTTGCTTAATACTTGTTAGCATTTTTAGGCTAATTATTTATTAAATTCAGACAGAAATATTGTTTGATATTTTGAAGAAAATCGTTTTAAAATTCAATTTCCATCACATATGTGATAAAAAAAACTTTCCCTAATACTATTTTCTAGTATTACTATTTAAGCGGCCTTCAGACTATTAGATTTAGTATTAATACTTGTGAAAAAACTCAAATCTTAAGTAAAAATCCAACAGTGTGAAAACAAATTCTTATTATTTGTCAAATAATACGTAAAGAAATTAGACAGTATTATTCTATTCGTCATTTTTAGGAAATTTTCTAAGCAATCACATATTTCATTATATCAGGATTGTCTTTTGCACAAACAAGCATACACTGAAAAAATTCCATGCAACATATGCACGAAAACTATAGTACATATTACGAAATATTTCGTAATTTCGCACAACGAAATTCTGTCGAATATAATCAAAAATAAAAGTAAAAAAAATATGGCTCAACCAGGGCACGAACTCGCAATCTTCATATATCAAGTCATTTACTCTACCCACTGAGCCACTTTCTACTTATTTTATAAAAGCTAAAAATTTGTTTTATTTACTTACATCTGGAAAATACGTCAATTTATAAAAAATTATTTAAATTTATCATTTTATTTAAAATATATTTTTAACAAGGAAAAATGTTAACGAAAAGTATTCGTTACTTTCGTATATTCAAAAAATATTGCTTAAATGTTTTTTCGTAATATATAGGAAAGTTTCGTGTATTCTACGAAAAAAGTCACTACGAAAGTTTTTTTCGTAAAATATTGCATGGACTATTTTCAGTGTAGGAATAACAAAAACAGTTGTGTATTTGTTTGCCCTGTCATAATGTGTTGATATGCATATAAAAATGACAGAAGTATTTTCTTATTTCTTTTTAAATATTTATTGGTTTAAATGTTGTTTTGTTTTCAACGATAAAAACGAAAGAGCCATTATGCGACGATCTCCCCTAATGTTCATTTCAGTTTGCAAAGGCCTTTCTGTTTTTGATTTTTTGGTCATTTTTCTTAAGCCAAAATTATTAATGGCACAAATGTAACATGACTATCAATCTTACAACTAAACCAACCGTCGACCCACCTCAACATTAAAACGCCCATGTAATATTCATATTTTTATACCATTTTTTATATTTTGGTGCTTTTGTTAATTTCACTGTTGCGTTTATTTCGAATAAAAGTTACTTGTGCTTTGTGCCACAGACTGTTTTAATTACTTGGGGTTTTCTTTAAGAACATTTTTGTTGTCTTGTATTTAATTTAGCTGCTATGGAACATAAATCATGCGGAATGAGGTAGGTTGGAGTTAGGGATGCCAGTCCCGAAAATCGCGGAATTTTTTGGGATTGAAAAATCCCGAATATTTAAATTACGTTTTTTAAGTAAAATTCTTATGCAAAAAACTCGTAATTGAAATGTATTATGGCTGTCAAAGGGTATCCTCTATAACAGGAAGCCTCTAGAGTTTTGTGGTATTATAATTAGAACGATTATCACGTACGGGGGCGATTGTATGGTGGCCGAGAGCTCGGCAGTTTGTAGAGACTACCAAACTGTGCTAGGTCCAGATGTTTTTGATGTTTTAGCTACCGATGTAATGCGCATATGTACAGTCTTGACTATTCAGGCCTTAATTAGTCCAACGCCTTTTCAAATCTCCACAAGATTATCTGCAGCAGTGGGTACTTAAAGGGCTCGTCTTAGAAACTCTGTTCGTTTTGTTAGCAACGAGTATTCATCGATTCAATTCATCATTTTAAATAAAAGTCCTAACACAGCGTCTTCACGTAGCAATATTTATTGCTGGGCACAAGCAAAAACGTCGGCAGCACAATTTTATTTTTTAGCTCTTGCTTAAGGCGGAGAATACGTACAGAATTTTGTTTTCACAATTTTTAGACATTTATGACGCAGGTAGTGCCTAAAATATATATTTGCAATGTAAAAACATGCAAAATCCACATACATTTGTTCTTAAAATATATTTCCAGATCACGTCTTTTTAAATTTTGCCCGAATTCGCTGTTTTGAAAATATTCCTGTCTGTTCTGTAAATCGAGTCGAAATTTTTGCAGATTTTTTTGCAGTTTCATATTTTTTTAGAGCTTCAGTTATCATACCTGAAACTAATTTCATATATTAATTTTAAATACATTAATGGCGGCATTATTTATTTTTGGATAACGAGAAATTTTCGCGGAATCGGTTTACAGAACAGGATCGATAAGTACAAATATGTATAACAAAAGTGACAGTCGATTGCTTGGCAATAATTGCTCTAGCAATAAGCAGAGCAATCATTGCGTAATGGCAATATGCGGTCCAGACGTCGCAAATTATGTGGAGCAGTCAAATTTGACGTTTGCGGCATTAAATATTGTTACGTGGAGACCGCACATAAGGACTGACATAAAGCTATCCTTTCCGATAGTCAAGCACGTCTAAAATCTCTTCTTTCATGGAAATTATGATCAAAACTTATGCTAAAGGGCTTTGACTAACTACAAAAGCTATAAATAGGTTAAAAATTTTTATTTACTGCTACTCCCCTTAATAGGCTCAGAGCATTTTGGTGGTGTCTTTTGGTCAACGGATGACACAGTAATAAGAGGAAATTGAATTTATTTTCTATAATTCTAGATAATTAATTTTTCTACTTAATTTTAATTTTGTAACGTGCTTTCTTCTCAATTTATATTTTACTATTCAGATTATAATATATTGAAATTAGCTTTTCTTGTTAATTTCTTATAGTTGTTATTATGAATACATCTAATATAAATATTTTACTTTATAAATTGAGTGTTTTATTAAAAAGGAAAAAATCCCGCTTCCCGAAATCCCGATAAATCCTTTCATCCGGAAAAATCTCCTGATTCGAAATTCTGAAATCCCGAATCCAGAGATTCAAAAACATCTGTACCATTTGGCATCCCTAGTTGGAGTAAAATCGGAAGATGCTTGCTTATTTCATGTTTGAAAAGAAAATCTATTTATCAAAAATCAACATGTATTGCCAAAGGTCTTATAAACACATATTAGTATAAAAATTTATTTTTTAAACCACTGTGTTGGCGAACTTTGCTTTCGTTTTTTTAATCGTTTGTTATTACATAATAGTTGCATAGAAAAATATAGTAGTAATAAGACTCTGTAAATTAATAATATAAAATTACGAATACTCTTGCACCTGCATGGTCATGATATTCCTCATTAAAAATACATATTTAATTTCTATAAAGATTTATGGATTTCAAGTATAAATCGTCCATAAGATTTCGTGATGAGGGTAATGTTAAAGTAGTTTCTAAATACAATCCGCAAACACTCCGGACTAGGGATTTTTTTATTCCCGGACTTTTTTGTTTCCCGGGAGAGCGGGAAATAAAAGAGAAATTCCCGGGATCCCGGGAATTGAAGAACGTACTAAAATATTAAACAAACATTTTAATTTCTGCTATCCATTGATTTTTATATAAGCAAAATTAATCCTTTAATCTTTCTTTATTTTAAACCGAGATTTATTTTAAAAGTATTTCGCAAACAAACAGTGTCTAACGAAATAAAAATAAAAAGCACTAAACTTAACTAATCACAAAAGCAAAAAGATTCAAAGTTGATTAGGTGAAAGAGAACAATATTTTTAACGAAATTTTAAGGAAACATCGTATGTATATAAAAATTATTTTTAGACCGAGGACGAAGAGAGAATAAAAATCATTACTAAAATCAGTACATCAGTGATTGAAATTAAAGTAGCTATATTTCTGATCATTCATCAATGATTTTAACATGGGGTTGTCAGAGGTCGGAAGTGATCCAAAGAGCGATTAAAAGGTTGCCTAGGATAAATGTTGCTGACAAAGAGCAGTCTTAGAACAGCGAAATCAGTCCTTTACTCCTTGGTACACAATGAAAATTCTCTGCCCTTAGAAAATTTTAACTTCTATTTTCCTTGTTGCAAATGGTCTTTTAAAACAGTCATTGTATTAATTGTTTCATCTCACAATCGGTTTCTTATTTAAGTAACACAATTTCAGTTGTTGAGAAAAGCCTTCGCCGTCGACAGAATTTGCCCGGATAATTAAGAGGCGTTGTATAAATAAAGTTTCCTTGAAAGTTCCCATCTTCAAAATATTACTGTAATATCTATTTTCCCACTTTTTTTCAACGTGCATAAAGGCATTCTACACATCTAATTACCGTTCATTTTCATGCATATTGAAAAACATTAAAGTTGCTTTTAGAAAAAAATTTTGGTTCTTTTAAATAATTAATTAAAGAGACAACTTTTTTCTCTTCGTTTTTCAATCCAAAATAATTTAATGTACACTAGGTTTCTTTCGCCTTACATAGATATTATTTCATGATGAACGGCAATAATTTAAATAATAAGAATTTTTTGGTGTCAAAATCAGTACATTTTTATATACATATATAAATTGATTTTTAATCCCGGGAATTCCCGGATAAATTTCACGGGAAAGCGGGAAATGAAAATAAGCTATTCTCCTGGGAATTCCCGGGACACATAATCGGGGCTTTAGTATTCTCTTCTAACAGTATAATACTTCGAACACCTCCACAAATCTATCTTATATTAATGCTACACAACCTGCAAATAAATTTCATGATAGGCCTAATGATATCTATAATTTGTTACTCTACTTCAAAAATTGCAGCGAGTTTTGAAAAATTAAATACGACAAAATATGTCGCATATACGTGGAGTTTTGGTCTACAATGTTGTATTCAGATCCGTGTTGGTTCATCCGATAACCGATTTGTTCTCTAAGACCTACCTGTATACCCTATTTCGGCATTCTAGCTATAGTGGAAATATCCCATACAAATAAGAGTGCATCCTACTCTCCCTAAATGAAAAGTTCCCGTTTTTTTTGGCTTTCCTGAATTTATCCATGTCCAACACCTACCAGTAATCCAAATTTCGCTCTCTAGCTAAAGTGGAAGTGATCCATAGGTACTAAAATAGGAAGGTGTAAAAAACCTTCATATCTCGGGAAACTTTTAAGGTAAAACTTTCTAACTTCTCTAATGAGATTGCCTTTTTGGAGTATCCTGATGTTTCAAATTTAATTTTTTATGTTTAAGTGAAAGCAAAGTTAGGAAGGAGGTAAAAACAGCGTTTCTAAATTGCCCAAATTGCCATTGTCACAGGTAGCAAGCACACTTATACAGCTTGGCAGATGATTTTACGAAAAGCTAAATATTTTTTGAATGGGTTTTAGAATACGAGTTGGAGATAATATTAAACTAAATATCTGTATTTACTCTTTGAGTTGGATCTGAATAAAGCATTGTAGACCAATCTGAATAAAACACTGTAGACCAACACTCCACGTATATGCGTTATATGTTGTCGTATTTAATTTTTCAAAACTCGCAGCAATTTTCGAATTATCGCTTGCCATTTTGTAAAATTTCTGTAAAGAGCTCAGTAGAAATGAGGTATATTTTATTCGCCTTGGAGGGGGAAATATTCCTCTTTACCAACCCTTGTATCCGCCGTGATTGGGTGCAATTTAGGGCATTTAGGGGGCTTCCGTCCTTTGGCACAATATGTTTACTGTATTACTGTTGTATGAAAACTGTGATTTTTTATAAAATTAATTGTAAATAAAATCAAAAGTTGTGAATAGATTATAATATAAAATGGCTCGTCACAGAAAATTAAAAAAACCCCTATCTAATATTTTAAAAGTTTTACAGCAGAAGCATAAAACTTGTTTAAATAAAAAAAAATATATTGTACGTAATTATTATTTGAACTGAAAATGTGTATAAGTCGGAAGTTATTATTATTCGTTTGAATACATGTGTGGTTTCTGCGGTCTAATATAAAACTGAAAATCAGAATGCAAATTATGACATAAAGGTAACCTTTTTAAAAAAACATGTACAACAAGAATAGCTTGATTTCTCTTAGGCGGAGCTTACGTACAAGCAAAACCAAAAATAAAAATAAGAGTTGGAAAAATTGGAATATTTCCTCACAAAATTTGGTTAAATACTAGTATCCACGACCAAACGTGGTAAAAGCAAACAAAGGACGCTGATGATGACAGCGTAGCGACTGTCGAAATTAGTAGTAATAATCCCTTCTGCTAGTCCGATTAGATATTCTAAAATTCCACTCTTAAAATTAATTTGAATTTACATTAATTCAATTATTGTGAACTTAGGCCGAATAATAATAACTTCCGACTTATAAAAAAATATATTGACAATTAGTGCAAAATCTTACAATGCAAGTAAAAAAAAGGACCCAAAACTGTATATATTTATTGTAAAATTTTGTACTAATTCTCAATATATTTTTTCAATTAAACAAGTCTTATGCTTCGCCTGTTAAACTTTTAAAATATTAGATAAGGCTTTTTCATTTTCTGTGACGATATGCATATGCTAGTAGAAAGAGAACGCAACTTTTGTTGTTTTCTTTTATTTTTTTTTTATTTCTTTCTGAAACTACTAGGCAGATTTAGAAACAATGTTTGCACGGCTTAAAGAAAATTTTGTTGTCTAATTTTGATTTTTTAATGAAAAAAGCTAAATCGTCTCCAGTTATGCCAATATATCGTTACCTCAAAATACGGATGTCGTATGTAGTAAAACTTAACTTTTCAGGAGACGGTTTTTAATGTTTAACATCAAATATCTTTAAAATGACCTAAAGGATTCACTTCAGTTTTTAAGTGAATATAACCTGAGTCTTTTGTTTTCATCAGCATGAGTCATAATGAGAAAGGCGTTATTAGCCTTTTGCTTCAGAATACATTTGACGTATCTCACATTTTTTAACAACTTGTAAATTTATTCTTTGAACATAGACAAAAAGCATACTGGAAGCATTTAACCTACCAAAGTAGAATTGCAAATTTTATCATAAAGCCTTAAACACACTTTATGGAAACCAATGATCTCTATCTCAGAAACGGTTTGGCGTATGAAAAAATATATAATACAAAATTTTTCGCCAACTTTGTGCTCTACAATTGTTATAATAACTTTTAACATCATTGGAGCTATGGAAGCCGAGATAATCGCGAAAAACTGATTTTTGTGGCCTTTGACCTTAAATATCTTACCGCGCAGACTCGAGATTTTTTGAGACTTGTGGGATAACATTTATAATACTAAAGTTAAGGCGTATACGACTTTACAGCTTATTACCTCTCATTCCGTAACTTTAAACATGGTATTATTCACTGAGATTCACGGTTGACCTTGCATTCCAGTAAGTGTGGCTGAGCGCTCTCTACCCTCTATCTCAGAAACGGTTGGGCGTATGAAAAAATGTTTAATGAAAAAATTTTTATAATAACTGCTAACATCATTGGAGCTACAGAAACCGAGATAATCGCGAAAAACTGATTTTTGTGAGCTTTGACCTGGAATAACTTATGGCACTTTTGAGACAACTTTTTGAACACAAACCGAGATAATCGCAAAAAACTGATTTTTGTGACCTTTCACCTGGAATAACTTATGGCACTTTTGAGACAACTTTTAGAACACCACAAGGAACGTGTGTACGAATTTCCAGCTTTTTATCTTTCATTCCGTAGTTGGCTCCTTTTTTCTGCTTATTTGACATACCTACACCGAAAAAAACCAACCTTGCACTTCATATAGGATGCTATTTTTTATTTGTTTAGTTACGCTTAAGTTTGAATTTTCGAAGTCAGATGTGGTCGAGAACGTTCCCTATCTTGAAAATAAGGGAGTGACTATTGTTTTACTTTATCTCGTTAACTAATAAGGAATGTGAAAACTTTGTTAAAAGCTTTCTGTTAGATAATAATATTATCCACAACTCTACTAAATACATTTTTTGTTAATTGTACAATTAAAAAGTTATAGCTATTGCACTGCGTCTTCACGTGGCAATATGTATTGATGAGCACAAGCAAAAACGTCGAAAGAATAATTTAATTTTTTTTTTTGCTTCTTGCTTGAGGCGGAGAACATGTATAGATATTTTTTTTCGCAAATTTTACACATTCATGGGACAGGTAGTGCCTAAAATATATAATTCCAATGTCAAAATATGAAAAATTTATATGTATTTTTCTTATATTATATTTTCAGATAACGTCTTTTTATATTTTGCCCGAATTTGATATTTTGCAAAAATAAATTTAAAAAAACATAACAAAAGTGATAGCAAATTGCTTGGCTATAATTGCTCGTGCAATCAGCAGAGTCATGGCAATCTGCGGTCCACACGTCGCAAATTTCATGAAGCAATCTAATGTTACGTTTGCGGCAATAAATATTGCTACATGGAAACCGCAGATTAAGAAACATATAGCGTTCGTCACGCAGCGTGCGTCAGAAATGGTTCACGGCTCTTGATAAAAAATAACAAAATCTTTTGGCTACAAATAAGTTATTTTAGAATTATCTTATATTCCTCTTTCTTTTATGAATTAGATCTTGTGTGCTTTACTATGCAAAAACCGATCAAAAATACAAAAACACAGTCCAACTTTCAAAGTTACTTCCAGGTTTTGTAGCGTGCGTAACAAAACTTTGTGATCAATTATTTAGCAACAAATAGCTGTTAAAAATTATGTTCTATTCCATTCGAAAGTACAATTAAATCCAACTAAACACCATGCATAAGTTGACGGTGTCTCTTTTGAAAGACCAAAAGAAGTTTATATTTTAATCTGAAAATATGTGCGTTTGTAGCGTTCGTTACGCCGGATTTGAACATATGAACATTATTATTTAAATATTAAAAATATTTAAAAAAATACTGGCTCACACAAAAAGTATGTTTGGTAGATTACAAAAAAAATTGTCTTGTTTGATTCAGTAATTTTTTTTTTTGATATCTGAAAATAATTTTAAGCAATTTATTTCACAGGTTCAGACAAAAAGTTTGCTTGTTTTGTTAAAATAATATGTTACAAAACAACAATCCCATTTTTCAAATTGATGAGACATTTTTTATTTAATTTACAAATTTATTTGTAGGGCCGTTTCTCGACAAAATATTTACTAATTCATTAAATTTCGTTACTGAACATTACATTTTGTTTTTGTCTACAGGTATGCAAGCTGGATATGTTAAATATGCCTGCTTTTTATGCAACTGGGTTAGCAGATGGAATGGCAATCAATACTTCAAAAAACAATTGGCCTCAAGAGCCGAAGGGACATTATGCGAGCACAATCTCAATCATCCACCTCTGGTACCATCTGAAAAATTTTTTATCTACCTTTGCATATAAAACTTGGTGTGGTAAAAAAATTTGTCAAAAGTTTTAACACAAATTATTCGGGAAAAATTTTGTTGAATAGAAAAAGGTATGCATGCTTTAAAATATTAATTTTGTCATTGTTTTATTGTCAAACAACTTTTTAAAATTTTAGATTTTTTTTATGACAACAGGTGTTTTTGTTGGCCCTAATATGAAATATCTTATACAAAAAGCTGAATTTGGCCAGATGCTCTCACCAATGGAGTTAGCCGCAAGGAAAAGCATTAAAGACGTCGCTCACAACGTCCTAGGAAAAATTATAATAAACGTTATAAGGGCAAGAGTAGTCCTAGATATTGTTTTATAACGATACATAATTGTCCAGAGTTAAAAGAAAAATTATTTAAATAAATACTTTTAATTAAATAAATAAAATCCGGGTTTCTTTAATATTTTAGTACTTCCCAACAAATACGTTTAGGGTTTTTATTAATTGAGCTTATACTTAGTAATTAATAAAATAAGTAAGAATTTTAGTCATTATCTGAAAGTACTTAGTAGTGAATCAGGTACTTGACTTCATATTTGAAAGAGCACAAGTTCATATCACAGCTCAGTAAAATAAAAAAAAACAAGGTGTACAAACAAATATAAATGTATGTAAATATATGTAAGTGCCTATATATTATTTTGTTTATTTGAGTGCTGATTTTTTAGCTTCACGTAAGTCATATAATATGTACTTAATTGCTGTGGCAATGTTAGTACATTTGTAAGGAGTACCACTCATATTTTGAACTTCTCAAACAAAAACAAGTAGTTATCAAATTATAAGTAGTTAGATTTAGATCCTCATGTACTTTTTTGCCTTCCAGTAAACAAATTTGTTGCTGGGATGTAATGAAAAATCGTTGAAATTGTTTTAAGTTGTGTCTTTCAGGCTAAAGAAAATTTGGCAGAACTTCCATGAGGGCTTCTGAAAAATTCATAAAAAATCGTTCTGGAATATTTTATGCTAAACAAAAATAAATTTGCCTAAAAGAAAGTAAGAGAAAAAAACTTATATTTTCAATTTTCTTTTGAGCCATAAAAACTTTTAATAAATGCAAACAATTTTACTTCCTTATTTGTACAAATATATTTGATTTTCAAAGGTTTGTAAAATAAATTTTGTGCAGAAATTTGTTTAATAAAACTTTTATAAATCATAAATAATTTTTTATAAGTACCGCATTTGTTAAATAAATTTCGAAGTAAATAGGTTTATAAAATACACACAACAATTTTTACTATTATATATTTTTATTTTCGAGTGCTAGAACTGAAGTGGGTCAAATAAATTTACAGCTTTATCTAAATAGTATATCATATTGTTCGCATTTAGGGAAGTCATTCTTTTCTCTTTTCCTTTTGGTGTTTAAGTATGCAATAAATTCAAGACCACATTTTGAACTTTTGTTACGTTTCTTCATATACATATGTATGTTCTCTGTTTTATTATTTTTCTTTGGTTTGTTTTTACGAAGTTTTAAACCACCAAAAGATGCATAATAAATTACTTTCTTCACAACTGTTTTTAAATGACATATATTAGAGCATAATCTTTTTTATGACTGTCTTACAAAGCAATAATAAATCTTAAGTTTCAATTTTGCCTAAGAAGAGAATTATTTCCTTATTTATACATTTATAATACCATTGTGTATTACCGGTTTATCACACGGAAAATTTATGACATACAAAAAGTATACATCACATTTCTGGTTTGTTTATTATTGAACATTTTCTGACACAGCTTTAAACAGCTTTTTCTATTTTTTCTATTTATTTATTTTATATTGTTCCATACACAAGACTTTATGTCTTATATTGCAGTGTGGAACTGAGTAATATTTATGGACTTATTCATAAAAAAACACGCTCAATCTATGATAGGTCAGGAAAACGAATTTCCATAATTTGCAAAATTCGTTTCACTAACCCCCACCAACCAATAATATTTCCTAAGAATAAGGCAGATAGTACAAACATATATAAAACAAAAAAATTAATATAATAATAAAACATAAAATAATAAAAATAAAATATTATACCTATGTAGAACAGACTTAACATGTAGATTTATCGGAAGTTCTAAGCAGTTACATACAATACAAACCGCCAGTTTTTGACTTGAGTAATTAAATATTTATTTTGTTAATTTTCATATAAATTTAAATTGTAATTAAATACAACCTCCGTTTTTCAGTCGTATTAAGTTCTTCTTATATAATTGTGGCAAAAATATGGTAGCACCATAAAATATTATAAATTTCCCATAAATTTCCCAAAAAAGCAGCTGTTCAACATAAAACAAAGAAAAATTCCAAGAAATATATTTTTCTCCATTTAGAAAATAAGAATAATGAAGGATTGCTGCAATGTTTTAATAGAATAACAACAGCTCACAAAATGATAGAAAGCGAAATATAACAAAGAAAGCCCAAATTTCACGCCAATAAAAGTTGATTTGTCAGCGGCCACAGAGTTTTTGTTTCTACAAGAAGAAGAAGCAGTGAAAATCATATGGTAATGTATAAAACTTAAAACGAATTTAAATGCACAAGATTGGTGAATTAATTGTGATTTAAGTGTTTAATGCAAAACGAATTTAAACATAAATAACTTTAAAAATCCAAGTTAAAAATTGGCCGTAAGTATTGGTGTTTGGAAATAATTTTCAATTGACCTAGAAGACAACGAAAACAGATTTTTATGTGCAAAAAGTTTCCATTTTACTCAGTAAAGAAATATTTTTAGTGCTGCTTCAAAATGTTGCCTTTGAAGGTATATTTCTCTTTGGACTTCACTTCAGGCACAATTCAAAATAATTCAGCACAATTCCAAATAATTTATATAAAAAAACAATTGTATAGCTTCACAACCGATAATTCAATTTGAATAAGTACGAGCTCAACTATGAACTTATGTCTCAAGCTTTAAAGAAATTTTATTAAAAATATTCAGATTCTTTGCATAGAGATTGCAAAATGCTATGTATAATATATGGAACATTTTAAAGATATCCAAGCGATAAAAATTTACATATTTTACGAACATGTTCTTTCTAAAAATAAATAAAATTTCGTAAAAAAATATACTTTTCTTCCCTAGTAGGAACAAAGTTCTCCACAAAAAAATTTTTTTTATTTCCCTTGAATATTTGCAAGATTTTACGTTTACCAAGCACCAAAAATTATAAACCACAGCTACTGAAAAATTGGGTGACATTGCGGAAATTGACTTGCAAATTAAAAACTATGCCGAGTTAAAGAAGTCATATATTATAACCCTATCGGAAAATCACTAGTCGACAAGAAAAATAATCAATTTATAGTTAACTTTTCTTAGACTAACTAAAAGCTAACTACAATGTAATCCAGAATGAAATCCAAAAAATCTATTCGTAAGTTGAGTACACAATTGGGTTTGGTGAAAGCCAACAACTTTACTCTCAGCTACTTAGCTGTTTGCTATTATTACTTCAAATGGTACCTTAGTTGGGTGGTCAGCGCATCGAATATAAAACGTGTGATACATAGTTCGAGCCCCAGCAATATCTTTTTGCAAATATACTAACTACCAAGTGACTTAAATTAAGGCCCCTATTACCGTTTACAACACACATATGTTGTGTTGTCTCGGCTACAACGCAACATAAATTGTTTTTCGATTATGATTTACTACATCTAGTTATTGTGTATGTTATTAATGAGTTGCAAAGAAAAATCTATATACATACTTACAATTTGAATCTTTTTTAATATTTCATCTTGCCATGGCAACAAGATAACAGTTAATGATTAGTTGTAAGCTTTTGACAGTTTTGACAACAAATAAAAATACATTTTGTAAACGATAATCACACTAAATTAACATAGACAACTTAAAGTATAACACTGCCGATAAGTGTTGTAAATCGTAATCGTAGTTTACAAAATATAACATTAAAATAATTAGTGTTGTGAACGGTAATCGGAGCCTAAGTCAACTTTAAGTTAGTTGAAAAGTAATGCAGAGTGGGACAATTGACTACCGCCTAGGACATCACAATGTTAAAATAGTTAGTTGTTTCCATTGGAAAGTAACCCAAGCGTCAGTCAGCACCAGTTGCGAATAGTTAGCTTAAAGTTAATTTAAAATTAACTGAGTTTCCGACAGGGAAGTTCAACATATTATTATATTCACACATTCATATCGATGTATGCTTTGTATCATATCGTCGCTGTTTTATCGTCGCATTTCACAAATTTTACAGGAGAGCACTTTTAATGTTTTTTGTCCTAAATGTAGTCACTTCCAAGCCAAAATACGTATAAAATTGGTTTTCTGCATTTTTTTTATATGTAGTATAGCATCTCTTTTTCAGTCTTAAATAAAGAAAAATGTAAAAAAATTTATTTAAAATACTTTTTTGTGACTTTGAAGCAGATACGATATTTAGTGAAATTTTTTTTTATATTTATTCAGATACGCCTGCAGTATACTTGTATAGTATAAAAAAAATTAAATTTATTTTTGATTAATTCTTTCACTTTATTTTAGTGTTGCTTAATAAAAACAAAAAATAAAAATGCAAGTTAAATAATATTTAGAGTAATTACTTAACTAGATGTGAGTTATAAAAGAATACATGTTCTGAGAGTTTGAGAAATGAATTATCACCAGTCGTTAAGGAAATCCAATCATTATGTTTAGTTTAAAATATATTTGAAGGACTCATGTTGATGAGTTTTGAAATATTGGTAATCGGTTTTCAAGAAAAATACCGATTTTTAGACATATACGCATAAAATTTAGCTGGTGAATGTTATGTTGTTAACTACATCCTAGTCAATCAAAAACTTATTTTGGAAAAAATGTGTTATTAAGCCCTTTTGCGTTTTATATTTGTTTCTTCTAGCTTGGTTATTCCTTTTAGTTTCTTCGTTAAATATAATTGCAGTTTTTTTTGCTTCAAACGTGTGTGTTACTATCAAAAGTTTTTTTAACTACTGATATATTCTTTCATTGCTTTTATATTATTTTTTTTTAATTTTCTTAATGGAAATAGAAAAAGAATATTGTTAATATATTGTAATATATTTACCGCTATATCTAAAAAAATATAATACACTAAAAAAATCGGAGCTAAATATATCAGTATTTGGTGTTATATCCATAAAGCTTTACACTTACGACACTTCGTGAATAGTTTTTTTGCATTCTTACAGAAACGTCAAAAATATTTTTGCTTTTATAGAGATTACGGTAATAGTTGCGTTCATAAAAATTTTACACAAGGTGCGGTATGACTAATGACGTCAACTTGTGTACTCAGCTCATTTTTCAAAAAAAAATGTCAGTTAGGTCAGTTAGTAAAAACAGCGACGTATATAAGTATATTAAGGGGCATTATTACAACTTGACAATAGTTAAAAGCAGACTTTTGTCAGACGGATAAACAGTTTATCATTATTACAAATTTACTTTAACCTACCAGGTAGGATGCACCTGACTTTAACTTATCGCTCACTTTCATTTAAAGTGAAGTTTGAATAAAGCTAAACCTTTTATTCGTCCGACAAAAACCTGCCTTTAACTATTGGCAACTTGTAATAATGTCCCTAAGGCGTATACTTAATATAAGAATTCCACTAAAAAATTATCATACATCTACAGCCTTATTCTGGCAATTTGGTAATAATAAATTTTTAACCGAATTTTTATTACCTTATTGTAACTCTTGTTTGTTCCGGTATTCCGGCAATGTTGTAATAAAAAAATAATTCAACAAATGTGGTGGAAAAAATTGACACATTTTTGTAATAAAATTTAATTATTATAAACTTAAATATTTTATTTTACATAAAAATAGATTGCGGAATGCCAAAAAGTAAATTTATGAACATTTTGGCTTCCACACGAACAATCGCCCAAGAGAAAATCACCCAAAGCACCTAATTTAGAGATTTTATTCATATTGCAAAATAAAAATAGTTGCAAATCACACAAAAGCTTTGGGTAGAACAATCTCAGTTGCAAAATGAGTAATCGTCCATATTTTTGGATCATTACTGATTGCGAAAATTCGCATAAGCTTCCTAGCTTTAAATAGATTGATGGTGTTTACAAATCGGCAAAACTGTAAAAAAAAACCAAGAACTAGCAAAAAAAATCACGTTTACCGTAAAAATAGCGAAAATTTGCAAAAATTGCAAAATTGCAAACAAACCTTAAAATTATTTTAAAATAGCTCAAATTATAAGGAATGCAAGAAACTCGGAAAAAATCGTGTTGATATTAAAAAGATAGAAAATTCTGATAGTGATTAAAATTCGGCAGAACTATAAAAAAGCCAAGAATTAGTTAAGAAGTCACTTTCATTGCGAAAATAGCGAAAAAATGCGAAAAATTGTAAAATTGAAAACAAACTCTAAATTGCTTAACAATAGCTAAAATTGTAAGAAATGCCAAAAAGCTCGGAAAATTTTGGGAAAATTACGCTAATTCACAACTTTCGCAGTACAATTTTAACGCCATCCAATCACTATCAGACTTCGCCATATTTTTAATCTTAGCAAGTTTATGCGAGTTTTCGTCATTTTCGCGGTTTTCCCCAAATTATTGGCATTCTTCACAATTTTAGCTACTCTTAAGCAAATTTAAGGCTCGTTTGTAATTTTGCAATTTCTCGCGAATTTTCGTTATTTTCGCGGTAAAATTGATTTGAACGATGTTTAATGAATTTATGTGCTTCTTTCCAATTTTTCGCCCACTTCAATAATAAATTGAGTAAAAAATGTTTAAAATAAATTCTTGTTACTTACTTTTTTGTAGGTAATAGTTTTATTGACTTTTGTTACGATAAAAAATAATCAGAATACCAATTTCCTATTTGTATAACTTTGGTGACAAATTATACCCATAGTGACTATTATTACAGTGTCAGAATAGGCCTGCTAATCATACATTTCACAGTACCTTACAGTGTTGCCAGGAGCTGGAGAAAAACGAAGCTAAATCGGCTTTTTAAAAAGGCTAGAGAAAGCTAGAACTCCCAAAATAAGAAGCTAAAAAAGGCAATTGTTTATATTGAATTTTAGTTTTTAATAGTAATAACTTCAACAATAATAACTGCAATTTTTCTTCCAAATTTGAAAACGAATAATAATACTAATCTCTCACACAAACACATGTATATATAATTTTATCTTCGTCAATCAGAATGGCTTCTCAAAGAAATTTAATCAACACTTGTTGATTCGCTGCAAAGGGATATTAGGAAGTAGTTGCGCAAAAGCTTCTTTTCTTAACCCTAGAAAGTCATACTTATTTTTATGGCGTAAAGGTTATACTTCGTCGAATCGACGACGGTGTTACTATAAGTGGCAGTAAATATGACACACTTATAAAAAATTTTAATGTTGAGTTTTTTTTTAAATATCTGTGTTGTATATCATCGAAATATAACAACAAATTATATAATTTTTAGTTTTTATTTAATAATAAATTAAGCTTTCACCGCAGTACTTTATTCGGGATATTTAGTAAAACAGATCTTAAAAATTATCGAAACAAATATTTGAAAGCATATAGACGACAAAATGTATTTGAATAATAAAATTGATATATTAAACAAGATCGGTACACGTTTTCAAAAACATCAGTCGTTATTTTATGTAAGAGGCATTAAAGTCTTTTCGGGACTCCCCATACCGGCTTTTATCATATTTTTTGATTGTCAACCGCAGTTTACAAGAAGGTGAAACCGCAAATTTCTGCCGCTTCTGGTGTTTTAGTCCTAGTGGCATCATTTTATTATTTTCTTCCTTATTCGGCGATTTATTTTTAATATTCTCGCGTTTCAATGTTGATACATCAAGGCTATCAATCATCTAACTTTAAATGTTGACAAAATGTCAATTTTGGTGAATTTGTGTTGACTTAGAATCTTTGCCTTTATTTGGAATAAGTTGTAGGCGTAAATAGTATAAATATGTAGTCATTAGTCGCATTAAGTATACTATAAAATTGATGGCTATCCTGATGGCTATCCTGGAATATCAATTACAATACAACATTGGTTAATTAGTTTTAAGATATTTTCAAGTTTGTTTCTCTTTTAAAATGTTTAAAAATATATCGTCCTGAACTACTCTGGTGATATATTTTGCTTAACATCCAATTTCTGATCATCTTTTGTATTCTTCTTACTCTATGACATATATGTCGTTATCATCAAGATCCAACTCACACTTCCCGTCATACATCGAAAAAAAAAACATTTTCAAACTCTTTGTCAATCAAGCCTACTTCTCTTCTTTTATTATAGACTTAAAAACTAAGAGCTAACTACTCAAACAACAAACAATGAAGCACTAGAAATACACATCCAAAAGTTTGAGAAGTTACACAAACGTCATACTTCGTCGTTTCAACGACGCAAATTGAAAAAAAAAAAACTTTCTCAACGCAGAGCAAGCTAAAAATTGGCATACACCTAACGCACGACAACATCAAGTCCTATACAAAAAATGGACATAAAATAAGTGCATTTACCAGAAAAAAAACTAAAAAATTCTAGCATGCGTCGTCGATTCGACGAAGTATGACCTTCTAGGGTTAATCTGCTCTGCATTGCACTATAGAAAATTTGCCCATTTTGTGATCAACAGTAGTTAGTTGCAAAATGGCTGGACCGATTTATGCTATTTTTTGGATTCGGTAGACAGAAGGCTTCCTCTTAAGGTCCTTAAATTTTTCATCACGCACTATCAAGAATATAACAAATTTGAGCACTTACACTCACGTTCTGTTGTGAAACATTTCAAACATTTCTCTAAAAACTCTTAAAATTTCGCTTTAATTATATTGAATAATTTTGTTTCGCATGCTGTAGCTACTCAGGAAAATTCGCTTCTTGAACAGATTTGAAAGCATTTCCAGCTGAAATAAATTTAATTTAGCTGCTGATTGACCTGAGGTTTATAGCTCTAAATTGCGGCAATTTTTAAATAAAATCAAGCTCTAATCCATAATTCTATTAGTCCATCTTAGGGTCACTTAACATTTTCCAATTTAATCAATCTAATAGACGAACTCATCAAGATATTTAAATACTATTCAAGTCTCGACATTATTTACCATTTATTAAATTTAGAATTTATTATTCTGAAATGTTAAAAAATAAGAAAATGAGAAATGCTAAAACTAAATTTAGCATTTTTGAGGCTAATTAAGAAATTAAAAAAGGCTAAAAAGAAGCCACGAAGCTTAAACGGAAATTTCGAGGCTAAAAGGCGAAAAAAGAGGCTAAATGTAGCATCGAAAAGGCTAAACTGTCAACGGTGGTACCTTAAAAGCAAAGCTGTTAAGTAATGATTAGTAATCGTAACGATTAGTAATTATATTACTTTTGTTGAAAAGGTAAACTAATGATTAGGATTACGATTATTTTTAGTTTGTAAGCGTAGTCCCATGATTACGATTACTAATAATCAAAAAATAGTCGGGATTATTTGGGTTTACTTTTCAATAATCACCAAAATCAAAAGTAATCAAAAAGATAGACCGACTACTTTCTGCGATTACTTTTGATTATTTTCAAAGTGTGTTGCATATATTTCCCCGTTCCACACAAGCATTCCAGTAGAATCAATAAAGTTATTAGTTTTAATAGATTAAGGATATATTAAGATATTCTTGGTGTCATGAAAAATCACTTAATTTAATCAAATTCTTTTAAAACTAGTAAATATTATCCTTAGCAAACTGTTCGTTAAATATTTCACTGATATATTTGAAAATAGTTTAGCTCTACTTGAAAAAAAAAGAGTTTTGGCTTAAACGATACTTTGCAGTTACGGAAAAATGTAAACAAATTAAAAATTTAAAGGGAAAATGCACATAAGCTTAAATTTTTTCCTGCATTTCCGTAGCGGTACTTGATAGGACTTTGAAACTTCGACAGATAATCTAAATTAAAGCAAATAATCGATTTTAAGTCAAAAAAGATTTTCGAAAAGCACGTCGCTTAAACTTTTTTGCGGTTATGGGTAGATATATTAATTTTTCAAAAAGTATGCTTAACGTTTCAATAACTGTGCTTTAAAAAAAACAGAGACTAATTACAAAAAGGGATACACAATGGAAATGCTACATATAATAGATAAACCAGCTGACAAGAGCCTAAATGATGAAACAGAAGTAAGTCTGCAACTTCAGGCAAAAACGATGCCAAGCAAACAGGCCCAAAACTAAATCGACGGCAGTAGCTTCAAAATGCTCTCATAACATTATTTACTTTCTTTTGTTCTTATATTTCGTATGAAAAATGTATGAAATTTTATTAAAACACGGCAACATTGTTGAGAGAATGAGTGGCTAAAACTGAAAGCATGAGAAAAAACCTTCTCATGACTACTGTTGCTAGAAATGCATTTTGCATATTTTACTCCACCAAAAAAAAAGCGATATGCAGATTTGAAGATTTTTGACCTAAAACGGCAGATTTTTTTTAATCTCTAATAATATGTCAACTTTTTTCACTTTTCCCTTATATAGCTACTACCTTTTGTCTCTTTTATATGAGAACTAAAATACCAACCAATATCTTACCAAATTTTCTAAAGAAAACGAAAAATAGGATTTGAAATCGGAGCTTAGAGCGTTAAAATTTTTTAACTTTAAAGATATTATGCCAAAAAAAAAGTTTATGCAAAAGAATATCTGAGATAGAATATCCAACTCTAAGTTTATTCAAAATACAATGATTTTACCATATTTATCGAAAGAATTTGTAGTCATATGATTGAATAAAACCATAGGTCAAAGTTGTTTGGAACCTGAATCTTTAGTAAGTTTTTTTATATATTATATTGACTAAAACTTAAAAAGCAGGTTTACGAAATTGATATCTCCAGATATGCTAGAAAGAATTTATCGTATATTTATATAATAAATTAAATGCCTTCATACTTAATGAAACTAAATAATTTTCTCAACAAGGCTAAATTTACACAATGAAATATTTCATAAAATCGTTGTCATTAAACATCTTATTTAGAAATAGGATGGACAAGGAGGCATGGTGGGTGGAAAAAATGGTATGAAATAAAATTCCACATAGTTTTTCTCAATTTTCTTCACTCAGTTTGTTGTTCCATTCCAGCAATGAAAATGTGTTTCATGAAATATTTCATCGTATAAATTTAGTCCATATATGTATCTTACACGCAATAGAATTTATTTTATTGTCGATGTTTATGTATTTTTATGAAAAAATATATGTTCACACCTGTATGTATTTAAGTTTCTTGAATAAATTGTTAATTTACTTATATAATACATAAAAAATGGTATTAAAAATGCTTCGAAGATTTTAAAAGTAAAATGCAAATTTTGCAGATTTTGGCCTGAAAAATTGTGAAATTTTGCAGATTTTATGCCCAAAAATTCTGGCAACACTGCTCATGACTGCATTTTACGGCGTATGATTAATGTCAATTTGCATGGAATACCTCGTCTAGCCACAATTCTGTGTCATCATTATCTCACGCTTTCTTTTTACGGCGTATGATTAATGTCAATTTGTATGGGAAAAATCGTCTATCCCCAGTTTTGTTTCATCATTAAATTTATTAATTTATTGTATTTCATATTTATCTCCTTTTTGTTAATCTCTCTCAATTTGAAAAATTGAGAGTGATTAACAAAAAGGAGATAAATATGAAATACAATAACGAGTGGTTTATAAACAAAACAAATAAAGAAATACCAACAAATGTACAGTGGCTTCTTTCACTGGGACCAAAATTTGCATTACCACAAACAACAAAAACATTTCCTTTATTTAAATGCATTGTTGATGGTGAAGAATGCATACAAACACTTGAAAATAAAGAACAACAAGAAATAGCGCGAACAAAACTTGTATCACTAATTGATGATCACTTAGGCAAAAACAAACACAATAAAAGAGAAAAGCTTATACTTGACACAGTGGGACAGGCCGAACGTTTTCTGAAACAAAATCAAGATATATTGATATTGAATTCAGATAAAGGAAATAATACAGTGGCTATGTTGCAAAATGACTATGAAATGAAAATGAATAATATTATTGCAGATTTGTGTACATATAGGCAACTGAGAAAAGACCCAACCACAACCCTGCAAAACAAAAACAATTCATTAATAGACCAGCTTTTCAATATGAATCTTATTAGTTTATCTGACAAAAATAGATTAATTACAAAAACGGCCACATCACCAAGGATCTATGGGCTGCCTAAAGTACATAAAAGTGATATGCCGCTTCGACCCATTTGCTCGTCCATAAATTCGCCGTCATACAAATTAAGTAGATATTTAGTTGAAATTTTAAAAAACTTGACGAAAGATTCTGTTTATAATGTCAAAGATGCCAAGGATCTCAAAAACCGAGTTAAAAATTTTACGATAAATGATAACGAAAGCCTTATATCTTTTGATGTAATTTCTCTTTTTCCGAGCATTCCCATAAATCTGGCTTTAAAAACGATTGAGAAGAAATGGAGTACATTAGAACAACATACGAGGATACCTAAAAATATTTTTATGGAGATGATATCACTTTGTATAAAAGAGGGTAGATATTTTAGGTACCAGGACAGATTGTATGAGCAAAGAAAAGGAATGCCAATGGGCTCACCGGCCTCTCCTATAATAGCGGATATTATTATGGAGGAACTATTGGACGCGTCTCTAAGAAAAATTGAAAACAAACCAAGATTATTGGTCAAATATGTAGATGATCTTTTCGCAGTTGTAAGATCAGACAGTGTTGAAAACACTTTGCAAGTACTAAATGCTTTTAATGAACAAATTAAATTTACAGTGGAGGTAGAAAAGGATGGAAATCTACCGTATTTGGACTCGGTCATACTTAGGCAAGGCAATACATTGAAGTTGGATTGGTATCAAAAGCCATTGTGCTCAGGAAGATTGATAAATTTCTATTCAAAACATCCAAGAAAAATAATTATGAACACTGCTATTAATTTTATTACAAGAGTTTTATCTATTAGTGACCAGACGTTCCACTCAAAAAATATTAACAAAATTAAGAATATTCTAGCAAAGAATGATTTCCCAAGAAAAACTATATTAGATCTATTGGAACATGTAAAAGCCAAAAGCGGCAATGAACGTATTCAAACAGAAAAAGCACCCAAATCATATAAATCATCAACATATATACCGGGGTTCTCTGAAAGACTAAAGCAGTCTGACATTTACGACAAAGACAAAAACCAATTAGCGTTCAGAACTTTTAACACAAACAATAAACTGTTCAGTAAAACAAAATCAAGATTAAAAAATGATGAAAAGTCGAATATAGTGTATAAAATTGGTTGTAATGGAGACGGGTCCGATATATGCCAAAAGGTATATGTTGGTACCACAAAAACAAAATTGAAGACTAGGATGGCTTCACATAAGTCTGACTTAAAATCAACTCAAAAACCATTATCACAAAAAACTGCACTTGCGGCCCACTGTGCTTTAACAGGTCATAAGCCAAATTTCGAACATGTAAAAGTACTCACATCAGAGACTAATTATAAAAAGAGATATACACTGGAAATGCTACATATAATAAATGTACCAGCTGACAAGAGGCTAAATTATAAGAGCGATGTAGAAAAATGCGCGCAGATATATAGAAGCACGATAAACAAATATAGACCAAAACAAAAATAGTGTTTGTTTGGATATTGATAAGGGCTGATTAAAGTAAAGCCTAAATAACGCTTTTTACTTAAAAGTTTATTTATTTATTTTTCAAAAATGTAAATTTACAATAAAATTAATTCCAATTTACCTTTTTGTAATTATATTTTTATTATATTTTGTGTTGTTTTTGACTTGTGATTTTGTATATATTTTTAGATTCCCCTGAAGATGATCAACGAAGTTGATCGAAATATCGGGAAAATAAAATATTAAAATAAATAAAATGAAAATCAGGAGTTTTTTCAATTTATTAAACGGACCTCAAGCTGAACTAAATCTTTTTTAAAAATTAATTATAAGTTATATTTATAGGAAAACAACGGAAAACAAGCACAGACTAAAAAAGCAATAGTGTTTGTTTGGACACCGATGAAGACTATGCGAAAAGTTTTGTTTGTTTTCAAACTCTGCTTTCTTTTGAGTGTCATTTTGCTTATGTAGTTTCCGGATACCTTCCTGGTATTGCCAAACTTCAAAAATCGATATCAAACCTCTAGATTGATTATCACTAGGTTTTTTATTCCCCGACTTTATAGTTTCCCGCGAGAGCGGGATATAAAAAAGAAATTACCGGGATCCCGGGAATTGAAAAACGTAATAAAATATTTACTAAAAATTATAATTTCCGGAATATATTGATTTTTATGTGAGCAAAATATATAATTGAATTATTATTTATTTCAAACTGACCTTAATTTAACTTTCTAAAGAAATGAGATATAAAAAGTAAAAAACAATAAGATTGAAAGTAAATTAAGTAAACAGAACAATATTTTTTATCGAAATTTTAAGAAAACTTCGTATTGAAAAACTATTTTAAGACGGCGGAAAAAGCGAGAAAACGAATCAGTAGTAAAATCACCGATGAACTGAACAAAGCAGTTTTATTTCTGATCATTTATCAATGATTTCAACGCGTGGTTGTCGGAGGGCTGAAATGATCCAAAGAGCGATTTAAAGGTTGTCTATGATAACTGTTGCTGCCAAAGAGCAGTCTTCCAATAATAAATTTAGTCCTTGCTTCTTGGTATGCAATGAATATTATATGCCTTTATGAATTTGGTGTATTTTGTTGTTAGATTTCATAAAATAGTTAGATATTTTGTATTTCCAATTTTGCAAGGCCACTTGTATCAAATACTGAACTCCGCTATATGTATTAATTGTTTCATGTCACAATCGGTTTCTTATAAAGTAACATGATTTTCATTTGTTGAGAAAAGCCTTTCGTTTTCGACATAAATTGTCCGGATAGTTAAGAGGGCATTATATAAATAATCAATATTTTGGTCCTTTTTCAGCTGTCTTTAAATAATTTCAGTTGGTTTGTTAATAGCAGCGTTTAAAGTTTCCTCGAAAGTCTTCTCCTTTAAAACATAACTGTCATCTGAAGTAATATATATCCCATTTTGTCCCTCATTAAATGCATCAAAAAGACGTTCACAAAGATTTGCTACATATCTTGCAGTTTCTTTTACTAAAAACATTTGGCTCTTTTAAATAATTAATTAAAGAGAAAAATTGTTTTTCTCTTCCTTTTTCAATCCGAAATAATTCAATATACACTTAGTTCCTTCGTTGGTTTCTTTCTCCTTATAGTTATATGCAATATTTTATGATGGGCGACAACAATTTAAAGAAACAGAAGAATTGTTAGGAGCCAAAGTACGTTTTTATGTATATAAATAAACTTTTATTCCCGGGATTTCACGCATAAAATTCCCGGGAAAGCGGGAAACAAAATTAAGCAATTTTCCCGTGGAATTTCCGGGATGGAAAACCCGGGAAACCGCCTAACTAATACCTAAAAAGACAAAAGCTTGAAAAAATCATGCTTATAGCGAAAATGACATAAATTCCCAAATAATTGCAGAATTGGAATCAAGTTCATGGTTATAGCTCGTTAAGACTGCAAGGAATGTAAAGAACTTGAGAAAGATTGCGGAAATTCGCAAAAAATTGGTCAAATTTTAAAAATCGCAAAGCAGAGTGTGCAACCGAATAAAACTTTTCGCAAACGTTTCATGCGAAAAAACAAACTTTTGGAATATTTCTAATCGCATAATTTAATCGTAATATTTTAAATCGCAAAAAAAATAATTTTGCAATGACGAAAAATGAAACAAAACAATTGGCTTTTCACTCATCTACATGCTTTAATATCAAATTTCAATCGTACAATTGCAAATAAAACAAAAGCTGTAATGTATTTCGTTGAATAGTTCATTGTATTTAGCATAAATACTAGCGATGTAACGATACGCCATTTTGCCGATCCGATACCGATACCGATATTTAAAAATAAATATCGTCGATACCGATACGAATATTCAAATTGAGTTCAAGTTTAGATTAACAAAACTCAAGAAGGGCAATTTTTTTATTATACAAAGTTACAGAGTAAGAGGCTATTAATATTTTTAATTGATATTAACCCAGTATAAAAAATTGGAAGTAATTTTTAACGAACTATATTTTCATTGCTTCCAAAGAATCTATATTAAAAATATGCAGATAATTAGTAGTAAAGCAAGTAAGAAATTTGTAATTCCTTTATAATTTAAAAAAATACTTGCCATGCTTTTTAAAAAATCGATTCTTAAAGGACATTTATCAATTAATATTCCACTAATTATGTAACTTAATAGCTTAATTATTGATAGTATTCTAAAAGTTTATATCTATTCACTTAATATTACATGAAAACACAGTTTTGTGTTTAAATTCGCATATAAAGAAACAAGTTGTGAAAATGGGTAAATTTTCATCCTTTTTCCTTGAGGAAAAATCATTATAGAATACCGAAAAAGAGATTTGTCCTAACGTCGCTTCCAATTCAGTGATTGGTAATAGAAAAAGGGAACTTCTTTCAATGACAAGGATATGTAAAACTGATTAGAAATGATTCAAAATTTGCAATACTTCCGTATCGCGTTATCTACATTTTCATGACTTCTTTGGAGTGTCCTTTTTTTGCAGGGAATAAGATTTAAAAAATAACGAAATGAATTTAGTTTATAGTAAAATTAATAAAAAATAAATAATTTGTTAAAAAAAACTCTGAAAAAATTTTAAGAGTATCGTCGTATCGACAGTAAAATATCGCCGATACCGATGTATCGGTAAATCTGAAGTATCGCCGATATATCGGTATCGGTTACATCCCTAATAAATACACTAAAGCCCTGTACAGACAGTTGTCAGATCTTACAATATTGTCAGATCTGCCAATGTGTTGACGATGTACTGACAATAAAAAATTGTCAGCACAAGGTTTACACGGTTGTATCAAAGTTGTTAGAAAAGCTTACAATTTATTGGCAGACAATTGTCAGACAATAAATTTATCTGACAATATTGTCAGTAAAAAAATTGGCAGTTCACACGATTATCACATGCAAAAATTGTCATTTAACAGAAATTATCAATTGTTTATCATCTGTGCTTGTGTTAACTTTAAAAAGTGAAAATATAAATTAGTATTAAACATAAAGAAGCAATTTTAATTATTTTAGCTGCATAGTTTCTTTAATTTTCGTTTTTTCCTTAAAAAAAAAGATGTATGCAGTGCTGCCAATATAAAGAAGTCTCAGACAATGAGTTTATTTTCCTACTCTGTCGCAAAGTAATATCGATTGAAAGTCCCTAAAAATGTGAGAAAGCCAAAAGCTTTGAAAAATTCATATCTTTCGCTAAAATAGCAAAAACTCACGAAAATTTGCAAAATTTTAAGCATGCCATAATATCGGTTAAAAATCGCTAAAATTCTAAAGAATGCGAAAAATGCGCTACAAATCGCTAAAAGTGAGAAAATTTGCAAAAAATTTGAAAAATCGTGAAAACTGTAAAGATGCTAAAAGCTTGCAAAAACCCGGTTTATTTTTATTGTTGACTCTCTTTTTTAAGCAAATTAAAATCAAAACTTTTGTATTATAATTTTCTCACAAGAAAAAAACCGGTTGACCGAGTTTTTCTGAATTTTCAAACCCGTAATCAATCAAATAGTCGAACTATTCGGAAACCGGTTTATGGAAAATGTCGCATAATCAATCACCCTAGTTATACGTTAGAATGATCTGATCTATGATCACAATTGTCTATAATTCCAAGTGGACTTGCATTTATTCCGGTATAAACAAGGAAAGCAATTAAGTCTGGAGTTTTAGATGGGCCAGAGGGCAAATAAATTGGTTTGCTTGCCAGTTGATAGAACTGAATATTTTTTTAAAGTAAGTCTTGTAGAGTTTTCTGCCCTTAGGATTTATTAGACGACAAGACACCAAGGATGTTTACCATTAAAATCTCCTCCAACAATAAATCGTGGCCCAAGTTTTTGAAAGGAACTTGTTGACATCATTACAACTAATATTATGAAGAGGTGGAAAATATATTATACAACCAGTCACAAGAAACATGTTAAAGGAATTCACAAGGTGTACTAATGTCATAGGTACTAACATAGTACAACTATTCAAATAGGACATATTTGAATACCCTGTCATATATTCAAATACTATAGACTAAAAAACTTCAAAAATTAAACATCAAAATATTTTTAAAAAAATATTTATGTACATACAATAAAAATACAAAAATTAAAATTCTAAATAGAAACGGTTTCATGCGAAAATTATTCAGCTGAACACATAGCACACCATAAAAGCATATCTAAATAAGTTGCAGGGTCATATTATATTTTTTATTGAGAATATCAACAACAAACATAGAACTATTGTATAACGTTAGTACCTACAACAGTTAGAACACTTAGGAATACAGTGTGAATTCCTTCATTATATTTAATCTTAATGATAGGACCTTGTATGCTTGCTTGAATAAAATGTTCTTCTTGATAATAATTGATACACGATTGAATTGAAATTGCTGAGCCACCATATGAGCTATTTTATTTGGATGGTTGGCACTTATCAGATCATAATCTTTAATCTTGAAAAATGACTTGCTAGTAAAATGCGTTTATATTATTACAAATTTTGTCTTACCGACAACAATTATTTCGTATATGACGGCAACATATATAATAAAATATTTGGAATTCCAATGGGTAATCCATTGTCACCAACAATAGCAGATGTGATACTTGACAGCCTTTTAGACGAAGCACTAGCTGAATTAAAACAGAAAAATATAAGTTTGAAATACATAGTTAAGTATGTAGACGACGTTTTGGCTATAATTAAACTTGACGATAAAAATGAGATTCTACAGGCACTCAACAGCTTCCATCCTAAAATACAATTTACTGTTGAAATGGAGAAAAACTGCAATTTACCATATTTAGATATAATTTTACAACGACGAGAGAACAAAATTTTATTCGACTGGTATGCAAAACATATAGCATCAGGAAGACTAATGAATTTTAATGCAACACAACCAAAAACGCAAATAATTAATACGGCCAAAAGTTTCATTTTTATGCTGACTTTAGACGACATGTTTTTTATATATGGCTTGTTAGGTGTGTGAGACATATGTAACTTCACATGTTTGTCAAAATTTTCAATTTACAGACGGTTTATAATATTTGCTTTCACACGTACATGTGGAATTACATCTGACATAACCTCTGAGTGTTCACAACAGCTTAGTTTTTGCACAATTTTCGTAAATATATAAAGCGCTCTCTGCTTTTTAATGTTTTTTCAGCCAAACCACACTTTTAATAATTTAATACAGCTGATGTCAGATGCCTTGTCAGATGAAAATAGAACACGCTCTAATTGAAAATTTTTCATCTGACTTTGCTTCTGTAAATGTCATCTGACAATGTTTCATATGTTTCACACGACATGTATCACTTTTGCAGTGGGAAATTTGACAAGTCAGATGTAAAATACATGTCGTCTAAAGTCAGCATTAGAGTATTAAATATAAGTGACGAACAATTTCACACCAAGAATATAAATAAAATCACTAAATTACTCAAAGACAATAGTTTTCCAATAAATCTCATTAACAATTTAATATATGAGACAAAACTTAAACTCAACAATAATTATTCCCAAAACCACACAAATAGCAATACCAATAATCAACCAAATATTTTTTACGGTGTAACTTTTATACCAGGCTTAACAGATAACAAAAAGTTAAAAACAACAATAAAAACAGAAAATATAAAATTTGCTTATAAACCGAATTCTACAGTTAATACAGTTTTCACCAATATGAAAGACAAAGTAGAAAAACAACAACAATGCAATGTTGTTTATGAAGTAAAATGCAAAGGCAATGATGAACAAAACTGCAATTTAATATACATTGGAACAACAAAACGAACTTTGGAAACAGGAATGAGTGAACATAAAAAAGACATCACAAAACAGAGAGAACAACAGCATTATCACAGCATATACTCAATACTGGACATGCAGCTGATTTTGATAATGTTAAAATACTAGATATAGAAAACAAAGGGAAAAAAAGATACACTATAGAAAGTCTACGTATACAACAAAATATCAACAGAACGATGAACTTAAAAGAAGACACTAACAACATAAATACGAGCTACAGCGTTGCAATAAGTAGGAAATTTGAACTGTGATATTAATTTTTAAGTTGTGTTTGATTTAATTCTTTATATAAAAATTTTTTAACAGTTTACTTATTTTAGAAACACTAATATTTAAATGTAAACTGATTTTATAATATCATTTTGTAAGTTAATCATAATTTTTGGTGTGATTATTTGAAATAATATTAAGTTTTTATTTTTAAATAGACGAAACCCTTGAAAAAGTCAACAAAAAATTGACGAAACGTTGGGTAAATATGTAATAAAAAGTTTTTTATTGACATAAACTGCGTTAGGCCTTATTAGCTGAAGATTATTTAATCAACAATACCAAACTACAAAATTGGCCAAATAATATAAACAACAATACCGATTTTGTTTGACTGCAAAAATGCTTCAACCTCTCGTAAATGATTAGAGAGGACGTTCGCGTACCATGTAGCTATACGGAGATCTATTACATAATTTATTTTTTATTTATTTATTTTTTTAATAAAACCAGTACTCAGGGGATGACCCCTACTCATGCACTACATTGTGCCGGATTTAGGAAAATTGGTTGTGGGAAGGAGGGAGTACTGTTGATGGACATTCGATTTGAACCTTCCAACATTGAAATTGGCGAACATTGAAATTGGAAAGACCTCTGCAGGAACCTTATTCCACATACGAACTGTTCGGCGAAAGAACGAATTTTCTCTGTAATGCGTAGTGCGATTTATTTGTGTATCGACCACAAAGGGATGTGCTCTTAATGAAGAACGCGTTGTTCTCAGAAAAGAGCGGGTTTCGGGAACAAGTTCCCTGATTTCATTAGAAAACATTCCATTGTAGTAGCGATAAAACAACGTCATACACCCCACATTGCATCGATGCTCACATTACAAGGAACTGGCATCATATTAAGAAGGGAGTTTGTCAGCTAAATCTGTTTTGTTAATAATAAGCTCTCATTTTTTGTTAGGTTGTGTTTTCATTATTTAAGTTAGGCATACCTCTAACAGCATTAGAATATGAGAAATTTGGTGATGATTGGTAGCTGTTATCATTAGGATGGGGGATCTGGAAATAGCTAGATTTCTGGTATGTTGAAAATTGGAAAATTTTTGCCGTAATTTTTTTATATTCTTGATGTACAATGCATCCTCTGTAACTCGCAGGATGAGATTCCTCACAATTAGCACATTTAGCTGGCAAAGTTTTGCTTTTTGTACATTCAGCAGATATATGATATCCTCCGCATTTGACACATTTGTATGGTTTATTGCAATAAGACCGGGTATGGCCATATTGTTGACAGCGGTGGCACTGTGGAATATTTATAGACTTACGTGGCGATTCAATTGTGATAATAGCGACTTGGTAGAAAAATAAAATAGATTCATACCGAACACAAATTATTTGCTGGGTTTTGTATAAGTTTCAAATGCTTATGTTTGAAAATCATATATTTGTAAGCTCTCAAATGGTTTTTGGAAAGTTTGTATATCAGATAAGAGGTTTGTAACTGTTCAACATTGTGGTCGTAGACTTTAACGGCAAGTTAGGCATACATAACCTGACCAGACATCCCGCTTTAGGCGGGATTATACCGCTTTTAAGATGTCGGTCCCGCCAAAAATTGTTATCCCGCTTTATCACGCTTTTTCGAGTTTTCAAATTTATAGTTCTGCTTTTTTAGTTATTCTCAAAAATATCGAAAATGTTCAAAATAGATCTTTCTTGTGTTGCTCGAATAAAAACTCATTGAGTTAAAGGAGCTTAAAATTGAAAAAAGTATTTTTTTAGACATTGTTTCAAAACTCAATACTTAAAAATTTCTAATCCAAGAATATTTAATTATTCAGGCTTAAGTTCGTTCAATTTAATTCGTCAATTAAATTATTTTTATTGAGAAAGGAATTTTAAAACCATGTAATAATTGAAAAGACAAAGACAAATTCTTGACTGTATAAGGGTCGAACTTAATACCATGATATTTCAAGATTAACTACGATCTTATGATCAGAGCTCTTGTTATGCCTTTCACAGTGAGAGGATGGTGAAGTCAAGTAAGGCACGTAGTATTAAAAATTATTGATTATTGCAAAAATTAAATTTAACGACTTAAGAACCAGAGTTCGGCTAAAATTGAAACCTTCAATTTAAAGTTTTCTCCATTAAGATGAAACGAAAATCCAGAAAAAACCTTCAAAGCTGAAACTAATTTTGTGCCGAACACATGATACATACATAAAATGCTTAAGAACCGACAAAACAGAATATAGTTACAAGACATTAAGTGAAAAAACAGAACTGGTTTTGATCAAAAATATTCTTTTGACTGTAAACTGAATTTTATAAAAGATGACTTTGGATGTTTTCACTCACTGACTTACCACTTTCTTATTTTTCTCGCGTCCTAACGATTTCATGTTTTATGTACTAAAGGAAAAATTATCTTTAGGCTAAAGCAATTTATAAAATTTTTTTCATGAAAATGAAGTTTTAAGAAATCTAAAATGCGCTTTTTTAAATTATATAAAAAAGCCTGTAACTCAGTAAATTTTTTAAAAACATTAGTTAGCTGAAATTTTATAGAAGAGAAAAAAGAATAAATAAAATACTTTAAGTGGCTGAAGTAAAGGTCTCTTCATTTTCGTTTTTAATGCGATAGATTTTTATGATAACAGTTTAAAAATTTGTAGGGACAAGCGCTTCGATGTAGTAATTAATAATTGAAAATGCTACTTTAAATTTTTGTTAGTTACGTTATTTCGCATTCCAGCTAATGATATGAAACTGTAGTTGCATACATTTATAAAAAATCATATATTATCATCAGTGTATTTACAACATTCCGCTTTCCATAAGATATCTTATAAAATCCCGCTTTTTTGGTAATATTTTCTTCAGAATCCCGCCTTTGACTAAACCCTTCTGGTCACGTTAGGCATACAAAACTTGCCGTTAAAGTCCACGTTAACTTTTAATCGTACATTATGAAAAGGGCCGTAAAACTAATAACTTAATTGTAAAAGTCTAAAGGCACCTACACTCTAAAACACTTTTCTTGAAAATTGGAAACAGTTTACTGATTATTATCGACCTAAAATTAGACAAGCATTCTCTTTGTTGATTTTTGAACAAAATATGTTTAATACAAAAAAATTAAATAAGAACGCCTGCGAAGCGATTGGCTGTATGCAGCTTCGAATCGTGACCTCCTGACTGATAGTCTATCGTAGTTACCATTCAGCCATAGGCGTATTATACTTTATGTTAAACTTTTTTCACTTGGACTAAATATATTTGGTATACGAGGATGCCTACCAGCAATCAAGTGGAATCAATAAGATTCCGTCTTGACAAAATATATATTTAATTGGAAAAGTTTTTTGTTTAATGCATGAAGTACATTTTCTTAATTCATTACATTTAGTAAAATAAGAAAATTACTTAGAATTTTTTTATAAGTTAACAATATTTACTTATGCCGTCTTTTCACTGTCTAAGCTTTCATCTGATTTCAAAATCTAACTTTAAGAATATGAGATTTAGAACTCTAATTGTATATTAGATGGAAATAGAATAAGTTTTATTTTCAACTGAGGTCAGACGATAAACTAAAAATTGTATATTAGTCACGATATTTCACTTTTACGTATTGAAATCAGAGAAAACTCAGACAATTTAATAGCAGCTTTACTAATACTTACACAATTTATAGTTTTAAAAAACCTTTAAATACCAGAAATTAAACGTTGATTACCAAAGAAAAATATGGCGTGCTTTTACTGTTTAAAAATGTTTCAGATATTTTTAGAAAGATTGTTTAATATTGAATATTTTAATGTTATTTAGACATACTTTGTTCAAAAATAGATACTTTTAACAGCAGAATTGTATTTTTGCAAAAAATGAGGCATATTATGTTTGTTTTGTTACAAATAACTACAAACTCGATGCAATTTTAGACAATAAGAATTTTTCAACACAAATTTAGACAATATATGATGCTAAATTTCATGTAATGTTTTAGAGTGTAGCAAAAGGATGTACATGCTCAAATAAACTAAGCAAACAAACATTTACCCACTAGTATTTGTAATTATCAATGATAATTCATACTATAATATATGTAGAAATAACAAGAAGCTTAATACAAGATATAAAGAAAAAAGTGAATATCAATAACTATCAAGGTGTCGCTAATTGCCCCACCGGTTTTCAAAAAAAGATTTGTGATCAAACTGAAAGCAAAGTCTTTCAAAAAAAAAATAAATAAAACAACTTTGAAAAGCACTATTGGTCAATTTATTTTTTCATGAAAACAAAATTTATGTTTCCCTATAAAACTTTTAAAATGTTAGATAGGGCTTTTTGCATTTTCTGTTTTCTCTACACAATCCCTTTCCCAAAGAAGGTAACACATTAATTAATTAACTGGTAGGCATTAATTAATTGCGGGTTGTGTTACTTGTATTAAACAAATAAAAATAATATAGATGTATTTCATGAATATAATCAATCTTTTATTAAAGATGCTTTTATTAATTTTTTTTCTTGAAAGATTAGGACGTTACGTTTTCGTTTTGTTTTTTTTTCAAGAAAAGTGATCCCTTAATTGTCAATAAAAGGAACGGAAACAAATTTGTTGGTGCTAATTTTCAAGTGTGTAGTTATTTTATCATCCTCCCAGCAGTTTATGTGCTAAAATACTGATATTATTGAATGTTTCAAACGAGTCGTTGCCAGAATAGATGGAACTAATCAAAAACACAAAAATGTATTTCATAACTTGCAAAAACTAAAAAAAGTAATAAAAATATACATTTATGATAAAATATGGAAAAATATGCATTAACAAATTGATGCCACTTTGTCGCAAAACTTGCTGATTCGCAAAGATATTTTTCTTACGTTGATCTACGACCCCACCAACAAGAAACATGTACAGGCAAAGTTCGGTTTAAAGAATCTCGCTTTAACGAAAATCCGATATAACGAACGTTTAATTTTTTAAAATAGCTGATATATATAGTGAACCTTTAAGAATTGTTATACTCCATATAACGAATATAAGAACAAATTTCATTAACAACAAACGAAATCAAAACAGTCAGGCATATTAAATCATGACAATTGAGATAAAACTCATTGGCGGTATTCAGTGTTTGGTGCAAATGGTCTTACGAAAGCAAAGGCTAAATATTGTAGCTTTTTTATGAAATCTATAGGCAACTCTGTGTATTTTGTTGTTGAACCTTACAAAAAAGCTACGATATTTTGCATTCGCTTTTTCGCAACACCAAACACTGAATACCGCTGTTGTATAATATTTTTTTTCATAGTAGCATGAACTTTTACAGAAAACATTTTCATTTATAGAGAAAGTGAACAGATTTTAACGAAGCTTAAAAGCGAATCAAGAGTGCAACTTGGAATTTTAATGTCCTTCACATATGCATTGATGGAAAAAGAAAAAAATATGGATTGGTAAACCATCTATCAAAGGAAGAAATACGTCGAGAGATGAGTAACCAGTTTACTTTATGCTAACACATTGGATACTAAAAAGTCTAATTCCTTCTCTTTAGATAATAAAAAAACATTTCGTAAAAAGGAACGATAGGAAAAATTTTAAATTGAAGTTCTTCTTTCTACGAGCACTTTTATCTCTTAATAGAAAATCAATTTTACAATCGAAAATCAATTTTACAATACCCTTCCTATGCAAACGGTATTAACCCATAACAACTCCCAAAAGATTGGCAAATATAGACAATATACATTTGATGTTATTGATAAACATAATTGTGTTTTAAGAATTCTGAATCACATATATGATGCAATCCTTATTTCCCACATTACCTGAAAATTTTTTAAACGATTTTGTTGATCAAGAATTTTAATTTTAACGCAAAACAATTATGAATTGTACGAATATGGCAATAGAAAATTGTTGCATAGGTATAAAATTCCCTAAAAGTCGGATCTTGTATTGAATATAAAATAAATACATTAGTTTAAATATTAAAAATATATGTTGAAAAATCGTCGCCATATAACGAATTTTTCGCTATAACGATTTTGTCTGACAATATATCGTTGCTTATACCGGGATTGTTCTGTATTTACAGGAACATCCTATCCCTTGTCGTGACAAAAATTTTAATTTGTTGCATACTGTAATCTTATACCAATAGAGTCATTCAAAAACTGTAAAAGAAGGCTCAAACTTGTTCTTTTACTCAAAATTTAAATTAAGTTGTCAGGAACAGTAATTATATAAACATTTATTTTAAAGAAAATTATTATCAAGTCATTTGATTGAAGTTTAAAGCAAATATATCTATGTTTTTCTGCAACGTATGAATTATTGTTTCAAAATGTATTTATGTTAAAATAATAAATTAATAAAATCATTAAGTTGAAAATAGAGTTTCCAACAACTGTGATAGTCTCTTTACTTAAGAAATTATGTGTCATTTAATTTTTCTAAATATTATGTAATTGTAATAAAAGTATTAAGTATAATAATATTTTTAAATTCATTTTGGACTTTTCATTTCATACTTAAAATGTTTGACTTTAAATTATATTTTATTTCCATAACTATTAAATAAAAATTACTGTTTGCAAACAGATATTTAATCCTTCATAAGTGAATTTTTAATAAGGATTAGAAACAACTACTGTTGCAATTGTTTTTGTTAATTGATATCATATATTGGTAACATTTAGAAAAAATAATCCAGTAAAATTATATGTAATTAGACCAATAAGTAATTACATACATATAAAATGTATGTAATATGTAATTTATGAAAAAGTCTATAAACATTTTAAATCTAATATTTAAAGCAATTCCATCCAGGTTTTTCCAAAGTATATTCACGTAAGATATTAATACAAACAATTTCTAATCCTCTTAAAAATTAAGCTAATTTAGAATTAAATTTCTGTATGAAAAATATTAAAGCACCATTTAATCAATGTTAAATACATTAGAAAGACAATAAAGAAATGACCAATTACTATACAAATGATAATATCCCAGCAAAAACTACTGCTTCGGCCGAAGCGGGTTTATAAGCGAGAGAAGCTGGTTTTGGTGTTTCTACTGCTTCGAAAAGCGCTTCGAACATGCAAGATTTTTGTTCGCGATAACAACTTTGGAGCTCTTGTTTTTTTATATAAAATAGCGCTTCTTTCAAAGCATATAAAATGCTTTAAAATCATGTCTCATTTTATCATCATTAAACTATACACAAAGAAAATCGTGTTTTATTATAAATTTCTCTCTTCCAAGCAATAGGTGGGAAATGTAGAAAGAGAGCATACTTTAAATGTGTTTTGAGCAGCGTTGTCAACTCAGTGCTTTTCGCACCGTTTTTAGTGCTTTTTCAACTTTTCGACGGAGTTAGTGCTCGGTGCTTTTTTAATCTAATTTTTGGTGCTTTTATTTTGTGACGGTGGCACTAAACCAAAAACTCAAAAATTAATTTCTTTATCTAAAAAATTTTTTAAGTGTAAAATTCTTTGTTAATGTAACTATTTCCTGAACATGTTTTTTGCAGTCTTGCAGAAAAATTAAAAAATTGGATTCTAGCAATTAGTGGCGCTTCATTTTTTGTCTTTTAAAAGCGTCAAAACCCATACAAACGAATTTTGTACGTATTTCGTTTGCTTGTCACTTCAGATTTCAACGAAATTTCAACGAAATTTCACAAACATATACATACATATGTATATTCTACTCTTACGTGCGTTTCTTTTTATCGCCGTCTAAATTTGGGCATCTCGGTAATTTTTTGAGAAACGTTCGTCATATTCAAGATTGAATAACTTTAGAGCGCGTCACCGGATATTAATAAATTTCGTGTCATTCGAAAGGTTTCAGTATTGATTAATAAATTAAGTAAAGTGCGACTTTGACTCGCACACGAAGGGTTCCGTATGAATACACATTTAGAAAATTTTTTCAATGTGCTTTTTCGTTTAATTTTATTTTTTTTTTTTTGTTTTTTAAGTATTTTTCGTTGTTTTTGGCGATTTTTTGTTTTTGACGCTTTTTTAATTTTCGTGATTTTTTCTGGCGATTTTTCGTTTTTTGCAATTTTTTTGGTTTTTTGCCGATTTTTTTAGTTTTCGCGAATTTTGGTTTTTGGCGTTTTCTCCACTTTTTGACTATATTGTTAGTTTTAGCGATTTATTCTAGTTGTGGCGATTTTTTTCAGTTTTGGCAGTTTTTTAGGTTCAGGCGATTTTTTTCAGTTTTTGGTGATTTTTTTAATGTTAGCGATTTTTTTGGCTATGACACTTTTTTTCGTTCCGGCGATTTTTTTCGTTTTTTGAAAATTTTTGGTTTTTTGCAATTTTTTCTTTGTTTTTTTGCCAATTTTATTAGTTTTTGGCGGTTTTTTGGCTCTGGCGCTTTTTTGTTTTAACGTTTTTTCGCCTTTTGACGATATTTTTAGTTGTAGCGGTTTATTTTAGTTTTGACGCTTTTTTCAGTTTGGCGCTTTTTTGGTTTTTGGGAATTTTTTCGGGTTTTTTGTAATATTTTTAATTTAGGGGTTTTTTTTGTTTTGACACTATTTTTCGTTTTGGCGTTTTTTTTTATTTTGGTTTTTGGCGATTTTTTTTAGTTTCGGCGCTTTTTTTTTGTTTGGCGCTTTTTTCGTTTAGGTGTTTTTTTGGCGATTTTTTTTTCGTTTTTTGATAAATTTTTAGTTTTAGCGATTTTTTATGTTGTAGTGCTTTTTTCGTTTTGTCGACTTATTTCGGTTTTTGGCGTTTTCTTTTTTAGTTTTTTGGCGATCTTTTTTTGGTTTTGGTGATATTTTGCGTTGTAGCGATTTTTTTGGATTTTGGTGCTTTATATCTTTAAGCGCTTTTTTATTTTAGCGTTTTTTCGTTTTGACATTCTTTTAATTTTGAATTTTTTTAGTTTTAGCGTTTTTTAAAATTTCAAGATTTTACATCTTACGGTTTCCAAGATACAGCATATTATCTAAATTACATAGTAAAAATTACATTAACTGATAGAATACCCTTTAATATTTATTGTTTTCAATATCGGTGTTAATTGGTGTAGTCCATTCTACAGACTACACCAATTAGCACTTTGAAAATTTAAAATGTCTATATATAAGTGTCTGCATATTACATTAGTATTTCAACATTTTTCGTTGCTCGCTTTAGAACACCCTTTAATTTTTAATTGTCATATATTTGTTGTTGTAGCGGCCAAAGCTCTACATATCCTGTGCAAAGGTCAGGCTCATTTGCGATTTTTTGCTTTCAAAAATCATAACTTTTAAACTAATAAAGGTATTTTTAATATAATACATAAAATTTTAAAAGGTGTACAGATTAGTTGGCACTAGCGCTAACGAAATGCAGGCATATAACAATTTTTTTCAAATATTTACAAAATAATAATTTTAATGAATTAGGGCCTACACAGAATATATTAAACTTAATTATGATGAATTAGGTGCTATAAAAAAATTTGTAAATTCAAGAAAAACATTTGACCAAATTAACATATTTTTTTAATGAAAAAAATCTTGAAAATTAGTTTTTATATTCCAGTCACAGAAAAAAAATTAACATCATTATGAATTCATTATAGTGAATTATGTCTTACAAAACGATTCTAAATTCAGACAAACACTTCACTAACTTTACAAATTCTTTTACTGGGAAAAACTCTTGAAAATTTGTTGTTGTATTCAATAATGAAAAACCAAAGTCAAACAAAATTATTTTCTGAATCAGATAATATAATTTCTTGAAATCCGTTTTTCACAATTAATTGAAATAGTAAAAGAATTTATGAATGAAAAAAATTACTGAAATGGATCCTATGAATAGTTTTTGTTAAATCATACAACACATTGAGGTCTGTTCTGCAATCCATTCGGAATGAAAATGTTAGTAATTGTCATAGCATTGTTGTTATCAATATTATTTTATAACAACAATGCTTTGATAATATTCCGCACATTTGCATTCCGAATGGAATACAGAACAGACATGATTTACTGAAAGTAAAATTAGTATTTTTTGTTGCTTTTAAATGTAAAATAAGAGCTCTAAATGAAGCATTAAAGAAGAAAAACTATTCATTGAATTTAAAAAATAGTTTATCTAAAAACAAAATTTGAAAAATTTTTTGTGTAAACAATTTGTTAATTTAGACAAAATATTTGTCCAACATTTTTTTTTAAAGAAAAAATGAGTTACATTTGTCCAAATTTTTTTATTAAAAAAATTTTAGCAATTTGTTGTTGTATTCCATTATGAAAAAGCAAGTTCAAACAAAATAATTTACTAAATCAGATAAAATAATTGTTAAAAAATTTTTTCTTAATCAGCAATGAAATTTACAATTTCAGCAAATTTTTACTGAAACAGCATCTAAAACCCTTTTGTAAAATCAAACAACACATTTCCTTAAATAGTAACTGTTGTTTGCTGTTGCCTTTTAGTATAAATAAGATCTCAAAATGAAACATTTATTGAATCAGATAAACTATTTATTGAATTTAATTTCATTTAAAAATAAATCTTTAGGAATACAGAAAGTATTTTTTCTATAAATAATTATTTTACGAAATAACGAATTTTCGTGGCAATGATCGACATTGAAAACAACCGACAACATCCTTATGAAAAGAGTTGTTAAGAGATTTATTTCCCCTGCTTACTACACTAGATGTTTTGAGTATTCCTTGTAGAATAATACATATGTAAAAAAATAATTTAAAATTTTGCTATCTAGAATACATCAAATTGTCTTCTATCCCTATTGATTAGAAATTACAAGAACAATGAAAAATACAAGTATTACAACTTTATTTAATATTTCAGTTTTAATTTCAGGCAGCCGCACTAATTACGAGGGTTTGTTTTCATATTGACGGGTATAGAAAAACCACGTAACATATTCCAAATATATCATTGGGATCATAAACTTTGTTGTTTTAAGCGTGTTTTATTCTCAAAAAGTTTGCTGATATGAGAACGAATTTTGTTTCCTAAAGTGGCATTAATTTTTTGTTTATTTGTGTAAAATTCTTCCTATTCACCTAGGCCCTTATTAGTATACCAATTATTTTTTTAATTTCTTCAATATGAAAAATAAATTTTGTGATAAAAAAGCATATAGAGTAACTTCAGATATTGTGGACTGTGCGTCTAATGTTGACCACGCGCCTATTTTAGAATATGCGTGAAATAGGACAACACCGTCTTGATGTATGTTTTGCCAATTGATAAAAACAAACATCAAATTTGATATTGTATATTGCAATGTTGACATTTTAGTTAAGTGCTGATTGTTGATGCGTGCAGGGTTGTCAGACATGGCGATTTCTCGCCATACGTGGCGATTTTTCACCTTGTTTGGCGCCTAAATTTTTGATTTGGCGATTTTTATGGCTATTTTTTAACAAAATTGAGCTTCAAAATTTTTATAATTCAGGAAAACTAGTTTGTTGAAAGAATATTTTAAAAAATAAATCCCAATAAAACTCGTCTGCAATAAATTAAAACAATGTGATTTTGATGATTTTTCTTATATTAATTATAATCATTAATGGGTTTTCAGTTTGGACGAGAAAAATTTACATGAAATAATTTTTGGCGATTTTATTTCTACTTTTGGCGACTTTCTGCTAAATTTTTACAAGATTATTTTACAGAAATTTATATTAAAAGAAATATTATATAAAAACAAATATATTATCAAATATATATTAAGCAAACCTACATAAAATAGTATTTGACGACTTTTGGCGATTTTTATAATCAATTTGGCGAAATAGGTCGAAAAAAATCTGACAAGCCTGGATGCGTGTGGTCAGCATTTTTTAAGCGCAAGAGTCGAACAAAGTGTATTTGATATATATGAGGGTTTAACTGTTCCATTATTTTCTACACCAAAAATATACTTTCAGTCGTAATTTCAATTGGTGATTTGTACTTTCAGTTAGTTTTAAAAATTAAAATAAAGTTTTCAATAAAAAAAAAACTTAAAGTCGTCTAATGTGGACCACAAAAGGTCGTATTTTATGGACCAGTAGTCCATATTGCCAGACAGACAATTGACAGAGCTTTATCTATTTCAGGCTTTTTTAAAACAATTCCTAAGAAAGAAGAAATTCTTAAATGGAACCAAGAAGATATGAAAAATCTGTAGAAGCCGTCCAAACAAAAACAATGGGATTTTTATTGGCATCAAAAACTTTTAGTGTTCCGAAAACAACTCTTATTAGGATGTGCCAGAATTTTAGATCTTCTAACTGAGCCTTTGGAGCGAAAGGCTGTCCTGAACAAGGAGATGGAGAGTGATTTGGTAAAGTATGCCAAAGAAATGGAGGCACGATATTGGGGCCTTACTAGAAGAGATATTAGATATCTTGCTTTTCAACAGGCAAAATCCAACAACGCCCGAAATAAATTTTCTTTTCTTCAGGAATGTGCCGCCAAAGATTGGTTATATGGTTTTATGCGATGGCATAAACATGAATTAAATTTGAGGAAGCCAACGGACACTCCCTTTGATAGAGCAAAATGCTTTACAAATGAAAATGTAGAATAGTTTTTTAATATTTTGGAAAGTTAATACAATGAGAAAAATTTTGCATCAACATCAATGTTGATGAAACTGAACTTTCTATTGTTCCATCCAAAATTATATATATACATGTATATATATATATATATATATATATATATATATATATATATATATATATATATATATATATATATATATATATATATATATATATATATATATATATATATATATATATATATATATATATATATATATATATATATATATATATATATATATATATATATATATATATATATATATATATATTATATATAATATATATTATTTTTTATTTATGTTTTTATTGTTATCCAAAATTAAAATGAATAAAAATTTACCACAGTTAATCTATAACTTTTGTTTAATAATTTGTTTGCGGGTAATGTAGACCACTATTCCACACTAACCGCACATACTGGTCCACAGTACACGCAAAGTTTTTTACTATGACATTTTGAGCTTTTTTAAAACTTTTACATTAAACATTTTTTGGACAAATATATATAAATTTTGATTTGAAGTATATTTACACAATACATCTATTATGTTATGGAATAAATTTCTTGTATTTTCTACCGGTATTGTAGCGACAATATCAAAAAATAAAATGGTAGTCCACATTACCCGAAGTTACTCCAATATGTTCAATATGAATGATTTTAACTAAAATCAAAAAAGCACTTTGAAAATTGTTATATGTAAGTGTCATGCATAATATTTTGATCAACAATACAGTAATTTCCAACAATAAATATTTTTATTTTATATATAATTCGAATAATAAAAAAACAACTCTCGTATTATATTCTTATGTATAAGCAAAACTAAAGTCTTAGTAATAGCTGCTGCAACAATGTAGAAGCCAACAAATAAAAACGTCAACAACAGACTGGCTCCTGCTATACTATATCAGTTCTCCACAGCTCATCTAATTACACCCTATTAAAAGATAGAATTATTTTAACTACAGCAGAAACCAAACAAACAAGTATGTGCTAAATAACATGCATGTACGTATGTGAAATGGAGCTGGTATATCATTGTCACGTTGTTTTCCATTTAAAAATAAATTATATCAGCATTATTTTACAAAAATATTATCAAATGTCATTTAAGTAACCCAGTATGGACAATAAAGGACAACAATAGATGCTTGTGGCACATGGCTACATGCATTATAAATTTCTGTTATTATAGCTTTTTTGTTGGTTATATTTTTTTAATGAAAATATCAATAAATATTGCTTTTTAATTGAGTTTCAGTCAGATACTTTATATATTCAATTTTGCTAATTTAGTTTATAAAAGGATGTTAGAAGATAATGTTTATTTATGACAGAATTTTTAAAATAAATAAAGTAAAGGTCAGCTAGTTTACGTCTTCGAGATGCCATATCCGCAAACTTTGACTTAGTGCAAATATTGTGCAGTTTATTGAATAAAACTTAGATGCTGTTACGATAATAATACACTTGAAAAATTACTAAGTGCGTCTAGTTGAATCAGTGATGTCATATAGTATACGATATAGTATACTGTGTTGTCATATCGTAAGTTTTTTACGATATGACAACACAGTATGTCATATCGTTTTTTGTCATATCGTAAAAAATCTTCATAAATGGCATCGCTGAGTTGAATAGATAGTTTTGCCATTTTAAAATATTATATTTGCTCTCTTTCTTTAGTCTACTTCTTTCTTTAGTCTACTTCGCGATCCCCCGACATTCCAATTTTCACGAAAAATGTTTCCATACTTTAAATTCGTTTAAATGAGAGCGGCTAATAGTAATTTTCTTCTTCTTTTCCCACGAAAGAGCCCAGACTTTTTCGTCGTGCAAATTACGTGCGCCAAGATAGCGTCGATTTCTAGCGTCGAAATCGTCCGAATGATTTAGCGATTTCCGGGATTTGCACGAAAATTGGAATTTAGGAGAGAAATAATGTGGCGGGATTTCATACAAAACAGAATAGAATAAATGGATTCATTTACTCCATGGAAACTAGGATACTTCAAGCAACTAGCTAAACGGGGTATTAAACTAGACTCCTTGGAGGACTAAAAAAGCTTTCCGTGCAAAAAATCGGAAGAGCCATTTTCCAGAAAAATGGGTTCATCCATTTGGGCCACAAAAAAGTGGAATCTTTTATATTTTCCCTAACAATTGGGGATGCCAAGTTATTGTTCATGGGAATAAAAAAATTATTCCCTAGAATTTATTCCCTTGAGATTCGCGATAAGGGTGAATATGTTTAGGTGCTTCATAATGCTGAGTTGTCAAATTTCCCACTGCAAAAGTTATACATGCCGTGTGAAACATATGAAACATTATCAGATGACATTTACAGAAGCAAAGTCATATGAAAAAATTTCAATTAGAGCGTGTACTATTTTTATCTGACAAGGCATATGACATCAGCTGTATTAAATTAACAAAAGTGTGGTTTGGCTGAAAAAACATTAAAAAGTATTTATGAAAATTGTGCAAAAACTCAGCTGTTATGAACACTCAGAGGTTTTGTCAGATGTAATTGCACATGTACGTGTGAGAGCAAAAATTATAAACCGTCTGTAAATTGACAATTTTGACAAACATGCGAAGTTACATATATCTCACACACCTGAAAAGACATGTCGTCTAAAGTCAGCATAACTTGTAGTTTTTAATGTTCATCGGCCTGCAAAGAACCTTCGCTATGAGTCTAAAATTTTTTTTAAAAATTACACAAATTAATCAATTTTGCACCGCCTATAACATTGAAATCAATATTATGAAAATACATGTAATTTTGATGTGCAATTTTTGAAGTGCTCTACATGTCAGATTCAATGAGAATCATTTTGAGCATTTGAACAAAAAAAAGCATAAAAAGGAAGTTGTTTTTCGATTGATGATGAAATGATGAATACATGTAGTTTACACGCAATGATGTAAATATTTTTAAAATATTGTTAGCTCAAATCAAACAACCCACACACATATGTGAAAGGAAGGAAATATGTATGTATATTACAAATAAATTATATGTGTGCTATAAAAAAGTGTCTAAAATGATTGACATGACATTCATACAGGTCGTTTGAAACTCGACTGTACAATTCATTCATATGTCTTAGTCCACACATGCAATTTTTGTTGAAGCACTTTCAGAATTTGTGAGAGACTGTTGAAATATATATATATATATATATATATATATATATATATATATATATATATATATATATATATATATATATATATATATATATATATATATATATATATATATATATATATATATATATATATATATATATATATATATATATATATATATATATATATATATATATATATATATATATATATATATATATATATATATATATATATATATATATATATGTATGTATACCTTATATATTCCTCTCTCACTCTTTCTCACTGAAAAATGAAGAATTGCTGCAACAAAAATTGACCGTGTGAACCGGGACTACTTGAACAAACTCGAGCACATGAGAGTTTAACACAAAGTGTACAATACAACTATAAATTATGTACATCAATGTTAAAATAGCACCCATTTTACTCTTTATATTATACGTTTGTATTGAATACATAAATATGTATGTATTTACCCTGCAGCTAAATGTACAACGAGTTACGTTTTTGGACAGTTATATTACTAGTTGTAACGTTACTAGTAACCAAAGGAGTGTCATTTTACTAGTTGTAATGAGGCTAGTAACGATATTAGTCAAACGACAACGTTTTGGAACAGTCATACAACTAGTTGTAATGAAACTAGTAATTTAAATTATTTACATAAATTAAATACATAAATTAAATACATAAATTAAATACATAAAACGAAATTTCTGCTCCAAATATACTAAGTAGAAAGTGGCTCAGTGGATAGAGTACATGCCTTGAAATATTAGGACTGTGTGCTCATACCCCGGTTGAGCCAAATGTTTTTAATATTTAAAAAACTATAAATAATGAAACTAGTAAGCGCACTAGTCTATAATAATTAGTATTTCTACTAGCATATAACTATGTAAAAATGAGCTAGTTGGGCTCCTATGACAACCTAATGTTAAAATCGATAGTTCGATATATGGAAAAAGGACAGTTAGGCAACTAGTCTGAATATAAAAGCAACTAATATATTTCTAAATACATAGTAATCATTTTGTCTGTAGTGTATGAGCAATGACATTTTTACATTGCATATAAAGCAGCGGTGGGCAAACATACACTATCTCACTCTTTGTTTGTGTGCCTATATGCTTCGCTACTAAGCCCAGCGGCTAACTTTTGGATGCCTCCATTTATGAGGCCTTCTGTATGACATACCTAGACCTTTGTTTTTAGACCCAGTACTCATGCTCGCTTGCCTTCTCAGGAAGGCCTTATTAAAGGCCTGCCTACTCCCTTCTACAGTGAAACTTCGATATGATGAATTCCATGGGGATCCAAAAATACTTTGTTATAGCTATTGCTTCGCTATAAATATAATCAGCAAAGCCTTGATATAACGAAATTTTAAGATATACGAAAAAAATTCGTTATAACTATAGTTTTCTTTATTTAAAATTTTATTCTTACTTCGTTGTATAGAGGCTTTTGTACGAGTACTTCGTTGTATAGAGGCTTTACAAATGCGCGGTTTTTATAATGGCACTTTTCCATTTAGGACTTATTCTGATTTCGCTATATTGACGCATTTTAATGAATATTTCGCTATATAGAGGCCTTTTTGTTCAGAATTTGTTCGTTATAGCTATAGTGTATTTTTGTATGAAAAACTTTGCAATAAAGAGGTTTTCCCAAGGGACTCAATAAAACATACGTTATATTGAGTTTTTCGTTATAACGAAGTTCGTTATATCGAAGTTTCACTGTATATAGTTTATTTTTTATTATGTGTGTGTATACATACATACATACATACATACATACATTCATACATACATACATATATTTTGTGCGCGTACTACGTTTGCAGCAACAAATATGATAAACCGTTACAAAAAAGTCACATTCCAAACACGAAATGACAAACACAAAAACCTTAAATAAAAATGCTCAAAGTGAAAAGAATAAAAGAAGTAAACTCCTGAAGAAGGCATTCTACCATGCCCGTTGAAGAAGAGAATGCAAAAGGCATTGGCTGGCTAGGACATCGTGTGTAAAAAATGTATGTGTCTAACAAATAAGGGCTTACAGAAGGCCTGCTTAATACCTCTTTTCGCCGCTGGGAATAGACTCAGTGGTAAACTTTTGCAGGCCTTCATTTATAAGGCCTTCTGTAAGACCTTCTTTTAGATCCAGTAATCATGCTCGCTTGCCTTCTCAGGGCAGCCTTATGGAAGGCCCACATACTCCCTTCTACATAGGCTGTTTTTAATAATGTGTATGCATCAGAGTGTGAAAACTAACAAAACTTTTCGCAAACGTTTCATGCGAAGACACAAACTTTTCAAATATTTTAAACTTTTGCAATGACGAAGATTGCAAACAATACAATTGGCTTTTCACTCATCTGCTTACTTTAATATCCCGTTTCAATCGTACAATTGCAAATAAAACAAAAGCAGATATGAATTTCGTTGAATGCTACATTTTATTTAGCATAAATACACTAACACATTCTCTACTATGATGAGCAAATCAATCGGGAAACGTTTGCAAATGTATTTTCTTAAAACTTTTCAATTTTGTTCTTGTTCTTTTCTTTTCTAGCTGCGTACATTTAAGTTAATGTACATTTAGTGTACACAAGCACAAACAATACAAAACTAAATGGGACTATCATTCTCGTTATTTTGGTTTTACTTTTGTTTAACATATTGAATATACATTGAGCATATGCTTTGTTTACCATCAACACACGTATACTGTGTGTGACTCTCACAGCCTATCCCCAGCGGCAAAAAGAAGTAGTAAACAGGCTTTCTGGAAGCCCTTATTTGTCAGACACAAGGCCTTATTACCCCATTCCATACTCATACATTTTTACACACGATATCCTAGGCAGCCAAGGCCATCTGCGTTCCCTTCTTCAACAGGCCTGGTAGAAGACCTTCTTCGGGAGGCCTCATCTTTTATTTCTTTGAACATTTTGCATTTTTATTGAAAGTTTGCGTATTCGTTGTTTTGTCTTTCGATTGTGATTTGTTTGAAATGGTTTATAGATTTTTTTGTTGCTAGCGTTTGTTGTTTAGCTGTTTTGCATGTTCCAACACTTTCGCGACCTGGCTTTCGCTCGTTAGTAAATCGACCTGAGGGCAAATTACGGCATTCGATATCGATCGAAATTTGTATCTAAATTGTATTGGATGTTTGATCGATATCGAACGCCGTAAGGGTCTTTTACCGGCTTTTATCATATTTTTGCTTGTCACCCGCAGTTTATGAGAAGGCCAAACAGTTCATTACTGCAGTTCTTTTATGTTGGCCTTTACGGCATCTTTTTACTGTTTTCTGCCTTATTCGGCGATTTATTTTTAATATTCATTCGTACTAATGTTTTCAATGTTCATACTTCCAATTTATTAACCAACTGACTAAATGTTAACATAATGCGACTTTTATTAAGTATACTATAAAATCGACAAATTACCCATCTTTTGGCTCTTCTGGAATATTAATTACACTACAGGATGTGTAATGCATAGACAAATACGTAGCCATAGCGTACATAGAGGCCAAACAGAAACTTCAAAAACTTAAGTGTGCTGTCAAAAACCTAAGTCTAAGGATGTATTAATAGAACATTTTGTATTAGTATTGGTTTAAAATAAAACTTTCCCCACAGCACTACAACTGCACTCCGTTGTAACAAAAAGTATTCTAAACTATTCATATTTTTTATAAATGAATTTTTACAAGTTTATGTTATTATTGTTGTATTAATTAATGAAAATATGAATTTAGAATGCTATTTAATACATTCGAGCTCAAAAATATTGATTTGTTAAAAATTTTTTTGCAATTTTTCTATTTGGTACCAAAAATTTTTATCCCAAAAAGGAACAAAAATACAATACTGTTCAATGAAAAATAGGGTTGAAAACTTTGATAAATTTCAACACACAAATGTCAACAAAATTAAAAATATATTTTAAAATTACAGCAAGAAGAAATATAAAATTTATATTAAAACAAATAAAAAAATTAAATAAAACTAAAAAGTGTTTGTGCGTGGAAAAAAAGCTACGATTAAGTGCATTTTCAAGTGGAAAAATTATAGTCTCTCAAGTGTGTTGAAATGCAAAAATGGTGTTCTCTCATTTTTGTTGAATTCACAATATCTATATGTGTAAAGAGAGTTGTCATTATCTTATTGACAGTGCGAGAGCTTGCTATCTATGTTTATCAATGTACGTAGCTTTCCAACTCTCGGCCTGTCTATAAAAAATTTACAACTCTCTTACACGTGTAGGCCTTGTATATTCAACAAACTTGAGAGAGGCAATTTAACACACATCGAAGAGTGTAATCTTTGCACTTGAAAATGCGGTAAAATCTATCTTTTTGCACACACACACACACACACACTTTTTTCATTTGATTTAATTTTCTTATTTGTTTTGGTATAAATTTTATGTTTCTTCTTGCTGTAATTTTAAAATATTTTTCTAATTTTGTTGACATTTGTGTGTTGAAATGGATCAAAGCTTTCAACATTTTTTCAGTCAACAGTATTGCATTTTTGTTAATACTTGGAATAATTCTTTTTAGTACCAAATAGAAAAATTGCAAAAAATATTTAGCAAATCAATATTTTTTGAGCATTAAACGCATTAAAAACGATTCTAAATTCATATTTTCATTAATTAATGCAAAATTAATTGTATATAATAACTAAAAATTTGTGTTTAAAAAATATAAATTTTGTAAAAACTAAGTATGATTTAATGCTGTAGGGAAATGTTTATTTATACCAATACTAATACAAAATGTTCTACTAACATATTCTTAGACTTAGGTTTTTTGACATCCGACTTAGATTGTCATTTTCATACCTTTTCATTTGGTGGTCACTATCCGTGGTCATATGCCACATAGCAGGAGACTAACCGACTGAAAACTATAAGTCATAAGAATTTTTATAAAAAAAAAGTTAAGGAAAAAGAGTCAGATTAACACAAAAACATAAACGTGAAAATTAGGTCATATCCGATCGAAGAACTTCATCCAATAGTAACACTGATTTAAAACTGAAGACAAAGTTATTGCTTGGTAGAATACATTCACAATTATGTATGTTCTGTAAATCGAGTCGATCTAAAATGCTCGGTGTAGAAAAATTAAATCCACTTATAGCGAAATATTTTCAGACTTGTTTGTAGTTTTCTAATTTTTAGAGCTTAAAATATCATATCTGAGATTAATTTATTATATAAGATTTAAAATACGTCAATGGGAGCATTATTTATCTTTGGAAAACCAGAAATTCTCGGATTCGGTTTATAGAACAGGGACTTATAATTCCTTTTAAAACCATTATTGACTCTGTTGTGTAAGCCGAAGCCGAGTAAATTTCTCGTTTTCGAAAAATAAATAATGACCACATTGGTGTATTTTAAATCGTATATAATAAATTAATTTCAGATATGATGTTTTAAGATCCAGAAAAATATGAAACTGCAAAAAAGTCTAAAAAAATTTTACTATTAGTGGATTTAATTTGTGTAAATCGAGCGCTTTTAAATCGACTCGATTTACAGAACATGCCAGTATGTCTATTTCTTAAATACCACCATACGTCCTAAGATGATAAATTTTCTTGCATCACCATCAGGATATCATTTCATTTTTAGGCAACCAGCTAATTTGGTAGTATGTTTTATTGCGTTTATGAATTTTTGTCTGCTAATTTAAATCATTAATTATGCGAATACATTAATATAAAGGTAAAAGTAATAATAACAACCAATATTAACAGTAAATTATATCGCAAATTTGATGTTTATCAATATTTATTTATTGTGCTACAAAGTGTTCGTACTTGAATGTAGACGCTCAGAAAATGTAATATAAATCATACAATTATATACATATACATAATACAATTTATATACATAATCATAATTGTCATCACTCGTAATAATAAAGACATGTTGATTAGGTTTATGTAAATGCACAAGTGGCTTTAAGAATTGTCATGACAAAATGGGGAACTAATATGCAGATTAGCTGATTAACCCTTATTAATACTATAAATGCAAAAGTAAGTGTGTTTGTTTATTGCTCTTTAACGGCTAAGCCGCAGAACCGATTTTGATGAAATTTAGAACATACACTCTCGATCAGATGATTAGAAGCACTTAAATTTCTGTTTTAGTAGGCCATGCCTTATTACAGCCACGTTCATAAAAAAAATTTATTTTAGGCTTAAGACTCACAATTGTTATTGAACAGTTTTACGCTAAAAACTGTTTACAGTATTTATCGCTTATATGCACGTCGGTTATTTGCATTTAACGTTTATATGCATCCTATCATGAGCAATTTTCTATTGGTATTAAAAAAACCATAAATATTTTTTGTATTTGCATTTCGCTTATATGCATTTATCGCTTTTATGCACCGTAAAGTAATATAAATAATTTCAAAAAGTATTAAAAAAATACTCATTTATGCATGTGGTTCATGTTAAGTACATTTTCCAAAAATTAAAGTTTGTGCACCAATTTTTCAGCAGGAAACAAAAAGTTCTTTCTCAATTTAACAAAAAGTAAGTGTAAAATAACAAATTGAAATTCATTTTTTGGGCAATTTTCTATTTGGTAGTACCCAGTTGAAGTGACAAATCACTAAAGCAGCCCATCGCTATTTGATGTAGCAAATGTCGAATTTTTTCTCTTTAGCGTTTTTTTTTTAATAAAGCGCTAAATTGACGCTTTTTTGTTAAGAGGTTTTTTCACATTTAGTTATTAAAATAGTTTTGTTTTGGCTTTGAAATAAAAATTAATTTAACATTTTTATCTTAAAAAGATGTATCCAAGATACTAAGAGTATTTTGTTTCAAAATCCACCAATTTGCACAAACATATTTGGGTATAATTGTGCGTATCAGGATATTGCGCTTGTATTCCTGGAATAATTAATACTTTTTAGCTAATTTTTTTATTTTCAACTTTTTATTGAATTACCAATCTTTACTTTACATCAATCTTTTTTCATAAGCTCTATTTTATACGGCTTTTATTCTCGAATATAATTTTACTTTAAATATTGTCTATAACAAGATCAAATATGTGACATGGAATGAAGTACGCAAACTGCGTCAACAATCTATTTTCAGCATTCGGTCGATTCTTATGCAAAAAACTATGCCGAAGTGATTCATGTGGTTTGAAGACATGTAGTGCAAAGTTTCTAACATGCATTTTCTGTCCTATAATTGAAATTGAATTGTCGTCATTGTACAATAAAAATCAAAAGTCTTTTGATATTTTCCAATATATTGGGCCACCTTCGAATATGACATATATATTAGCGATATTATTGTACAATACGAAAAATTGCACAATTATTTGCAAGTGGGTGGGCCGCTAAACATTTTTGTCTAATACAGGGAAATCATATCTATTACCATGAATGAATGAATGAATTTAAATTAAACGGAAAACACAGGACACTGCGACCGAAGAAGATCTATTGTATCACTTGCCAGGTGCTACCGCACCTCATCTAGAGCTACTCTCCTGAGGAATCTTAAGATTGCCAGTGGTTCTGATGTTGGCTGTTCTCAATCCTCCAATAGTTGCTGCCCAATTGGCTATATCTTCTGTGGCATAACGCTTCACAGTTCATCATAATATGCTCTGGAGTTTCATCCTGATAATAGCAGAATCCGCACAGGTTGTTACTCTCAATGCCAAGTCTGTTGAGGTGTTTTCTCAGTATGCAATGGCCTGTGCTTTACCAAGGAGCGACATGCAAAGCACGCTTTAAAGGTCATGAGAGCGATGATTTTGAGGTTCTCAGCGGAGTTAGACAGGGATGTGTTTTGTCAGCACTGTTATTCCTGTTTGTGCTAGACAACGTTATGGCTAAGACGAACTCTGAGGCAAGAGAAGGTATACAATGGCAACTAAACCACCGTCTTCATGATCTTGATTATGCAGATGACATTGTTTGATGTCGCACTCAATAAGGAGTATACAAGAAAAAATTAACAGACTTCATGAGAACAGCAAGAAAGTAGGATTGATAATAAATCTCCGAAAAACTAAAGCTATGAGGATTTCGACAAACAATTCCAGCCCTATAATACTGAACGGAAACGTCATCGAAGAGGTAGTTAAATTCCTTTATCTAGGTAGCATAATTAGCAAAGATAGACAAAGCGCGGCACTCTTATGCTTCCCTCGGACGAGTGGAAACGGAATTATCAGCAAAAGGACTGACATGGCCCCAGATAAAAACCATGGCTCTCGACCGAATAAGATTTAAAAATTGTGTCAAGTCTTTGTAAACAACATAGAACCCCTACAAACTTAAGCCAAATCACGTAAATGTAACAGTATTTTGAATTGCATGTTGTTGCTAGATGCTCCAAATTGGAGCGACGTGTTTTGTTCTTCATAGTTATAAAAAGAGAGCAAAAACGTTAACTAAAATAAAAAAATGCCCTGTGAAGAAACCTGTGAGCATTCATAGATTGTTTTTACTCAGAGACATGAGAGATTTGAAACGATTTTGGATATCTTACCATACGTCTCCACGTATCAATTTTTATTACTGAAACGGTCAAGCTTCATTTAGAAAATACTAACTAACAAAATAGTATAATTTTCCATATGGAATTTGACAATTGCCGGCAATAAAAATTGCTACGTGGAGACGAAGGGTTAGCGAAAATATTTTTTCTGTCAACTGAAACAAAGATTAATGTTCAGATAATTGTTTTTTAAAGGCATTTTTGACATTTTGTGTCGTCTTGTAAATAAATTTTTGTGTTTTGTATATTGTAATTAAGAAATTTAAATCGTTTTAGCAGAAGTAAATGAAAAATTTCGAACCTTAAATTTAGGCGAAACTGTGTACGAGCCATTGAAAAAAAATTTTGGATTTTGTTTACTCATTCAAGTTTTTTATATATGCACCACTGAAGCATATAAGCGAGTTTTTTTTATAAGCTCTGCCGATGCATATAAGCGAGTTTTTATAAATGCATTTCTCGCTTATAAGCACCCAAACACGTGCAAAATTTGAAATGCATATAACCGATAAATACTGTAATATAAAATTGTATTAATAAACACTACAATGGACATTGTGTGCTTTAATGAATTTTAGGTTACGATGCTAGCAATACCTCCATGTTTTGTAGTTAGTGTTGCAATAAAAAGAATATGATTACATCCGGATATTGAAATAAATTAATAGCTTTTTATTGTTTTAGTGTAAGTTAAGTCTTTTTTAACTCTGTTTATAATATCTAAGAAGTTTTTATTCAAGCTTGAGGTCTTTTTTATAAAAATTAACAACATTTATTTATATAATCGATATTTCGACACGCCTTTGGGTGTCTTCTTCAGGAGAAATAATTATTGAATTGAATAATTATTCAATTCAATTATTATTTCTCCTGAAGACGACACCCAAAGGCATGTCGAAATATCGATTATATAAATAAATATTGTTCATTTTAAAAAAAAGATCTCAAGCTTGAATAAAAACTTCTTAGATATTATTTAAAGGTCAATTAAAATTCTGAATATCTGTTTATAATATATTTCTCAACTTATTTAATACAAGTTTTCTATGAAGTAAAATTAAAAAAGTGAAATGATTACAATAGAATTCACACGTCTCTTTATATCATGTATCTTTATATCTTGTTTGAAAAAGTTACTCGAATAACGAACCTATTTTCATTTGTATTGATTGTTTCTACATCACTAACATTTCTTTTTGCTTTTGTGTGTTTTGAAGGGGGTTTTTTGCTAATTTTGTTGCGAATTTTGGTTAACTTAAATAATTTAGTGGCATATTCTATCAATTAAAAAAAAAATTCTTAAACGCTTATAGTCAGCACTTCAAGATTTACTTTAAAGCATATCATGTATTCCTGTGTGCTCAATTAGCAAAGATATTTGAAGTAAAAATTTATATTTTGATGACATGAATTTATTGAAGGTTTATAGTGCATACCAGAGTCTGACAGCAAGTACTCAAAAAAAATATTCTTAGTATTTACTCCTAATTTTATTAACTGCGTATAGTCGTAATTGTTGCACGAATAATTCGTACACACATATATTTGCTTGCAAACAAGGATAATTACATCCGATTCCAACACACAAACGCATTTGTACTTCATTTATGCGAAAAAATTAAAATACTCAACAACTATAAATAGAAACGCACATGAGTATTGGAAGTATTAAGTATCTGTCATAATTATATTTAGAGTATTTTTATACTTAGAGTATGTATATTTATTCGGATAAAATAAAAATACTTCAGAGTATTTATTCAACATACGCCCCCGTATGCGTTTGTATGTATGAAATGGATGTAACACATGATTTGGTTGTTTGAAAACATTAATCAGGTATGGGACTATGTTTTCATTTCCAATTAAAATAACTTATATTTAAATTACACATTTATACATAAATAAAACCATTTAAAAATAGCATTTTAAATAAAATATTTTTAGGCAATACGGAAATATTAGAATTATATATTTGTTTGCCATTAACTAAAGCCCTTTTTCTTGTTGCGGCGCGTTGGTTTTTATTTTACTTCTTAAAATTTGGAAGTTAAAATTCCCCAAATAATTATTGGTAACTCATTCTTAGATTATTTTTACAAAAATTACAATAAAAGAAAATCAAGTAAAAAATACGTACTTCTAGGAGTAATAATGTTAAATTCATACACAAAACGGCAATAAAAGAATTAAGTTTTGACCCGTTTGTTCTTGTGAAAAATGTTCAATGGCTTGATTTGTACAAAAATAGCTATAAACAAAAATCAAACCACAATAAAATTGTTCTCGCCAAAGACAAACTTCCAACAAAATACATAAAGGAATACTGCTTGCATTTGGCACTTCTTTCAAAACAAACATTCCCATGAAAAATGGTTACTATAAAAATTAAACAATAAATCCATACATCCTGGTGATAGGGAAACTCAAAAATATACCCACGCAACAATAGCACTCTTAAAATTGTTTGTGCGTACTTTACTGAAAATCACCCTTTTCAGCAGGTAGGACCTGCATTCAATGTTTTTGTTGTTGTGAAATTAGCAAACAAAATTATTGATAAATAATAAGACCATCACTTTATAATTGCTATGCAGATGTTTGTGACTTTGTTTTGACCTGCTTTGCACAAAAAATGGGAAAAAATAAATTCCATTTACAAAAACGAAATAACACATGCACACTTGCTGGACAAAAGGATCAATGAATATGACGCGATGGATTTTCCCGCAATTAGTGCCTTTGAAATTAAAAGAAAAAGCTATTAGCTTACATTTATGAATGTAGTGATCAATGCTAAATAGATCAGTTTCAATGTGAGTTAATAAGAATCCTTAAAACTAGTTTTGTTAGAATATTTAATTTAAAAATTCAATGGAAGAGTTCACGCAACATTCGGTAACTGTTTACTCGTTAAATTGGCAAAATTTCCCGTATATTTTGCTGTCAAATTTATTTGAAAATTTTACAGCAAAAAAAATATATCGAATATTTACCAATTTAACGAGTAAAAAGTTACCGAATGTTGCATGAACTCCACCAATATTAATTTGTGTAATTATAGTTACTAGAAAACTAATATTTTGCAATTTGTAAAGTGACAAAATATTTCGAGTAAATATATGTATATGTAGTTGCAAATGTTTTTAGCAGTCAAGCATTATTAAATTGTACTTGCCATCCCTGTCATGCAATCTGTTGAACAGCAAATAAAATACTCCTGTAAATACTTATGTGTATCCGGATAAATACCTGAGAGTATTTTTATACTTGTGTGTATGATTGTAGCTGATACAGAGTATAATTTTACTTATAGTCGTTTGTGCTGCGTAATTTAAATAATCTGTATGCACATAATCGTTGGTTGTTTATATTTATACGTATTCGGCTTAAACTTAAAACGATAATTATGTCATTCTCTGGAGCATACCATCTTTAAACCTATTTTAAAAATTTCATGTAATATACATTTATGAATGCAATTTTATGAAATTTTGCCTAAAAGTATTTTATTACCCTGTTTTAAATACATATTTATGAATATGGCTGTTAAAATTTTGTTGACAGCTACAATTTTGCTATCATCGGAAAGGACATATTTCTCAAGATTAGAAAAATAACAACAACAATATTAAAGTTTTATGCAATAGTAGTATAAATCCCTTTGCAAAAAAAAAAGACAAAAATAAATAAAAAAAATTTCCTTCCATATGATTAGATTCATTTTAATTAAAAATTCATTATTTTATAATTTAATATTAAGTTTATTATTAAAAATTGAGTTATGATTTTTTTTTGTCGAACTGTATGGTTTTTATCCGAAGTTATTTAATTAGTGGGGTTTAAGTTCGGTTTTCAATTTAATCTTTCGATCAAATTATTTTTTTATTTAAAAAATAAATTCTAAGTCATGTAAATATTAAACATTCAAAGAAAAAGTTTGGATCTACGAAAGGTTAAACTGACAGCTGTTTCGAGACTACCACAGTCTTCTCATCAGAACCCTTTACCTACACTACCAGCGACGGCAGCAACAATACCCTAGCGAAAATCCTAATAATTTTAGTAAGCTCAATTAACAGACTTTGTCGCCACCTCGCGGCGAGTGGTACCTATTATTAATGAATTTTTTCTAAATGTTCCGAACTTCACTAACTGTCTTTTCTTAGCATGTTTAAGTATTTTAAACTTTTTTCATTTCAGTCTTACCAGCATGGAATATCATCGATATTTCCAATACTGGGATTTTTTAATGTTTATTGTGCCTGTTTTTTTTTTGGAACACCTTCATGTTTTAGCTAAGTGCCTTTAGAGTTTTAATAATAGAGTTATGAATTTTTTTGTCGAACTATGTGGTTTTTATCCCAAGTTATTTAATTAGTTTGACTTAAGTTCGTTTTTCATTTTAATCTTTCGATCAAACCACTTTTTTTATTTAAGAAAGAAATTCTAAAGCTTGTAAATATTGAACATTCAAAGAAAAATTTTGGATGTACGGAAGGTTGAACTGACGACACCACTTTTTAAAACAACATGTGTTTGTATATGAAAACTAAGTTTTATCGCTTAAACTTATAAATCAACAATAGCTGAGTGGGTGAAGTTCTTGTCGTCATATCTGAACGAGCACAGGTTCGTATCCAAGCTGCGTCAAAATAATAAAAAATAAAATAAATTAAATTAAATTGAAAAAGTATAAATAAAACATAAAGTGGAATTTTTTTTTTCAATTTTAATTTGTTTATTTGTCTACTAATTATTTTTTAGCTTCAAGTAAGCCAAATAATAACTAGTTAATTGCTGTGAATATGTAAGTATATTTGTAAGCGATACCCTTATATTTTGGACTTGTCAAAAAAAAATAAGTAGTTATCGAGTCAAATTGTAAGTAGTTACGACTTAAATCCTCATATATTTTTTTGCCTAGCAGTAAGCAAAGTTTTTGTAGGGTGGTTAATTACCTCGTCAAAAATGCCAATATTTGTGGATAATTATGCTGGTAAATCAATTATACGAATACGCTTAACTACCTCATTGAGGCAATTAAAAGATTACGCTTAGCTACCTCATTGATGTAGTTAAACGAATAAGTTTAAATACCTCAGTGAGGTGTTGCAGTGTTGGTGTCAAATAGTACTGAGGCAATTAAATGATTAAAATTTAGGGGACTTTTTATTTTGGGGTTTAATTTTAAAGGCAAATTCCCAAATTGGGTAATTAAGCGTATGGCAATTATATGTGGACTTTTGTTTGAAAAATGGAGGAAAAAACGGGGATTCAAAGCTGAAGGTAAATAAGCGTGAGAGGCATTTAAGCGTGGGGTAATTAACCGTGGAATACTGTTATATGCTTCATTGAGTTTTATGCACAATTGTTAACAGAATAGAATATAGTTTTTAGCTTGACAAATAGCCTTTTGTCTTGAATCTTGACAACCCTTAAAAAAAACTTGATAATCAAGCCAAATCAAGCCCGTCTGACTAGGGTAATTCGGGCTATTTGAGGGTTATTTAAGTGTTCACTTTATTTAGTAGTATGATCAATATTTGCCAAAATATTGCTACTGTTCATACTTTTTTTTGTTTATTTAAATTTCTTGGTATCAAAAAAAATATCAAGTAACATAAAACTGTAAAATATGTCAAAGGAAAGAAAATATTTCCAAAAATACAAAAAATAGGTGATATAGGTGATTATTTGCTATAAATTTTATTATAAGAAAGTTTTATTTGTGGCGGGCTAAGCATGTCTATATGCGTGCGTTTCATTGGTGCTTTATCAAATCAATAGTAGACGTCAACCATACTATTGAAAAGTTTCACACCTCTTATCTTATGTATAGACTTTAAAAAATCATTTGAGAATTTATAAAAGTTTTTTTGAATATCACAATAGAATTAGCGTAATAGGCAAACAAACAATTTATATTTGATATGAATCTATTTAATTTTTCAACAAAGAAAACTTTTTTAAACTAAAATTGGGAGAGTTCCTTAGTAATAAATTCAATAAAAAAAATTTAAACAAACTTAGCTTGTATACTTATACCATGGTTAAAAGTTTCTTGAAAAGACAGGTAAAAGTATCTAGTATTTGTGTATTGAGTACTCAATATCGGTCGTATTTTGAGTACTCGATACTTAAAAGTAGTAAATTGTATATACACTCTAAAACACTTTTGTTGAAAATTAGGTCGATAATAGTCGGCAACACATTACAGATTATTACCGACCTAAAATTACACACGCATTATTTTTGAACAAAATGTTTTTACTAAAAAAACGTTTGATTGCATGCAGGTTCGAACCGCAACCTCCTGACTGATAGTCTGACATGTCTACCATTCAGCCATAGCCGTATTATAATTTATGTTACATTTTTTCCACTTGGACTAAATATTTTTAATTTGAAAGATTTTTTCTTTAATAAAATAACTACAAAATCGATGTAATTTTAGACAAGGAGAAATTTTCAACACAAATTTAGACAATATATGATCGTAAATTTGAAGTAATATTTTACAGTGTATGTACGTTGAATGAAATAAAATGGTAGTTATGTAAAATATATAAAAAAATATTGTACGACATATTTTTTTTGTTCTTTTATTTTGCCTCAGCGCAAGCTTGGGGGGTATTTTTTCGATTTGGGGATATTTTAAAAAATTTACTTGGCAACAATGTTCCAGAAGTCCCTAATGGGTTGAATTAGTGATTTCTTATTGTCGGATTGTCTTCCGCTTTCATAAACCTGGCGGGAAAGCCAACCCCAAACATTTTCAATTATGTTTAGATCGGGAGAATACGGTGGCCTATTAAGAAGATAAACATTTTTGGTTGAAATAAATTTATATACAACTCTGGCATTGTTGCAGAATCCATGGAACCGATCCGAAAATGTCATTAACTTTAGGAAAAGCTGATTGTAACAAAGTCTTGTAAGTTTCTCTAGTAAATTTTGCACTTTGAAATTCTAAATCGATTGTGCCGTAATAGTACAGAACACTCCAGATCATAACTCCACCCTCTCTTCTGTGATAGCGATTTAAAAATAGCTCCTGTTTTTCGTATCATGAAAATAATAGTTGTAGCCATCTGGGCCATCCAAATTAAATTTATTTCCGTCACTAAAAACCAGAGTATGCCAATCTTTAACATGATCTCTTACTCTCATGTCATATACTTTCGAGCAAATTATAGTCGGTTTTCTTTGCGTACTTTATTCAGCGATCGTTTTTCTTTAGTTTTTTTAATTTCCCGTAATCACAGCTTGCAATGGCTCTTTTTACCCCGCCGAGATAGTCCAATTTTAATTATTTCCATAGTTTTCAATCTTTTGAGTATCCCAGCAGTTTCCCAGTTTTGTGACTTCGCCAAAATTTCCCGCGCAATACACCGACAGGAATATCGTTGCGAACGATAAACATCGATTTTGGCTTTCGCTATGTATAAAATACTCTTTTTGCTTATTTTTAACATCCGACCAAACAAGAGCGGTGTTATAAGTTTTGTAGTGTGTATGTGTGTGTCTGTGTATCTGTAAGTCTATGGATCTGTGTGTCTGTCTGTTCCCTCGTAGAGCCTATACGGGGCCAATTACTACTTCTTTGAAATTATCTATACGATTTTGATTAAATTCAAAGCCTAAGTAGATCTGAATGAAGTCCCAATGATTCTGCCTGAAACAGTTAATAATAACGTTATCTATGAATATGTAAAATAATTTGCATAACCTTTTGTTCCAATCGTTTGTAAGGAAGTAGCGATATTAATAAATTTGAGCACAATTAAAAGCTTTAATTGCTTTAATTCGTTTTACATTTCCTAAAACTGAAAAATTGCAAGATATACATACTATTTATAAATAAGTCCTTTGTGAGAGTGCACCCGTTTTCGCAAATCAGTGCATTAATTGGTGCCATAATATGTGCTCTTTATGAGTAGCAAACACCCCAAGTGTCCGGAAAATGCAACTTAATTTTATGCTTTGTTGGACACATTTTTCGTTCCCTCTCACTTAAATTAATGTATTTTTAGGTTTATTTGTGTGGAAAGTATTTACACTTTTGGGATTTTCTTAATTTAACAAGACTAAATACAACATAAGGCCAAAGCACTAGCAAACTGTAAAACTATTTATGGTATAATGAGATTTTGCTTTTTTATGTTCATCGTTTTCAAAAGTATACCTCAAACTGTTTCATGTCTAGACTTAAACGGCAGAAAAGTTGGTAAGCAAAAATTGCTAAAGAAAAAAAAAATTTACTATGAGACCTTTACCATGTTTGTATTAAGTTTGCGTATTAAATTATTTGAAATATATCAGAATTTAATTTAAAAATATGCACGCGGTATAAGAAGGCTTATGAACAGAATAGAGTGTAAGTATAAAAATCAAAAACAAAAAAAGTTTATCTTAAGTAAAACGAAAAAAAAAATCTGAAAAATGGGAATGAAGAAAAATAAACCAATGGCAGCACTGGGAAAGTGTAGTTTATTATCAACTTAAGTGACTCAATTCTCGTATTCAATTTTCTCGAAAAAGTTGTATATGTAAGAATTGAAATAACATCCAACAGAGCCACCTGACAAGTGGTGATAAGCAAAATATACGAGCGCACTGACGATGGAAGTGTTGCGGCTTCCTTAAGAGGATATACTCTATTTTAAGCATGCCCAATTGTTTCTGAATTAAACGTTGCGAACCTTATCCTAATAATTAATTTGGATTCTACTTATAAATAGTTTTTATATTATTATTTACACTCAAATCCCTCGATACACCTCTGAGAAAATCACGTTTACTAGGTTTGGAAACAGCGTCAACAAAAAATATTTGGAATTTAATTGAAAATCTTAAGAAATTTTACTTTTATTACTAAAGGTTACACCGCGTGACAGCTTTTTTTTGCAGAAACTCCACTATATATTCATTAATTTAGAAACAAAAACAAAACCATAGTCAAACTGCGTACTTGGTTTTTAATTTCCTAATCTTTTACCCTTTTTGAAGGACTTAACATTTTTCAAAAATGCTTATTTTAAATAATTTTTTTAATATTAGTAATCAATATTTCTTAGCAAATATTTTACCAAATAAAAGGGAAGACTCTTTGGAATTTTATAAAAATTTTTACTTCTGTTCCCCTAAACAAAAATATAAAAAAATTTCCTTTTAAAAATAAATCCTTCCATATCATTAAATGTTTTGAAATATTTCGGGCTTTTAACTATTAAGATTCACAGCATTAGACTTAATGTCCAAATTAGTTTTTGGGAAACCCTTTCATTTTTAGCTTTGTTTCATTTGAAGAATGGTTTGTTGTAGTCAAAAGTTCAAGTGTTAATTAATTCTGTTTTTAGTATTTCTGATGCAGTTTTTGAAGGTTTTTTTGTTGTAGTTAAAAGTTTAAGTGCTAATTAATTTTATTTTTAATATTTCGGATGTAGTTCCCATAGTTACATCTATCATGTGAAAACTTCAATTCTTTACTTGTTGCGGTTCACGAGATAGAAGGCCACGGCAGACGGGCATCGTAACGAAAGCAATATGATTCTCTTGTCACGCTTTGGGTACGGAACCCTAAAAATTATATTGAAGAAAATTAAATTTTTGAGAATGACGTTTCTTAATTTTAATTATAGGAAATGAGTAGCTGAACTTGTTTTCTTCTGTAGAGAGATTGTATACATAGCACGCTTATCAAGTCAATTTTATCGCATTATCAAAGCAAACATAAAATGACATTTTTATTTTAGCACCAATAACAAAAATCACATCAACACACCAAGATACCTTGCTCAAAATACATCATTGGCATGGATGGCATCATGTAAGAATTTAAGATTTATTAGGCTAAAAAATTTTGCAACAAAATAGCCGCCATGACTTGAAAAACAAAATAAAAAGCAAAAATGTAGAAAAAATGTGTAAAGAAATATTAACCAGGCCCTTAATCAAGGAATATATATATTATACGAGGGCAAGTAAATAAGTTCTTTAGAAATTATGTTTTGTTGAATTTTTAATATTAAAGAGTTTTTAGCAACCCATTGGTAAATGAAACGAAGTACTTAGATAATAATCAATGATGCCAGGATGACGTTCGAAGCGAGCAATATAAGTACTTAAAGTACAATGTACGTTTAATCGAATATGCCATTTACTAATAATAGCTCTGATTATTTTGCATAATCTATGTGAGAATTTTGTTGTATTTCATAGAATTTATCCCTTATATGTACAAAGTAAAAAATGATGGCCTAGTTTTGGGCTATATTTCAACAGCAAGCTCGCTTGCACTTTCACTTATTATGAAAACGCACAGTTGCGATACGTACTGACATCGTAGCTTACTTTTTAAGGTAGAGCGCACCGTCTAAATAGCCTATGATACGCCTATGTTAAATATAACTGGGAAAGTACCAGTAAAAATGCATGCGATGTCCATGTTCTGCATTAGAGGGCTGCACGAATATACTCTCAAGTACTCGTATGTATGTTTGTGTGTGTATGCATGCATGTTTTTTCTGTATATGTATGTATATATGTATGTTTATAAGTATATTTGGTCGTGGCTATGTATGTACACACATACACATGCATGTGTACATAAGAATATAAATAAGAACATACATCTATGTGCACACGAAATTTATACGAGTACATTCTACGAATACATTTGAGTACACTTTGCAGACCTCTATTCTGCATTATCAAGGTCCCAGCAAAAACTTTGCTTACTGGTAGTCAAAAAAGTATATGAGGATTTAAATCGTAACTACTTACAATTTGACTCTATAGCTACTTATTTTTTTTTGAGAAGTCCAAAAAATAAGGGGTACCCCTTAAAAGTGTATTTACATTGGCATAACAATTAACTAGTTATTATTTGGCTCACTTGAAGCTAAAAAATAAGTAGTCAAAGAAACAAATTAACATTAAAAAAAAAATTTTTATACACATTGGTGGAGTTCACGCAACATTCGGTAACTGTTTACTCGTTAAATTGGTACAATTTCCCATATATATTGCTGTCAACAATTTTTTTAAATAAATTTTACAGCAATAAAATAATTATGTTTTATTTATATTTTTTCAATTTTATTTTATTTTTTTATTTTTTGACCCAGAGCGATAAAAACCTGTGCTCGTTCAGATATGAAGACAAACACTTTACCTACTCAGCTAATGTTGACGTATAAGTTTAAGCGACAAAATTAGTTGTCATATACAAACACATGTTTACTTAAAAAGTGGCTGTCTGCTTATTTTATTAATACATATCAACTAATTGTAACTACTTTCAGATAATGATAAAAATACGTACTAATTTTATTAAAAACTAAGTAGTAGTTCTAATTTAAAGCATAGTAATAAGATAAATAAGTACCACTCATTGCTTTTCAGCCCATCAATAAAGTACTACCGATTACAAAAATGACAAAAGTTTTTGCTGGGATATTTTGAAAATGGTTGTTGACGCCGAATCTCATGGCGAACATTGATGCTCATTCATATGTTCGAGCATCGATGTCAGAACATGGACTAAATATGGACACGAGCGGTCTACATTAGCCATATGCGATGTCCGACATGATGTTCATACCAAATTCATGGCTAATGTAGACCCCCAGTAATGAATATTTTATGTGCTATTTTCAGTGTTCTCTTGATTACTCTTGAATACAACACGGGTACTCTTCAGTAGTAAAGAGAACATTAAACATGGCACATAGCCAAATACTGGTCTGATTATAATTAAAATAAGAAGTGGGCGCTAAGGCGGTCAAAATTCTCTAGAAATATAGCAAGAGGTCAATCGATTACACAGGGGAAAAATAAACGTTTTGGTTTGGTGCAGCGAAAACTATAATTGAAAAAACATAATTTCAAAAGTACCTTAAATTGTCTGTGTCAGCTCTGATTTTTAAAATATCGCGGTTTTTGTTTTTAGTCATTCAATATCGTTTTTGCTTTATCGCTTAATTTTTCCAAACTTGACTTTAAAATTCAATAAGACTTTATAGATTATTAATCTATACGAAACGATCTTTCTTGTAAACATATTTTTGTTGATGTACGTTCCAGGATCTTTTATCCTTCTAAATTTTACATTTGATTAAAATTTTCAAATATTTTTACCAAGCCCTAACATAATACTTCAATAAACACATTTTTATGAAAAAATTTGGAACATATTTCAAATGTCCTGCAATAATAATAAGACAAGACAATATTAAACACTAAATGTCCTTAAGAATTCCCCAAAGACTAATGCTAAAAGCAACATCATTATTATACTCAAATGAAAGATATTTTTAAGTAGATTTGTAATTTACTAAAAAACATTCGAAAGAAAGATATTTGCTCAAAAAAATGGGGTATATCACGTTAATATTAAATTTGCGATATTTGAAGAACTGCAAATGAAGGAATCTTTGTTTTCTGTATTTGGCCTCAGAATACCAATGAATATTAAAAAATAAGAAGTAATTATTACTTTAAAAAAACATATTTACCCATTTGTATCTTTAGGGTGTAAAAAATAAACTGAAATTTAGAGCTAATCTGTAAATAGTTCGCTACATTTTGAACTAATATATTATTTTAATTAAAAACTTTTTTCCCCTTAATGCCTTGTGCATCGTGTGTAATTTTTTTTTTTAGCAATTTTTGTGGTATATAAGTTTATCAAGGTTAAAACTAAACTAGCTAAATTTCAATATCCTTCGAAGATCAGGGAGATATCTCAAAACAACCAACGGAATTATTATACTCAAGAGAAACTGTAACGATTGCTCGATCTGTTAACTACTATTACTGGAACAGGGCTACCTATTAATCTCGGCTGTACTGTCGTATTTTGCTTCAATCAGTTAATAACTCCATCAGGTTACATTCGAATTAGTTACAGAAATTTTACTTACTTTAGGCAGCTATTTACAAACACATGATTATTATGGACAGAAGAAGGAAGTGCTTGATGAACAAAGTATAGCTGAAGATACCAAGCGCTACACTCACGCTAATACCACCCACCATGCTGACTAAAGTGTCGATATTCATTGTCAGCCCATATAACAAAAATAATAAATTAATAACGTCCCTTTTCACAATGTACGATTAACAGTTAACGTGAACTTTAACAACAAGTTTAGTATGCCGAACTTGCCGTTAAAGTCGTCGTTAACTTTTAATCATACATTGTGAAAAGAGCTGTAAGTCTTCCTTTTATTCTAACTTTACCTTTCGCGATATTGAATTAATTATAAACAATCCATGTTAGGAAACATAAAAGAAGGTATTTATTTATTTATCGTACTTTTAATAACATTTAAAATGATTTGAATATATAAAAAATATAATTGACAATATTTTATATCATGTAGTGGAACAGATCCCTAATTAACCCTTTTAAATATATGAATCATTCTATCATTTTAATGATATTAAAGTAAAAATAATGTCGTAAAAAATGGTTTTGTTTTATAGATCTTGTAATAGTGGAATTAAATTTAATAGTGTTCGTACATTTTTCTACTGTAAGTTTATTATTAACGTAACATGAATATGTACAAAAATTTTTTTATAATCTATTAAAAATTATAAGTGCAAATATAGCAACCTTAACTTTTGGTAAAACTGAAACATATTCATATTACGTCTAAGTGCAATATTTCAAATCAATTTGCCACACTCACAATATTATAACAGTAACGAAATGTATTTTAAAATTCTAAGCAATCTTATTTTTAACTGATTCTAACATTCAATAAAAAAACTAAGTACACGTTAATAAGGATTTTCGGTTGCTTTTAATATTGTCCATTGTTTATGGTCTAAGTACCAAAAAAGTACATGCATAGAAATAGCATACACACAATACTCAAAATATTCTGTACGCAAAATTAACTGAAATTGCAATTGAAAATATATAAATAGACATTTAAAATCAGTGGTGTAGTGGTTAGTACGTTAGACTATTAAACGAGACGTCACATGTTCAATTTCAGCCAAAACCATGCGTATGTTTTTTTTATTTGTAATGTTAAATGCATAAAATTGAGTAAGCTTATGTTGTCTTCATGCTGCTATTTATATACTATGATGCTTGGATGCGTTGGATTTCAAACCTGAATGAGTTTTGTTCGATTCCCAGTAGAAGTCAACATAACAAAGAGTGAGTAATAATAAAGGAATTCACAAGGTAGTCCTAAATGTTCTAACTGTTGTAGGTACTAACGTTATACAATAGTTGTATGTTTGTTGTGGATATTCTCAATAAAAAATATAATATGACACTACAACTTATTTAGATATGTTATTATGGTGTGCTATGTGTTCAGCTGAATAATTTTCGCATAAAACCGTCTCTATTTTAAATTTGAATTTTTGTATTTTTATTGCATGTACATAAATATTTATTATTTGATATTTTGATGTTTAATTTTTGAAGTTTTTTGTCTTTAATATTTGATTATATGACGGGTTATTCAAATATGTCCTATTTGAAATGTTGTACTATGTTAGTACCTATGACACCTTGTACACCTTGTGAATTCCTTTAATATAAATTTAATAAAATAGTAATTAAAAGATAAAGATACGAAATATAAGCTTCTAACATTTAAAAATAAAGCAAAAATCAATTATTTTTACGGAACTTGGGGTTGATTATTTAACAGTAAAAATAGCGGAAACAATGGTATCTCTTTTATTTTTACGAAAGCTGCTATTAGTTCTTTGGATAAGGAATCATTCATTTTTTATGGTTTTAATTCTGTTAACTTTTTAACATTTAAAGTTGAATAAACTTTTTGTTAAACTTAAATGAAAAACAAGTAGACCGGTTTTTAAATGAGTTTTAATTCATTTTATATTGCAATTTCACTTAATTTTAAGTACAGAATATTTTGAGTGTAGAGGACATTTTTATCAACGATTACTTAAGGAAATTTCGACATTTGTCATGCACGATATTTGTCGATTACAGTTTCTTCTATGATAATCTAACAAAAACCGCACCCAAAGAATGGGTAAAAGAAAAACTACTGAACTATTAATGCCAACTAGTTAATAGATATTGTCCGCAAGCTAGTCTTGCAACGTTCAATTTAAAATTTTTAAAATTTCGTTACAACAAAAAAAACTACTCTTCGTATACCAGCAAATGAACTTCTTGTGGATATTGTCGCTCAGTCAGTCACCAGCTTGAACAATTTGATATATTCCTGCTTGCTAAACTTGAGCGAAATTGAGCTGATGAAAAGTTCTGTTACCATTTTTATTAAAACCTCTTGTATTAAATACTCTGAGCGACAAACTCCTCAAATTGTTATTGTACAATACGCGTAAAAAGAAACAAACGAAATAGCCCACTAAACCTGAGATTCGAAATAAAAGAAGGTTCGCTAAAACGAAGAATTTTCGAAACAAATTTGTTCGATAAATGCTCGTGAATCTAAAAAAAAAATCTAATGTTCGCAAATGCGAGCTTTTGTCGATAATGTTGCGACAATAAGCTCAATTGCCAAATTTCATAAAATGTGAATGATCGCAGCATCGAAATATGTCTCGATAAGAAGCGCAATTGCCAAGTTTCATAAAATGTGAATGTTCGCAGCACTGAACTATTTTCGATAATTTATCGAATGTGTAATTTACATTCATGTGTGCAATAATTGAATAGAAAAAAATTTGCCACGATAGCCTAGTGGATGTGTGCTAATCTGTTAGCCTGGCGGTACAGTGTTCGAATCTGATTGACTGCAGCCTAAGTTACAATTTAAAGTAAATAAATATTCCATTTACATTAAAAAAGATAGATTAAAAAAATAAAGATAACAATCTTGAAAAATTACTTTTTCCTGCTTTTTGTGGTATCGATATTTCTTCGATATTGGTTCGCTATTGATTTGTCAGCGAAACATCGAAATCGAAAGATTTGCTGCCACAAACTGAGAGACGAGTGGGCTCTAGCAGCTTTTTCTCTTTCCGACTTCGATAGCCGTTCTCGAGTGTTTTGTCCGAGAAATGTGTACGCAACATTCGATTGCGATATTATTTTCAAATGTTTTGGTTTGCTGGGAGTGTAATGGGGACATTTCTGAGGATGTAGTCATAACATGATCATTAATGAAAAGATGGGTGACACTATTGTTGTCATACATGAACTTACCAGCCATTTGCTCGAAAATGTTCTTACTGATCTCTTTGAGCTGTCACCAACAGGTCATCGACGCTTTAACATTGTCACGCATCGGTCTTGCAAGATGTCTGAAAAACATGACCAACTGAGCATGGCATGGAGGGTGTGTGTGTGTGAAAGTCTGTATGTGTGATTGTTTTAGAGCTGCAAAACAATCGATGGTACTATCGATAATATCGATAGATTTATTTTTAATGGACTATCGATGTTTTTCTCCACTATCGATACTATCGAAAAAATTTAATGCATAAATACTGAAAGCTGTCGATATATAATTATTAACAAAAATTATTCGGTACTGCTTCAGTTACTGTATATAACATTCGAGTCCAAAAGCGATCCCATTATGTCCAAATTTACAGTCTTTAGGAAGTTAACTACAATAGCCTTTGCCAATGATATATTATTACTAGCTTATGTTTCGCATTACTTGAACTCTCATTTACCGCTAGTTTTTGTTATTGGACATGATAATTAGTGGTGTAGGTAAACAAAAGTTGTAAATGAAATAGCATTGTCTAAACTATTGTAGTTAGAAGTTTGTAGTGTGTATCTGTGTGTCTGCCTGCACCATCGTAGAGCACAAACGGCTAGACCGATTTATTTGACAGGCAAGTTTATCGAGAGAGTTCTTAGCTATGATCAAAGAAAATCGGTTCAGCCGCTTAGAAGTTATCATCTCTTTTTCTGTTTGTGTGTCTGTGGCATCGCAGCTCTCTAGCTTGATCGATTTTAATTTTTTATTAGTGTGGCGTGATCTTAAATCTTCAACGCTACGTTTGAAGAAAATAGGTCCAACCATTTTTTGGGGGGTTCTTGAAAATTTTAATTTAGTGTTATTATATAAAGAATATATCGTTACCTTAATATAGAAACGCCCCAACTCATTATTTTTTTTAATGTCTATTTTTCCCTTTTTCGTTAGATGAATCTTTAATCTATCGAAATATGCAAAAAATTCGATTTGGAAAAAAAATAATGAGTCAAGGCGTTTCTATATAATGGTAACGATGGAAAACATTGTACGAGATAATAGATTCTTAATAATAAGTAAATTCCCATATAGGGTTGAAACTCTAGCATTCTTGCAAAAATTCTAACGAACTATCGAAACTATCGAGTGGGACGACTATCGATAGTTTTGCAGCTCTAGAGTGTTTGTGTGAAAGTCTTTATGTGTGGGTGTTAGAGTGTGTTATAGGAATGGTATTTTATGTGTTCAAGTATAACTATGCGTGAATTTGTTCTATTGAAAAGCAGTAAATATAGTTCAGTTGACCGACCATCCGTTGTCATTATGATTAGCTACAATGCTAAATAAAAACGTTAACAAATATCACTGGCTAACGAAAATAAATCACAACGGTCTCCGATGTTGAGTTCTACAAGTTGGGTCACGAAGACTCTGCAGGCCTTAGTTACGTTATTGTTAGAATCAAATATGTGTACCCTATGTCCACTGATTAAAAATTTTGTGAGTATGTTACGCTGTGAACCTTCCCCATGATATCGTATAGCAAGGATTGGAAGGATTTCCAACCACTCACAAACTCGCCGAAGATATAAATATTGAGCTATTTATATCTTCGGCGAGTAGGCCAGTCGGACTCTTCTTACAAACAATCAGCTGCAGCTCACGTACAACTCCACACAGAAAAAAATAAATTTCGTTTTTGATAACAAAAATCCCGGTATTCAATAATTTTTTTTTTCAAATTTCCTGTGATAAAGAATTCCCCTATATTGATAACAAAATTATTTCAAAATAAAAATATATATATAAATTTAAAAAAATGTTGACATGGCTGGAATACGAACCCGGGCTTTCCGGACGTAAAGCATACACTCTATAGCTGAGCCATATCCCATTTATTTTTTTATGGGATACAACTTGTTTTAAGTACTTATGTATAAAAAGAAAAGAAATAACCGGCATGGAAAAAAAATACTTACAACGAAATATTTTATTATGTTAAAGATAAATTTTATTGAAACTCATATTTTTTTTAATAACATGGTTTTATTGAATATAATTCTTGTCTATTTTTTTCTGTGCAGGACAAGAAATATAATTGTACGCAGAAAAATTTCACAACTCTATAGACTCTTTTCTTCCAAAACTCACGGTTAATTAAATGTTACACAAAACAAAACAATTTTAAAATTATGACCGTTCAGTAAAACATTTTTTCTGAATTGAAATAATTTTGCTATCCAGTTTTTATATAAAAAAATATAAGTATATGGATTGAAAATCCAGTTCCAAAAGCATAAATCTGAAATGGAAATAGTATAAGAACTCGTACATAATCACAAAACATATATTTGCCTACACTAGTTTCTTGCCAAAATTTCTCATTTTAAGCTGTAGCACTTGAAATTTAAATGAAAAACTCAAAAAATGGGATATATAGAATATGAACTAAAAACCGCGATACTTCAAAAACGCGAGCTTACTAGAAAAAAAATTTTTACTATGTTAATGCGGTGGTCAAATTTCGGGCAGATTAATTTTGCTAATAAAAAAAATAGATAATCAAATATTAGTTAGATGCAATTTATGCCATACCCAGCAAAAATAAATTTGGTACAAGGATGCACTAAGATTAAATAGAAGGGCTTCGGAGATGCGCAAAAGCACATAGTGCATCCCCTCTGCCTTACGAGGTTGCAATAACGTAAGCGAATGAAGAAATTTAACGTACACACGAGAAAGGAGGTCGGCTATTTATGTTTTTTTCATGTTTTTAAGCCCGAAGTTTTTTTCTTTCAACTCAAACTTTTTTATAGTGCGTCCTCTCCCGCTTACGTGGATACAAATATGGATGCGAATGTTATTTTTACTTCGTAGTTTGATTTTTTATTCTTCCATTGAATTGTGTATGACAATAAATGTGCCTCGGTAGCTTAGTGGTTAATGTTCTTCCCTACCATGCGGAGATCGTGGGATCGATTCCTGATTCAATACGCGAGCAAAAAGTATTTAATAAAAGTAAATTGTAGTGTAATATAGTTTTTAATTGTGTTTAATACATAAATAATACATAAATAAATATAAAATAAATAAATATAAAAACAACAGAAAATAGTTTAAAATAAAAAATTTATCCAAGTGTTGGTGAAATTGTGATATAAAGAGCAAAATGTTGTTTAATTTTATACATATAAAAGACATGAGGTTAATGCATCTAAGATGCGCAAAAAGAAGCTCATGCATCCAGACCTATCAAGTGGGACATCCCATACAAAAATCATGTAACACGGAAACAGGTTGGTAAGGGATAGTACCGAAATCTCTCCCTTACAAACCTGCTTCCGGTAGACGGATATTTTTGCTGGGTATCTGCGCCGGCTCTTAAGACTACACAGAAAAAAATAGGCAAAAATTATGTTCAATAATACCATGTTATTGAAAAAAATATGAATTTCAATAACATTTGACATTTTTCCCATGCCGGTTATTTCTTTTCATTTCATATATACATAAGTGCTTAAGACACAGACACTTCATATTTTTTATTTATTGTTTTTTGTTTTGAAATAATTTTGTTATCAATATAGCGGAATTTTTTATCCCAAGAAATTAAAAAAAAATAAAAAAAATATTGAATACCGGCATTTTTGCTATCAATAATGAAACTTGTTTTTTTCTGTGTATCTACAATTGGGTAGATGAATTTAAATTGAGTCATACTTTGGTAAATGATGAACTGGTTTCGGTGCAGTGCAATAAAGACATGTGCAATAAGGCCATATGGCCTTATTTCTTGATGAATTGAGAAATAACGCCATATATGCTACAAATGTTATTGAGTAATAAGGTCATAATAAAAAAATTAGCAATTGGAAAATAAAGCCTTATATTTTTTTTTCATAAAATTCTAATTTTTCTTCATTCTCTTTGCTTTTTATATACATACATACATACATATGTTTGTTATTCCAAGGTAGATTTATTTAATTATTTAAATTCTTGAGGAAGAATTTTATCCTTTTGGTATATCGAAAAGCAGCTTCGCTGAGCAAAGATTTCTGCATAGCGGGCCTTCGGCCGGGCTTAATAGGTTTTTCCTCTCGGTATATCGAAAAGCGGCTTTACTAAGTAAAGTTTTCTCCATAGTTTAAAGATTTTTTCCTCTCAGTATATCGAAAAGCAGTTTCGGTTTCTAAATCTTTTTGCATAACCTGCCTTTGGCCGGGTTTAAAGATTTCCGGGAGAAAATCCCTTAAGCGCGGCCAAAGGCTGGCTATATGGAAAGCTTTCCTCAGTGAAGCCGCCTCTCGATAAATTGAATAGAGATAATCCTTAAGACCGGCGAAAAGCCGGTTATTCCCAAAAATTTAATCAGCGAAGCCGTTTTTCTGTATACCGAAAGGAAAAACTGTTGAGTCCGGCCAAAGGCCGGCTATGCAGAAATATTTACTTAGAAAAGCCGCTTTTCGATATACCAACCCAGTAAAAAAAGAAGTCATGAAAATGTAGAGTTTGCGATCCGGAAGTAGTGCAAATTTGGATCATTTCTAATTAATTTTACATAGGGTTGTCATTGCAAGAAGTTCTCTTTTTCCTTTTTGGTGTTCTATATTAATATTTTTCTTTAGGACAAAGAGTACAAAGTCACAAATTTTCCCAACTTGTTTCTTTTTATACGAATTTAAATGCACAATGGCGTTTTTATGTAAATTTCAGTAAATAACTGTTAATTCTTAGACGAAAATTAGTTCATAAATTTCTTTAAAAAAATCGAATTTTTAAAAAGTATGGTGGGTATTTTTTAACACTATAAAGGAATTAAAAATTTTTGTTTGGCTAAACTAAATTTTGACTTAGGTTAGGTTAGGTTGTACAGGTTGCCAGTTTTAAAGATTTAAAAACCAGCCCACTTGGGTCCCTATAGGTCCCGTTACGTTACCTGAAGCGGGAACGTAAAAAATAAGTAGAAACCCCTTACTACGTTTCCCTATTCGGATCAGTGTTCAACACACCCGACGATCGAATGAAAGAGTTTATCCGTCTGCTCTACATTTTCTTCCTCCTCCTCATTATGACAGCTTCTACAGAAATCATTATACGGTAGATTCAATCTCCTAGCGTGCGCACCAATAAAACAGTGCCCCGTAATTACCGCCACAAGTGTGCGTATTTGCCCCCGAGGGATCCTCTCCAGGATTGCAGATCTACTACAATTATATTGGGGCCATATTAACCTCGAAATCGAGCAGGTGACCTCGTTTGACCATCTGGTATGCGCGATCCCAAAAAGTTCCTGCTGAATATGAGATTTGCAGCAGTTTAGCGGTACGCCTACCATATGGTCCGTGTCTCGAGTGTGCATTGTCTGACCATGAGATCAGCTGGCAGCCAATGCAACATTGTTAAGAGAGCGTTTGATGGAGTGGTGCGTGGAGCGCCTGTAATCATCAAAGCTGATGTACGCAGGATCCTTTCTGTGATCCGACAATAGGTGATCTTGTCTAATGCAGTCCAATATACTAGCGCGCCATATGTGAGTATGGGCTTTATACGATGCTGAAGATTTATTTTAAATTCTTTGGATTTATTACCCAGTTCCTCCCAATGGCCCTTCTACATGTATATATGGCCACCGAGGCCTTTTTTTGCCCTTGACTGGACATTACGGTGCCATGACATATTCGAGTCCAGATATATACCCAGGTACTTCGCACTGTCAGACAGCCTAAGTTCAATTCCGTTTAGAATCGGAAGTGGAAAGGATGGTATCTTGTATCTTTTTGTGAAGAGTACGAGATCCGTTTTCTGAGGGTTAACACTGAGACCACTTTCGGTAGTCCACCTGCTGATAGTTCTCAGTCTCTGTGAGAGGGTATCCGGGTATTTTCCAGTAACTGCCACAGCTATATCGTCGGCATACGCCACGGTTTTAAGCAGCTTGGAATCAAGTTCCATAAGCAGCGAGTTTAAGGCAGATTCCACAGAAGAGGGGACAGAACCCCTCCCTGCGGAATACCTCGGATTCCTACCTTGCAGATTTTAGCCCGCCCCAGAGTGGATACAATAACCCTATATTTTAGTACATTCCAGACTAGGCTTATTATCGACTGATGAATATTCAGTCTACGTAGAGCCATTATAATGGTCTCTGGTTTCACATTGTTGAAAGCACCTTCAATGTCTAGGAAGGCCACCTATGGATATTCCTTCTGCTCCATTGATTTCTAGCCATTATAATGGTATCTGGTTTCACATTGTTGAAAGCACCTTCAATGTCTAGGAAGGCCACCGATGCATATTCCTTCTGCTCCATTGATTTCTCGACGAAGCCAACGAGCGAGTGGAGCCCAGTCTCAACCGATTTGCCTTTGGTGTAGGCGTGCTGAGAGGCAGGTTCGGATTTATCTCCATTCTGAGATGGAGATCGACGATCCGTTCCATGGTTTTGAGAAGAAAGGACGACAGACTAATAGGTCTGAAATCTTTCGGCGAGGTGTGAGAAGTTTTACTCCCCTTGGGGATGAATACTTCCGAATACCTAGTCCATGAAGCTGGTATATACGACAGCCGAAAGCAGGCTGTGTATATCCTTATTAGCCATGGCGCAATTATTTCCACATTTTGCTGTAGATCGGATGGTATAATGCCGTCCGGACCCGTTGATTTGAACGGGCCAAAGCTATTTATCGCCCACATAAGCCTTTTCTTGACTTGATTTTCTGCTAATTATATGCATTTTTGAATATCGATTCTTTGGAAGCAATGTAGTTCTTCAAAAAGGACTTCCAATTTTTTTTTTACTGGGAAGAGGAAAAAACTCTTAAGCCCGGCGAAAGGCCGGCTATGCAAAAAACTTTACTCAGCGAAGCCGCTTTATTTCTCAATCAATTGATAAATAACGCCATATGGTCATATTTCTCAATTGATTTAGAAATAGGCCATATAGACTTATTGCATATGACTTTATTGCACTGCACCCTTGTTTCTGGACTGCTTGTTGAAGCAGTTTCTTTGAAAATCAACAAAAAAGAATCCACAATTTACTTTTGAGTGATGATGAATTAAGGTGTGTAATATTATTTAGTGATTTCATTTTAGTTAAAAATTGGGTATGAAAAAACTAATAGATATTTTCTAGATTTAGCCTACAGTGACAAATTTTGTATCAAAATGTGAAGAGGAAAAGTATTGTAATATGTATAACTGAAAAAGAGGATTTATTTAGCGAAACTCTGAAATATATTACTGAAGGCTTAAAAACGTTAACGAAATGAAACTGGTTCCAAAGACTTATTGCCTTCTCCTCGTATTAAAAAATACATCCACAAACAACACGGCTAGTTTTAAACCATCCAAAATAACCAAAAACCAAAACATAAGCACAGATGGCTAAAATTTAAAGATAGAAAAATCTTCTACAATATTTTTTTTTTTACAAAAATATAACATAACTTAAGCAACCTCAAACAAGAGTATTCATTTAATGGACAGTTCTGACAACCAGAAGAAATAACTAACATAATCCCATTCAACTAAATACACTTTAAAGGATTTAGCAATAAGATAAATACGTACAGTTTGGAAGACAATGAAAATATATTAGCTTACTTGTTGTGGATGGTTTAAAAGGGTTTATTTCCGTAGTAACTTTGTCAGATATTAAGACGTACCTAATATCTGATGAAGAGTATGAGCAGGGAAGAGGTGAAAAACAAACAACACATTCCACACACCCAACTGACTGGCTTCGTTTAGACCTTAAAATAAATGGTTAAGAACAAAAATAATGCTTTTAGTAAGATTTTTTTGTATTTTTAGCATATTGACGTATAATGTTATTAGCGTGTATATCTTTTCTTTTACAATTTACTTATGCTGAAAAAGTCAGTTATATTTAACAACTTTTAAATGTTTTCACAATTCAACATTTAAAAAATGTTGTTTTTATTTGATGACCCATTTTCTTTTACCTTTAGGAAATTTGAAAATTCCTTCTATTATGTATACATATTAGGGAGGAGTAAAAACGGACAAATCATCGTAGTTTCTTTTCTGTAAATATCGTCTATTACAATTTAATTTTTGCGATACATCATTTTTTATGACTTTATTTAAAGATGGCTCACCAAGAGTGAAGAAATACAAGTTCGATTTCCACCTGCAAATGTCATAATTGCTTGTGCGTGATGTAGCGGAAATACTCATCATTTCCTGCTCGCCTGGAAGCGATCTGTTAGTCTGAGACCCAAGATCGGAAGCAGAAATGTAATCGGAAAAGAGTTATAATCAATCGTTTGGTTGGATTACTACATTTAGCTTTTATGAGTTCTACAAAATATGTTTTACGTGGTTGACAGATTGATGATCTTTTCTTAGGTGGGATCTTAGACCATAAGCAGTATAACTAATTGGAATATGTTCTAAATGTTGAGGGCTTTCTTCTTAATAAATTATCAAGTGCTTATAAGGGGTTTATGAAACAGATTTCCATATCGAAATTTGTTTCATAAGCCGCTAATAAACCTTTGATAAGTCTTATGAATAAGAGGGTATTGTCTAACCCCCTTGTTTTATATTTTCATCATTACTAAATACGACAGCCATTTTAAACCTTGAATTTGAAGCGTTTATGAACTAAATTGGCCCTGTATGCAAATTGAAAGAGTTTAAATTAATCTTAAGCTTTGTCTAGACGATTTGTTGAATCAGCATATTTATTGTAAATAATTTGTTTCCAGTGTCAGCATATCGTGTAGGCACTAAATTTTTTCAACATATGTATGCTTAACCACATATGACGGCTATTTTTAGGGTTCCGATACACCAAAAGTTTAAAGGATATGTAGAGCTTTGGCCGCTACAACAACAAATATATGACAGTTAAAAATTAAAGGTTGTTCTAAAGCGAGCAACGAAAAATGTTGAAATACTAATGTAATGTTTTCTCGGGAACCGTAAGAGCTACGAACATGAAATTGTCACAGAATATATATATATATATATATATATATATATATATATATATATATATATATATATATATATATATATATATATATATATATATATATATATATATATATATATATATATATATATATATATATATATATATATATATATATATATATATATATATATATATATATATATATATATATATATATATATATATATATATATATATATATATATATATATATATATATATATATATATATATATATATATATATATATATATATATATATATATATATATATATATATATATATATATATATATATATATATATATATATATATATATATATATATATATATATATATATATATATATATATATATATATATATATATATATATATATATATATATATATATATATATATATATATATATATATATATATATATATATATATATATATATATATATATATATATATATATATATATATATATATATATATATATATATATATATATATATATATATATATATATATATATATATATATATATATATATATATATATATATATATATATATATATATATATATATATATATATATATATATATATATATATATATATATATGTATATATATATATATATATATATATATATATATATATATATATATATATATATATATATATATATATATATATATATATATATATATATATATATATATATATATATATATATATATATATATATATATATATATATATATATATATATATATATATATATAGACAGTCGAACTTCCGTAACTCGAGTCACCATTATCCAAAAGTAAACTTCGACTTACGGAGACTTGGAGTTATAAAATTTTTTTCATTAGTGTATAACTTTTGCTACTAGCAGCCTTAATCACTAGTAACGAGTTATTTGGCCGCCGAATTACGGGTTACACTTCGGGATCCTCCTCCTCTTGTCTTATTCCAATATGAGATTTGTTTGCATTGTTGTAGATAAGCTCAAAAATAAAATAATTGCAAGCATGTATGTATATTAAAACTGGCACTTACTAAAAACTAAAATATGATAAAATTAGTGGCCGAAAATTTATTTATTTTTTTATTTAAAAAAAAAATATTGTAATTTGTTCAAAGCCTTATAGCTACCAACACTTGCATACAAATACGATTTTATTTGCATTTATTATCAAGCGTGACTGAAATTTATGCATCGATCTAAACTTACACAAACAAAGAGAAGCATATCGCAACTGTTCATCAAAAGTAACACAACTCCAAATTTACAAGTTTTCAGTAGAGGCAAAAAACTAATTGCGCCAATATAATGGAATTATTGTTATAAACAAATATACCGTTGTAAAGGAAACTCAATAACATTTCAATAAAATAATACAATACCAAAATTTTTACAGTGGTTAGATATGGTAGTCATACACTGTTTCCTTCAAAAAAGTGGAAAATAGAATTTTTTGAGTTGTGTTACTTTTGATGAACAGGTGCGATATGATACATAAAAGGGGATTTCCCCGAATTAAAAAAAAATTAGTTCAAAATATGTAAGTATATTACTACGAGTTACAGAATTCATATGTATGTATCCGTTCGACTTATGGAGAACTACGAGTTATGTATATATATATATATATATATATATATATATATATATATATATATATATATATATATATATATATATATATATATATATATATATATATATATATATATATATATATATATATATATATATATATATATATATATATATATATATATATATATATATATATATATACAAATTGATAGTTTTACTGCAGATCCAAACACATATGATAAGAATAATATTGTCCCAAGAACAAAATACGTAAAGAAAAGGTATCTTAATTCAATAGAAGAAATAATATGTAGAAAGGAGTTTGGCTTAAGGTTAAATGTCTGTTAACGCTTTTAAAAGGGTAAACCAAATAATAGAATGTATTAAAAATCGAGGTTTTAATGTGGTTTTTCGGATAACATTATTTTATTCATTATTCATTCGAATATTCTAAAAAAAAGTTTCAAATTATTCGGCTGTTCAAACTAGAAAAAATATTATGAACGATTATTAAACCCGAATAATTGACAACACTACTTTATACATAGTATGTTTTAAGTTTACTCACC